>PVIH01001205.1:45543-67528 GCA_004025045.1 Sigmodon hispidus
CTCCTGTCTATCTCTGGGCACACAGAATTCTTTGCATTTGTGGTACTCTCTCCTGTCTATCTCTGGGCACACGGAATTCTTTGCATTTGTTGGGTACTCACTCCTGTCTATCTCTGGGCACACGGAATTCTTTGCTTTGAGCACCTCAGAGTTTCTGAATGTCCTCTTTTGTTCCTGGATGAACTAAGAGCAACAATGCAAGTTCTAAAGCCATAACACTCACTATATTCTTTCAAATATTCACAGAGTAAACTTTATTTCCCCTAGGAGTCCAAAGAATAAATTCTACTATAATTGGTAGAATTATAGAACAAGTACTATGTATTGACTTTAAAATATTCTTGATACTTACATAGAAAATTTTACAACCATGTTCATTGTCTAGTTCTAGAAACTATTTTTAATCACTTTCTAACAGAAACTATAGAGGCAAAACTATGTGTTTCTTTAAGACACTGTTTGCTTTAAGTAAACCTGAATAAACAATTCTACTGTAAATATGAAAGATGACTTTAAAAACCATGGTCAGAATCTTCATGATTTATTACGGAGTAATCTATAATAAACAGTTATGTAAGCTGCAACATGTCAAAAATATAATAGGCTTGATTCCTAAAGAAATCAATTACCTTCATATACGAAAAGTGAGTTTTGTTCCTACTATTAACCTCAATGAATCTCTCATATAAATAAAAGAGTGCTTCCTACAGCATTCTTAAGAACATGTCGTTGCAATGAACAAAATCTCAATACATCTAACATTGACTGTCATCAGTTATATCAAGACCACTAAACACACCTGATGACTATATGTCATTAATAAACACTTCTTAAGTCAACTATGATATAATGTAACTTCTTCTTCTAAGGTACAATGGATGTGAGACTGTTCTTGTTGATCCCATTGCAAAGGAAGCACATTATAGAGGTTAACTTCTTTGTCACAAAGTCACACACATAATGAGCTGTCTGGTCTATTTTCTGGACTAATAAAATGAGCAGTTGGAGAAAAAAAACTGTTATTTCTAGCTATGCTCAAGCTGTGGCTTTGGTTTTCATTGAGTCTAAGAATAACAGGGCAGAGATGAAAATAAACATCACTTGAGCTACCTTATGTTCCCCTCTCTGTTCCGCTGTCTTCAAAGGCATGGCGGAGAAACTTGAGCAGGGGTTTTGGAATAGATGCATGAGGTGCTTCTATTTAGAATGACTAACCAGGGCTGGAGAGATGGCTCAGCGGTTAAGAGCACCATCTGCTCTTCCAGAGGACCCGGGTTCGATTCCCAGCACCCACGTGGCAGCTAACAACTGTCTGTAGTTCCAGTTCCAGACAAACACCAAGGCAAATAAGTAAATAAATAAAGTTTTAGAATGACTAACCACTGTGATAATATAAAGTTCCAGAGTCATTCATTAAACAGAAACAAAAATAGGTACCAGCACCATATTTATAGATCCAGGAATTAATTGTTCTTTCCATTACATCACCAAGGCAAAATGTGCTGAAAACATATGAAATCATCTACATATGACCAAGGATGACATACAATCACATAGATTCTGTGTGCTGGGTTCAACTATACATTCTAATGTTTTGAGGGTATAGGGGTTAAAAGGCCTCGTTCACCATCACATAGCTATTTCAAAGCTTATGTCACATTTAGAGAGTCCCTGGATAACCCATACAAAACAACAGCTAAAACAAAAATAATCATTTTCATGTGTATACATATGCATACATAAATAAGAATACAATAATCTCTTTAACAAACCACTGGCCTAGAATATTAAATTATGGCTTTCTTTTGCAATCTGAAATAGTCAGTCTCAGAAATTTTCTTTTCTGAATCCTCAAAGAGGACGAGAAAACCTGAACCATGGCAGAGGCACACTTGCCTCAGCATCACCTCCCTCCATCTGCAGAGCTCTGAAGAGCACATTACAGAATTATTGTAATTACACTGCCATTTCTGACAGCTGGATGGGATTTTTACAGTGAGAGGCATGGTGACTGAAAGAACATCACTGAGGAACACAGCGAAGCTGGGAACAGTGTTTTTATCACAGCAGAAAGGATAAAAAGCAGGGTAGGAGATAATTTAAAAGTTTTTTAAGCCCACTAAGAGAAACTATGAAAGCGCATTTGTAGATACTAAATGTGGCTTCTATTAAGCAAGTAATGGTCTGGATGAAAGAGGACAAAATCATGTTGAATCTACATTAATTATAAGTACTCTGTTTACACTTCGGCTGATGGCTAGTCTAAGGACTGAAGAACCAGCTGGGAGTGGTTGGCTATGAACATTCGTGGCAAACTGGTCTCACTCCATCTAAATTAGAAGTCTTCATTTAGTTAGTTAGTTAGTTAGTTAGTTATTCATTCATTCATTTATTTTTAATTTTAGGTGCAACTCTTATTCTGTGAAGAGTGCTTCTTATATGAGAAAGCCCCATTTCTGGGAACCATGGGCTCCTGAAGTACCACTGCATAAAGACTAACAGTGTGAAGCTTGAGCTCCCACAGTTCCACAGAAGGACCATGACCATGACCTTTCTGGAGTACTAGGAATATGGAAGACCTGAGTTGACACAGGAAGGGCCAGAGGTCCTGACATCACAGGCAATGGCCACATTTGGAAATCAAGAGTTCACATTCGCATTTGTAGACTAGAAATGGCTCTTCAAATCACACAGAATGAAGTGGCAGTAAGAATCTTTTGAAATACCAAGATGGGTTCAAGGGATTGCATTAAAACTAGAGACAGGGATATATGAGGGAAAAGCTATTTATGTTTTATTTTGCTTTAGATTTTTTCTTCAATGACTAGGTTGAAAATGGAAAGTTGTTTTCATTCATCAAAATTCTATGTGACACAGTAGGGATCCACACAGGTCTGTGACCTGAAAGGCCAAGGACAGTAATAACCTCTCAGCAGTCAGCACAGCAAGTATCCACATCTTGATTTCTAAATACCACCTTTTCAATGAGAGAAACCAGACCACTTGAAAAAAGAACTAGTTTGCAGTGAAATGAGCATCTTTTGTAGTGCCAGAACATGAGGAAACACTCAATGAAAGACCATAAAAATGGGAGTGTCCTAGAGAGACCTAAATGCCAAGCTGATAGACCTCCCAATAATGAAATCTAGGACACTGAGAGCAAGAAAATAAGCAGCACTGTATTGTATCACAAACCACACTGTATCAGAACATATAATGATGCCAATAGATAGAGGAATAGATAGAAAGGAAGACACGTTTTTCTCTCTAGGATAATGGTAAAAAAAAAAAAAAATGTATACAGCATTTCCTGTTTATACTCATACTTCTGACAACAAATGTGTAAAAATTTTCTTCCCAGCAAAAACCCCACAGCTCTCTTAATACCTGCTGTGTGCTCGCCAATTCAATACAATTTTAACTTTAAACACCTGGCGTTAGTGTAGACCCACTGGGAAAGGTCTCAGGCCCACAAGGATGATCTTCTCACACCTCAAAAGACAATTGCAAATATTAATTCTCAACACTTCTGTTCACCCACCTATGAAATCAGCAGCTCCCACAACCAAGCCCCTTTTGGGTTTAGCAATTGGCATGAATCCTGGAAGGCATCTGACTTCCTGCTGTTTGTTACAAAGGAAACACCCAAAGACCAAGCACGTGAAAGAGATCTAGAGCAAGGCACAGGTACATGGAGTACAGAGTCTCTGTGTTGGTTATACCACCTTCATGACTGTATTCTATATCCACAAGCCTCAGACACCCTCATCTAGGGCTTTTGTAGGCATCACAATTGAACTTTCGGCATTGGATCTCAAGCCCTAGTCTCTCCAAAGGGAACATAACAACAGTTCTATTGAACTGGTGTCCATCCACTCATGGTTCTGGAGACCCTGAGTCACCTAACCAGCCAAATCTCAGGCACAGATATATTAAAAAAAAACAAAACAAAACAAAAAAATAAAACAAAAAAAACTTGCCATCAACAATTGATGTTCCATCAGGAAATTCCAATCAATTTAGATAGTCAGTGTATGTTTTTCTTACTATTACACTTTCCCTTCAAAAGGCAGCACTCCATCTCTGTTGACCTTCAAATGGGACTAAATGCATTGAACTGCTTTCAGAGAATAAAGTAGTATGCTCAGGAAAAGGAAAAAATAGTATTTAATTGTGAACAAACCTGGAGAACCAAGCAAAAAAGAACAGAGTCTGCCACGTGATGCCAATCACTTCTAAATCCGAGGACACTGTTATCTATCCAGTATTTGTTTCTTTTACCAGTGAAACTTATTTTTTACTGATTAAAAACATCAAAGTAATATGGGTATGGTGGCAAGTAATTATAACCTCAGCATTTGAGAGACAGTCAGAGCATGGCCACAAGCCCGAGGTCAGCCTCATCTACACTGAGTTCCAGACCCTGCCACCAAACAAAATTAAAAACAATAAAATTATACATATCAATAAAGGAACATAATATTTAAAAATTTGTACATATCATATAATGTTTAAATCCATTTAAGCATATCTGCTTCTCAAACATCTTTTTTTTTTAGGACAAAAATCCTTTCTGTGTAGATAGTGGACTATTGCTGTGTCCAGGCATGGTTCCATGAATAGCAAAAGAACTTCTCACTCCAATTTAACTAAATTTAGCACTCATTAATCAAACTTACTCTACCACACTCCCTAAGAGAAAATCATCAGACAAAGCCTTAGTGGGGACATTCTAGGGGCACCTGGTCCATACTCCTCAAGAAGGGCAGTCATAAAAAATGAAGAACAAAAACTGTCATGGATGAGATAACACTAGAGAATAATCAATAAGAATTCTGGGGCATTTGATTCCTAACCCCTCTATTAAAATTATATAAGAAAAAAATACAATATATTACCCTGAAGTGGATCTTGAACAGAAAGAGGACATTAATGGAGGATGAATCCAAACATAGACTATATTTATGTAACAGAAAGGTATCGATGTGTGTTTCTCAATGCTGCCAAATGCAGCATTAGCCATGGTAGTACAGGGTTGTAAGAGTGAGGGAAACTCTACTCTATCTCTGATACTTTTTTGTAAATCTAGAATTATTTTATTAAATTTCTTTTTAAAATAAAATTCCCTTCAATATTTGCTCTTGTGGCTATTTGTTTTTCTATCAAATTGAAAATAAAACAGAGATCGGTGCTCGAATTCCCCTCAGATGACTCCTCGGATGGCTTTAGGAAATCTGACTCTCAGAATGAGTAAACTTAGGACATTCTAGCTTTCTATTAAGATAAAAATCTGTTCTCTGGCAATAATTAAAGTATATTCCTTTACAGAACCCAACATTTAACAATAGAGTGGCTACCACTATTTAAAAGTAAACAGATAATTATGAGAACTACATATATAGGCTCTAGGTTTGGTTTTTTATTCTTTTCATTTTTGTAATAATAAATTTTGCCATCCAAATATTGTCCTTTTTTTTTTTTTTTTTTGATCAGCCTATTCTGAGTGAGGCATCATCAATTTCTAAAAAAATCAAATGTAGTAAGCAAGACCTTCTAACATAAACATTATGACCAGTATTTAAAAATCATGAATGCAACTGGGCCTTCTTTGTACAATGAACTATTTCTCTTTTTTATCACGATTTCTTTTTACTGTTATGATGTATTTTGTTCTTACTGCATGTCATTCAATAAAGTTCATCTTATAAAGGTAATTCCTTACTAGGGAAGGAAGAGATGTTGTAATTATGTTAATCATAAAAATAAATAAATAAACAGAACCTGAGGTACTTATATTCCTTTATTAAAATGAAAACTTGGAAAAGTTAACTAAATTACCTGAAGTTATAAAACAAGTCAGGGAAAAAGAAGAATGAAAGGAAACCTCTTCTCCACTTCCAGGGAGAAGTAATTGAATTCCCAAGAAGATGTTTCCCATCTTAAAACACCCATTAGGTTGAACTTATTGCATTATTTTTCTTTCTCATTGGTTCTAATCTGTGAGGTGGTGTTAATTAATTCAGTTGAGAGGCAGACAGTAAGCCTGGAAATGTCCTCCATAGCTTCAGCTTGGACAATTTCTAAAAATAAAGTTAGATTCTTCAGGATACAAACTAGAAAACTTTCCAGTGTCCTTATCAACAAACCATACTTCTCTCACCAACCTGAAAGCTGTGATTTTGGAAAATTAAATTTCCTCCTAAACAATACTCATGAGCAGCAGTTGAGTTCAGGGTGGTAACGAGGTAGCTGACAAAGTTAAATGTACAAATGTTGTCTTTTTATGGTAGTTAAATCTGTTTTATTTATGGATTAAGTTTTCAGTTTCTAGTTATTTAGAAACATTCTACATTGCACTAAGCCAAACAGACAATGGAGAGCTAAAACATGTCAAAACCTGGTACAGGGAGCCAAAGTTTACACCCTATGCACGTACAATTGTAACAAAAGTAGGAATCAGATATTTCATTCAAAACTGTCTTTGAAAATTGGATAATCTAAATACACATGATATTATTCATGAATAGTTCTCAATAGTTGAAGGGTTGTTAAAATACTGCCAAGACCTGTTACCAAGTGATAATATGAGCAATACTGATTTTATTGGATACAAAAATATTTTTTAAAAAACTGTATGTAGAAAATCCCTGCCATACTGGCATAGGGAGACAAATAGAGAAAGATATATATAAAACCGGCAATTTTGCCAGATTGTATAGAGGTCTGAATAGAGGATGGATGAGAGGGAGTTGTTTTGAAAACTCATGTTCACTCTGCTTGCCTTACACACTTTGTGTAAAGTCAAAAGGAGATCTTAGTGGTTTAAACTTTCTATGGCATCATAGCATAAGCTCAAATGAAGTGACTGCTATCCCCAGTCCTGAGCAACAGCTCTGATCTGACCCAGCACTGCTCCTGAGGACCCTGCTCATTCACATTGTAGTGTGTGTGTATGACTGCATTCTAGAGACACTTTAACAATGACTTGAACACAGAAGTATAAAATGGTAAGAAGCACAAGCATGTTGGAAGTAACCAATGAACCCTTTCTACAAATAATGCCTCCTTTTCCTCATACATAATTTTCATCGTATTCCCCAAGTTTAAATGTGAAATTATTTTGATGAGTCTCTAAGTAATTTATAATTTTGGTTTCTGATTTATTTTTATTTTTATTTTTTTTAACCAAAAGCCCATACGGAAGGACTGTGTGATAGGTGTTAGAATTTCTAAACCTTAATAGAAAGTGTGACTTCTTTGTTCATAATAATAAAAAAAAGAATTTCTAACCTTTAATAGAAAAGTAAAACAATAATTATAACATGAATAGCTGACTTTATAGACTGGCCTATATTGAAATCATTCAATAGTGCCATATTCTTGGATTACCATAGGTTCAGTTATGGAATGTGGATAATTTATTATTCTCAAAATGTTAAAAGTTTAAGGAAAACACCAAATTTCTGACATTTTACCACATCTTAATGACTGTTTTAACTAACTATTGATTTTCTATTACATTAGAACCTCTTTAGAAATATATAAACTAAAAGGGTGATAAAAAATTAAGATTTTAGAGTTAAAGTCTATTAAGACTTATTACATCTGAGACTTAATTTCACAGATTAGAATTGTCTATCTAAGCAGATAAATAGCCATTTGTAGTTGTACAAATCTGGATTATCTAATAGTAAGAATTCAGTTCTCCAGTTACATAGCCAGATTGTAAGTGCTCATAAGCTTGGCAGCTTAGTACCCACCATATTGCACAAAGCACATGATGCAGTTTCCCCATCATAGTTAGGGGTTTGCACACCGCCCCATTCATATAACGTCAGAGTTTGTTTGCAGCAGAATTAAAGCTAAAATCCAGGTGATGATGACTAGATGGATAAAGTACTGATCAGATAAATGTCAGAATCAGAGTTCAGACCCTCACTCAGTATCCACTTAGGGCCATGTAAGTGTGGTGGCCTGTCTGTAATTCCAGCCCTAGAAAGACAGGATACCCAAGGCAAGCTGGCTAGCTAGACAAGTGAGAATGTCAAGGTCTGGTTTAAGTAAAAGACCCTGCCTCAGAAAGTAGAGTATGTTCAAGGAAGAAATCCACCATTAGCCTTGGGCTGCTATACTTACACACTGTACTGTCTGTGCTCTTGTAAATTATGAAGGCAGGAAGATTTTAATTGGCATTGAAAGTACACATATATGTACAATATTAATGTAGGTCTATGCTTCTCAAATGCACAAAGACTGAAAAATTGGAATGGAGAAATAGTATCAAAATGTCCATTTTCCCCTTGCCTTAAGAAGATTCATGTTTCCACATGCACCACGAGGGCCTCTGTCTCTCTCTAGTAGCAATCACATTAGGCAGCCCTGCTCTACACCAGCTGTTTTATGCCTTCAACAACCAGCTCTTCTAGATGATCATCCACATCTGCGTCCCTTCATAAGTCAATAATCTATGCCAGCTGTTTTCCAAAAATAACCACTAGGAAAGCACCAGAGCAGAGCCAAATGTAGATTCTATCAGCTGCACATCTTTCTATGTTTTCTTGGCTCATCTGGGGTTTCACCATCATCATGCTGATCAGGGAATAGGAAGGAGTGAACTACTGTTGTCAAATTTTCCCTTTTTGGATACTCAGAGCAGAACTGTTAAAAATCTGTATACATGAGAGTGATGCTGCATACTAAGAAGATATTAAAGGATGAGAAAAACAGCATCCACACCATTTTCTTGTCTTAAGGTCTCAGCATTTATTATATCCTGACACGGTAATGATTGATGCGGATATCTTGGTACTAAGAGCTGAAGCCTTATATAGCCAATGAAAGATTTTTAGACTTAGTGGAAAGATAAAGTCAATGAAAAATGATGTAATAAAGATCGACTTCCCAGCTTCTTGAGTGTCAGATTTTATAATAAAAACATATCTGAATTTTATAAATCAACATAATTCTGAGACAAACAGAAATAGATTGTTTACTAAAACTACACAGAGAGGGCAGAACACATCACATCTAAAACTAACAAAAGCAAGAAATGAATCTGAAAGCATTCAAAGTTTGGCCCTTGAATATAAACCTGGGCTAAACAGGTCCAACCGGTTCCCATGGCAACGTCTTGATTGAGTTCAGTTTTAGATAGATCATTTCTCTTTAATAATGCGTGGCACATCAGTAATGAAGATGGAGAGAAGAGCCTCATTTGTGGAGGACATTAGTGCTTTCTAAATTCCCATCACTCATTTCTAATGAATACATGTGTTCCAGATCATATCATTTGTAAGGGGTAGATCTTAAGCTCAAACTGATCTGAAAACTAAATGTTACGATCTTTTACTACCACGAGTCACAAAGGATAACGATGTGCACTGTTCATCATATGCAAAAAAGGTCAAAGAAGTGATTGTCAGTTTCAAAAAAAAAGAAAAACGAAATGTCACCAAATGTCAGAGTTCCCCATCAACATAACAACAGGCCCTTTCCTTTGGGAATCATGAGCTACAAAACCATATGAAAAATTTAGAAAGCAACACAGACCGATATTTTAATCATTCACAGCAATCTTAGGAAGACATAAAAAAATATGATGACATACATTGCAAAGTTCTTTAAAGTGGGAATCAGTAATGTAGAGTCTGCAGTAAAAAAATTCCCTGTCTCACTGCATGTTAAAGCATAATGAAAACAAATCTCCCAAGTCTGACTCTGTTTACAGATGCCCAAGTTCTCCTAAGGAGTGTCCTGATCAACATGCTCCACACAGAAGCCATGTGCACACCATCTTTCAGTTTTGAAGCCACTGGATAAACAAACAGGAAGGTTCATTGTTCCTCCTTACTGGAGCCAAAGCTCTTACTCCTTCAGGATTCCAACTACTCTGCTAGGATCATCATCTTAGCTTATCAAAATAACAGCCCAATTACTCGCCATGTACTGTGAGTCAAACTCCGCAAAATTCAATCCATATTTTCTTTTTTTTTCCTTTATATAGACCTATAAAGCAGGTATCTTTATGTCATTCCTTTTTTACAGAAAAACAAAAGCAAGAAATTGATCAAGTTACAACTGACTTCAACTAGGATTTATCTCACCTTGATTTTGTTGTTGTTGTTTTTTGCTTTTGTTTTTGTTTTTCCTTAACTACTAAATTAGGAGAACCAGTATCTGGTCTCAAAGTCTCATTTTTGGATCAAAATGAAAACGTTGCAATGCAAAATTTTTAAGTGGTATGCTCAGAGTTATACCTTGACTAATGATATTGTCAGTATAAAGGCTTGCTTTCCCAAGTGCCTGCTCCTACCCCACATTGCCTTTTTATAAAGCTTGAAGGTAGATATACATTCTGATTTCCTACCCGAATACATACTCGTCAATGCAACTCACTGGATGATAGAGAAGGCAGGCACTCTGCATGGTTAATTCAGAGCCTCCGAAAGCTGTTATCACTATTCCTATACCTGACTTAGAATAACTGATCCTTTCACAATTTGAGTAACAATATAACCCAGACTGCTATGAATTCTCACTACAAATGGACTCAACAGTATTTTCCCATACATTTTAATGATGAATGGTGAAAATTATTTAATGTGCTTATTTCCAACTTACTATACTAGAATCACTCAGGTTGCTTTAAACCACCCCATTCCCAGGCACATTAATTACATTAAAAAGATCAGCCGGAAGCAAAAATTGGCCTTAAATATTTTAAGATTATTTTTGTTTTTATTTATGTGCATATCTGTGTATGTGTATGCCATGTATGTGCTTGTACCTGTGGAGGTCAGAAGAGGGCACCAGATCCACTGGAGCAGGAATAACAGGTGCTGGGAAACTGACCTAGGTGCTGGACTCAGGACCTCTGGAAGAGCAGCAAGTGCACTTAACCACAGAGACATCTCTCCAGCCCAGTCCTCAGTATTTCTTAACCTTTGAGATGATTCCAATATGCATTCAATTTGAGAACCAGCACTTTAATTATCACTAATCTTTAATGTTTCAGGTAGTAGTACTAGGATCAACAAGTTGAATCTAATAAAATTTCTACATAGCAATCAATTATGTAAATCCACCATGTTCAACATTTTTCTTTGAAATTAAAACAAAGAGATATCAAAATAAACTATCATAGTTACTCAACAAGACTTCTTTTAGCTAGTGCTATAGAGGAACACACAGAAATCCTTACACACACACGGCCAGCATGCAAGGTGCACTCATACTCAGGGACACATTTCCACTGCTGTTACCTTTAATGTAATCTCACAGTTCATGGCCGAAACCAAAGGAAAGAAATTCTTAAGACTTTTTCCAAAGTTACTGCTAAGACTTCCTTCTTGATTTGCACCATTAATGAAAACCAACCAGCTGCCTTTTACAAGCATATTTAACTACCACAGGAATCATACAACCAATCAAGAAAGGATTTTTAGTCACCGTACATAAGAAAAATAGAATTAGCACACAATCAATGAAACTGTTCCTTGTTCTTTCTAGTTACAAATCTTGCTTGTAATAAAATGTTTTTCAGTTCTTATACTCATGAGATTATAACTGACGCAGTTTCTCAGTCTTCTAACTCTGTTTCTCCAAGAAAAAGCCTTCTATGACATTTCTGGTCAATAGTCCCAAAGACATAGTAAACACTGAGCACTTCTTGGGACTGCTAAATTAAATATAGGCTAAGTATGGTGGCTCATATCTGTAGTCCCAGCACTTAGGAGGATAAAACCATGTTTAGGATTCAAGGCCAGTCTGGGCTAAAAGTAAGATCTTACCTAAAAAAAAAAAATTTAACTCTATCAAGAAGAAAATATATTTATTCATTTCTGATAATTATTCTGTTCAAGGATTTTTCTTAATGTTTCATAAGCATTCTAACCCAACATAATTTAGAAGAAAGAAAAATGTCTACTTACAGGTATCATCCAGTTGGCCAAGTCACCATATTTAGAAACCTGCATTGCGCCTAACATTGTTAGATTGACATGTCCCCTGGGAAAGAAAAAAAGAAGTATAAAGCAAACTTCACAAGCTTCATATCCCCTTTGCTTGAAAGCATTAGCAATTAAAATCATCTTATGCCTCCAAATGCATCTATTTTCCCACTCCCTGCAATTGATTTCTAAATAGATCAGCTCCAAGCTGGTGCTAAGAAGTAACCATTAAGAGTCCTTTAAAAAAATTATAGCTTATATTGTCTATAAGAGCAAACTAAACACAGGTGTGCACAGTGAAGTTTGTTTCCTTTAGTGAGTGAGAATGTGACTTGTTTCTAAGACAAACAGTAGCTGGAAACTGAGCCCACACTTTGAAGAAAATGTTGGGAATACTTTATAATGTTATTTCAGTCAAGCTGGCACAAAGATGCAAACTACACGTAGGGGGTCTTTTCAAAGTAGTGGGCTGGATATTTCCATGCCCAACCCTCAGTGGGAATAATTCCACAGCTTTCTGCAGCTGAACAAACCTTGATCATTTAATGGAACTGTGGGAAATGGGGCTGTGCTTCAGAGTCTTGCTCACAGGCTCAGGGGAATGACTCAGCCCACTCCACACCATGTGAATATGAGGGGCTACATTATTACATACCCTCTAATCATTGCAAATGATTCATCGCTGGAGAAGAAAGAGGCTCCTGGGAGAACAGTAACTGTTTCCTTTCCTAATGGCACACACAAAAGACAGAAGGGAAGGGTGTGGGGAGAGAAATATTAGATCTCTGAGATCATCATGATGGACAGAGAAGTCTGCACCATCTCTGCTTCTGAACAACTCTACAAGCCAACCAAAATGCATTTGCATGTGGGGTAGATAGAAGCTGTCCATCCGGAGAATAGGCATATTTTGTCACTGATATTGTTTGGTTTGTCCCTGCCAAGTGATAACAACCAGCATTTATGGAATTACTGCTTGGAAATTCTCTACAGGCAAACCATCCTCTTCTGTCTATACAATGCCTTTCAGCTTTGTAGCTTTAGACACTGACAATCTGCAGTTAAAGACTAAAGCTTGCCAAGGATCTAACACACAACATATTGGCTACAGGCAACAATACCACATTTGAAATAGGTTTGGAAAGGAAACTTCAAATGCCAGCTGTGAGGTGATGAGTGGCCATTAACTTGATTATGTCAGTCATTTCAGTATGTGCACACACATCAAATCAACACACCAAACATTAAACACTGAATATACTCTACTTTCTTTTGCCAATGGTGTTGACTGGTTCTATGTCAACTTACCACAAACAAGAATCACTAGAAAGAAGGGAGCCTCAATTGAGAAAATATCTCCATAAGATCTGGCTGTAGGCAAGCGTGTGGGGCATTTCCTTAATTAGTGACTGATGTGGGAGGGACTAGCCCATGGAGGGTGGTGCCATTCCTAGCCTAGTGGTCCTGGGTTCTACAAGAAAGCAAGCAAGCGGAGCAAGCCTAGGGGAGTAAGCCAATAAGCAGCACTCCTATAAGGCCTCTGCATCAGCTCCTGCCTCTAGGTTCCTGCCCTGCTTGAGTTCCCATTCTAACTCCCTTTGATGATGAACTGTGATGAGCAAGCATAAGCCAAAGAAACCCCTTCCTCTCCGAGTTTACTATGGTCATGGTATTTATTTAATCACAGCAATAGTAGCCCTAACAAGACACCAACTACACCTTAATAATTGTGGGGAGAAAATCTAAAAGAAAAATAAATGAACAATATTAAAAAAGATCTAATTTCTTATTAAGCATGACCCTCCCTCCTCTCCATGCAAGTCCATACACACATCCATTTATATTCTCTAGCCCCTGTAAGCTGTGAGCTTCCACCAGATCACATACATACCTTCATGAAATCGGAGAATACTTCTGAACACATTTGATACTAATTTCTAAGAGATTCGAGAGTCTCTTGTTCAAACTTCTAAAAATGGCACATTGTTAAAAAAAAATTCAAAGCTGGGAAAAAAAACAAAACAAAACAAAACCACTTCACATTTAGCTGGGTGTAGCAGCACATGTAATTCCAGCACTCCAGAACCTGAGGCAGAAGGATCACACAGTCTACATAGGGAATTCCACCTAGCCAGGATTACAGACTGAGTGATACCCTGTTTACAGACTGAGTGATACTCTCTTTACAGACTGAGTGATACCCTGTTTGAAAAATTCAAGATAGCTATATAAATAAAGGCTCCATGTTTATCCAGTTAGCACACTAGCTAACTACCAGTGCCTTGCTCAGACCCAAGCTGCCTGTCTTGTGTGATCTACTTTTGGACTGGTTCAGATCATCACATGGTCTCCATTGGAAAAGTGCTTAAATGCCATCAGACCAAAGTAAGTCAACTATCCCAGCGCACTCCATCCGCAACACCAAATGAACAAGCTAAAAAGAGGAAAAGAAGCTATGGTTGAGAGGTCAGCATACAGGAAAAGCTCTCAGATGCCTCAGCACCAGAAAAGGTCTGGCCATTCCCAGCTGTGCACCACAGCTACACTGGCCGGCTTCCCAAGGACCGCTGAAAGCTAACTCTTTCATCAATATCCCCTATACCAGCTCAAGTATGGAGGGGAAAGTAAGCCTATTTATATCATGCTGAAATATTTATTGCCCAAGGGAGTTTGATTCTAAATAATGGAAACATTTTCTCATCTTCCAACATACCACAAACCTGAAACGCTTTGGGAAACACTTTCTGGTGTGGGTCAAAGTGGCTTTTAGACAGAACATAAGAGTTAGGGGATTAAGTGAGATAATGCATATGAGGTCCTCAGTCAGAGCCAGGCACAAAGCAGAAGCTCCAAGGCAGCACCTGTCACTATTAACATTATACTACCCTCTCCAAACAACTCAGAATAAGAGGCAGAGCTGCTTTCCCTCCAGGGATAACTGTATTACTGCATAGGACCACAAACTGGCTTATACAGCAGGGCTCCCAGCCAGTCTGCATCAGTCCTAAGCTGTAGAACATGCACACCACGGCTAGACCTCATCCTACAGCTAGACCTCATGCAAAACCTTCTCTATCTGGCGCAATGAGATCCTCGCCACTTCTGTGAGCTGGAGAGTCATGGAGGAAAACTGTCAAGGACACGAAAGAGATATAAACAAAGTCTTTACTGAGTATTAAACCACAATGACTTCCAAAGACATTCTCCACTGAGGATATATGGGAGGTGTCTTTTTTAAATTAATAATTCTATTATTACTAATAGAATTTTGTAAGCAATTCTGAGACTGATAAAGAGCATTCTGGCTCTCTATGTACTTCATAAAGCATAACTGTATTTTTAAGCCCTGGGGAACAACCCTCATAGAAAAGTACCCAGGCTTCATCTGAGGCAGTCTTATAAATTACATTCTTATAAAGCAGACTCAACTGCCCATATTTTTATTTATTTATCTCCAGTGTATGTATGTGTCTTCTAAGGCAGTGTTATATTCTTTTCAAGTACTTACCTACCCACATTTTTATTTATTTATGTTAGTTCTTTTGAATGTAGATATGTGTATGAGTGTGAGGTAAGAGTATAATTCCCAGGACTCATCTCTCTCCTGCCACCTTGTGGGATCCAGGGATTGAACTCAGGCTAGGCCTCTAAGAACCTCTACACATAAGCCACTTCACTAGCCTGACTTTTACGCATGCTTAATTACTGTAACCACTTCAAATGCCTATCCAAACCAAAGGTCAGCCCTGAAAACATACATGCAAGCAGGATTACTCAAACTAAGCAGGTTGCATTTACATGCTAAGGAATACACACACACAGGCACATGCACACCAACTAACAGGTTTGAAAGAAAGAAAAAGAAGAAGTAAACGGGTAAATGTGATTATATTATAGTGTCAAATTTTTTTAAAAAAATCATACGTTTATGGGTTTATACATACTGGAATTTTCAAATCAGAAGAGACACTTCTGCCTTTCCTCTAAAGCTGACCCTTTCTTGATTATGAAAGCATGAACCCCCTTTTAGCTTTTGTCACACAGAGGATCACTGATAACTATGATTACCCTCCCGTGTAATCAGAACTGCTATCATATCAGCATAACTTACTATCACAGACGAACCTTTCCTCAACCCTGCCTTCTGCCTGCTCTGGTAACCACCATTCCAGTCTCAACTTCCATGAGACTGATTTTTGTTTCTTTAGTTCCACATATGACTAACAACATGTATGATTCGTCTTGTCTTTCTGTGCCTGATCCATTTTGCTTAACATTGTTCATATTGTCGCAAATAACAAAATATCATTTTTAAGCATTTAATAGTATTCTGCTGTAGTTGGAAGTTTCTGTCTCATCTGGCCCATCTGGTAGCCGCTTATGAAATACTTATTCAGAGGCTTAATATTATACTAACTGCTGGGCCACTAACTCAAGCTCATTACTAGCTAGTTCTTACATTTAAATTAACCCATATTTCTATCTATGTTTCCCCACATGACTTGGTACCTTTTCTCACTGCAGCATGCTCATCTTGCTTCCTCTATGTCTGGCTGGTCTGCTGTTCTGCCTTTCCTCTTCCCAAAATTCTCCTAGTCTGTTTACCCTGCCTCTACTTCCTGCCTAGCTACTGGCCAATCAGAGGTTTTATTAAACCAATGTGAGTAACAAATCTTTACAGAGTACAAGAACACTGCTCCACATTCTAGGTATTTTTTCACTGAATAGTTGATTTATAAAAAAAAAAAAGCCTGCTTCCATTATAATAGCTGTGATTAACATTATTACAATAAACACAGTATAGACAGATGTCTCTATAATTTTCTAACTTTATCTCCTTTGGCAATATATCCCAAAATAGAATTACTAGATTATATGATGGGTCTACTTTAAGGTACCATCACTTTTAAACATCCAATATCTAAATGAATCCAATACCTACACATACTATGATGAATCCACAATTTTAAATGCAACATCTAAGATTTGGTCAATAACTATAACAATAAATCAATGAAAAGAACAATAACCTTGCCACCAATCCAAAGCCCTGTCCAGGAATCCTGCCCACATGATAAAAATAGTACACACTAGGAAAGGGACCAAGCTTCCTGCTTCAGCTCTGTCCTGCTCCATTCTGGGACCCTCTCCCAGCACCCCACACAACAGACAGATCTCAACAAATGCTACTCTAAGTTTCTTTCAGGTGGATGGCAGTAGATACAGAGACTCCTGGCTTCAGACAGTGCTGAGAATAAGTGGCAGCTGAGTGCTGAGCCCTAAATAAGCCATTTATAATGTCCCTTGTAAGGCTCCAGGGTTGCTGCAAAAGAAGGAACAGAAAGAATGTAAAAGCTGGAAGATAAGAAGGGCTGTGATAAAATACCCTAAAGATAAGACAGAGCCACTGTAATCATGAACTCCAAGCAACTGCAGGTTCCCTGTCAACAGTCAGGTACAAATGGAGGAGGGGATTCATTACTAAACTGTTTGCTAGAGGGGGGGGGAGACAGAGAGAGAGAGAGAGAGAGAGAGAGAGAGAGAGAGAGAGAGAGAGAGAGAGAGAGAGTTCCTGCTTTCAGTTGTATACCTACTGCTGACCCTAACAAGCTCCAGTGGTCACACAGATGGCCCTGGTTGAATCAAATGGATCATGAAGCAAAAGTCAGATTCTGAGGTGGGAAGGGGTGGGGGAGACAGGCAATGATAAGGATGAAGGAGATAAAATGAGTGTGAGAAAAAAGTAATCAGAATACATTAATATGTGTGTGATAATATCAAAAAAATAACTCGTTTCTGTGTGTACATCTAAATCTTTTCATACTATTTTGTCAAGAGAGTGCATTAATTTTATCCTTACCCACACCTCTGGTTCATAATTCAATAGTAAGTAACTATTATGAGCACTGAACAAAGCTACCAACAAAATTCAACCACCCTATACGATTGCTTCTCAACCATGAATTCCCAAGAGTGACATGGAGGGCTTCTACATATGTAGACTGCTACTGTCTCCAACTCTCCTAATGTCTAACTCAGTACATGGGTAGCAGAGGCTGAGACCTAAGTGCCACTGGTCATGCTGACACTATGGATATAGAGACTTAAAGAACCAACACCCTAAGAAAAAAATCAGGAGCTCATAATCCAGCAGAAAAGAGAAATAGTTACAAGACAAAATGATGGGTGCTTAGAATAAAGATACTCAATATGTTGTAGGTTCTGGGGAGGGGACATTTTGTCCTGTGAAAGAATTGGAAGTGGACAAAACAGGCCAAAATGTGAAGGATTGTTATAATACATTCTGATGATAAATTATGAACTTAGAGATGGGAATCAAAATGAAGGGGAGAATCTGGTGAGCACACAGTAAGTATAAAGGCTCTCAGAATGAAGGAATGGCCCTAAGCAGAGAGAGTCCGGTAGACAGTCTGTGTAAAGCAGTCTGTACTTCAGTGTGCAGGCCTGTGATTCACCAGAAGTGATAAACCCCTGAAAAGCAGGGTGACATTTTGGAAGGCTGTTCTAGTCACAGGATGCTTGGCCGTGTCTCTGGCCTCTACCTACTAAATGCCAAGAGTACTTGTTCCCAGAAGTAACAGTCAAAAATGTCTTCAGACACTGTCAAATGTCCCCAAGAGCTTGTTGAAAACAGCTAGTGTGGAAGTCAGGGGGGGCGTTTTCCCAGGCCACAAGATGATTCTTTCTAAAGCTATGTCCATGAATGGTAGATCACTAAAAGCATTACTTGTAAATTAAAATAAGAAAACAGCACAGATAGAAAAGTATGCAAAGTTCACATTTAATGAAAAAGCAAAAGCATGGGAAATATTAGAAATTTTATAGTTATTCTGGGTTTGACCTCAGGTTCTCATCAAACTCAGTTGCTGCCTCTGCAGCTTTCTTGAGCTGGCTTTTCAGCAGGGATCACCCAGGGTACAGACAGGAAACCATGCAGCAGAACAGGAAATGGTAGGAGCTCAAACTCTAGGGATTTTTATCTTGGGCTCTTTAAGATTGCTGTGGATTTCAGAACTTGAAAGTTGGTAGCTCCATAGAGACTGAGTGACTTTGAAGCTCCATAGACTAGGAGACCCCTCCCATCCAACAATGTGACTAAAAAGATTAGTTGTTCTTCCAAGGAAAATGGGCTTTATAAACTCAAAGCTTGAGATTTGGGAAATGGAATTATTTATTTTGCAAATAATCCACTAACATAGTAAATTTAGTAAAGCAAGCAGCAAATATTTTCACAGACCAGTGAGCTATTGCCAAAGGATACAGTACAATGCCAGTACAGTATTGGTTAAATGTGTTACTGCATTGGGGCTTTCAGGGTTGAGTTGTATTAGCTACTTCAAATATCCAACCTGAATGTGCATAACTTCCAAAAATCCCAAGTATCAGAAACCATTCTACTTGACAGCTGGACTTTATGTTCAGCTCATATTACTTCTGAGAGTTACACATACTATTTTTGAATGCAAAGTAAGAACAGTACTTCTGTGGGGGCAGAATGAATAAAGAAAGGCACTGAAAAATCTTCCTAGGACATAAATTATCTTAAGAAAAGCTCCACTCCAAGGATGAGTCAAAAGCCAACAGAACAGCAATGTTACCTCATGCATCACGGCAATTGCCAAAAGGCTTGATCTGTTTATTCTCTACATGGCGAATATACTCCATGTCCCTTTTATTATTAGCAGACTGATAATAAAAGGCAAAGCTTGTGACTACAGGAGCAGAGGGGAAATACAGTATGAGCCCCCAACTCAAAGAAACTCTCTACTTGTGTTCAGTTCACATCTTAGGCACGAAGTCAGTGTGTGATGCAGACTCTTCCTTTAGAGGATGTTATCTCATGCTAATAAGACCTACATTACAGAATGATAAGCAAGCATTAACTAAAATCAAAATTCCAGTGTACCAGTCTGATTACTATGCATCTACTCCTACTTCCTAGATCCACAAAAACCTGATATATTTCCTACTGATGCTGGCCAATAGAAGGACAAAGCAGGAGACGCCAGCAGATATCTTAGTCTGCCAAGATCACTGTAATTTGGTGATGGTATTTACCAAAATGCCACAGTTTCTCTTGGGTCTCTCCTGCCACCTAGAATAACACTGCAAGACTTCTTCATCATTCATGATTCTCTTCACGCTGTCCCAACCCTTTTAAGTTGCCATCTTTGAACTCTTCTCAGTATGCCATGCAAGGGTGTGTTCTCTATTTGAAGACAGGACCCTGCCTAATCCATTAAGGCTCTGTTATTAAAATGACCCTCATCAGCATTTTTTTCCATTATCTCAGCTGAGACTGAATGAAAGGGATCTCAAAGACTAGATGGATTATTTCTCTCCTTTGTTATAAATATAGTAAAGTCTCTCCAGGCAAAGACAAAGAATTGAATTAAAATTGTTGCTGATATTTGACACAGAAATAAACTAGTAGCAAAAGAAAATATTGAAGAAGCATGTGCAGTGGGATTACGATGTTACATTGTAAATAATTGTCCTGCCTACTGGTTTAATAAAATTGCTCATTGACCAGAGGCAAACAGGAAGTATGAATGGGGCTACTAGACTAAGAAAACTCTGGGAACATCTTAGAGCAGAGCAGAGATGCCAGGAGACACAGAGGAAAGAAGCTGAAATGCTGCTGAGAAAAGATGCTGAGCCACATGGCTGAACAAGATAAGAATCATGACTGAGGTTAAGGTGAAGGAGTTAGCAAGTTATATGCCTGGGCCCTAGGTTGATCAGCATAAAATTAATGTAAGCATCTCTGTGTCTCTGAGGGACTGCGGGTCTGCAAGTCTGTGGATCTGCGGACAAGATCCTCAGGGCTAGACCTGAAATGCCAGACCAGAAACTTTTACAAATGGTGTGCCAACATGGGTAAAATACACCCACATAGAAAGCTTAAAAACAGTCTAGATCACAGAAATAGAGCCAAAAGCAGCTTCCAAGTGGGCCATGGTGTATGGGATTAAATTACAAAATGGTGTGTTTGTTGGATGTAATTTAAGATGAAACAAGGCCAGTTCCTGAGCCTCAATGTAAGAAACAAACTGCTTATGAGGGATTTAAGGTTTCTGTTCTCACAGGCAAAAAGGAACAAACAGAGTCAAAGAAGACTTCTTAGTAACAGCAGCATTTTCTTGGGAAATGAGTTTACCTGCATTGATGAGATCAGCATCAGCTTCATGCTGTAGTGGGTATGGACCCTGTCAAATACAGCATACATTCAGTAAGTTAACAGAACCATACTTCTCCCAATTACATACTGAAACTGTTCAAATACCTTCCCTGAAGACCTAGAAAGTTAGCATCCAAAGAATGAGGAAAACTTTTCCAAAATAACTCCTGGGTTTTCACAACTCTTTTTCTCATATTGGTTATGACTGGCCAAGTGAGAAATAGTTTCTAAAATTACCAGCCTGCTTTAAGAAAAGTAATTCTTCAAAGCCTGCTAAGTAGGTACCAAGGGTACCAAGTGTGGTCAACTATAACAAACAATGCAGTCTACAAACTTCATGCAAAATCCAGGTAGATAGATATGTGTGTGTGTGTGTGTGTGTGTGTGTGTGTGTGTGTGTGTGTATGTGTGTGTATATGCGCATTTCCAGTACCTGTTCTTTGTATTCCTTTCATTTTGTTATTGTTATTTGTTGTTTGTTTTTGTTTTGTTTTGTTTCACTTGCCTGCAGTTGCCTAAAGAGGGAGAGAAAGGTGGTAAGGATTTGGAAAGGTGGGGGGTTGGGAAGGATCCAGAAGGAGACGAGGGGGAGAGAGATCAGAATATGCTGTATGAAAGCCCCATCCCTAACCCAAGAAGTTATCTCCAATTGACAACTGCTCACAAAAGAAAAATTAGTTTTTCCCCAACTGAATCCAATCGGGTATACAAACAACACTTAAGCAAAGGCCCCATGCAGTAGATGGCCAACAGAAAATGAACTCAAAGGTACTTTTGGAGGGTTTTCATCTCATAATACTTTTTTCTGGCCTTCCTTCCTTTCTTCCTTTTGCAT
>PVIH01001205.1:67628-127628 GCA_004025045.1 Sigmodon hispidus
TTTTTTTTTTTTTTTTTTTTTTTTTTTTTTTTTTTTTTTTTTTTTTTTTTTTTTTTTTTTTTTTTTTTTTTTTTTTTTTTTTTTTTTTTTTTTTTTTTTTTTTTTTTTTTTTTTTTTTTTTTTTTTACTTTATTTATTTATTTATTTATTTGTTTGCCTGGAACTGGAACTACAGACAGTTGTTAGCTGCCATGTGGGTGCTGGGAATTGAACCCTGGTCCTCTGGAAGAGCAGACGGTGCTCTTAACAGCTGAGCCATCTCTCCAGCCCCCAGTTGCCTGTTTTCTAATGAGAAATTATATATCAGTTTATCACAGTAACTAACAGCAGAGGTCTGCTGAGAAGTAATAAAGCACTGGAAAATTATATTGGGTAAACTACAAATATCATTTGTTATCATTTATAGTTAAAAGTTTAACTGTTATCTTACCAAACCCAAGACTCCATTTTCACTTTGAAGATGAACAGTCATATTTGGACTGATGAAGTTGCTGGCCAGAAGAGGAATCCCTATACCCAAGTTAGCTGGGAGAAAGATGTCAAGGCACAATACAGCAAAAACAGAGATAGTGCTATAAGTCTTTGTATGTATAAATCAGAACAAGAGTCTTCTTTAGAGGAAATAGTTATGAATATAATAATTGAATATACTCTCTGGGCAATCACTGACAATCCTTCAAAAAATCTATAATTAGTCCCTATCTTTTCAATAACATTAACATGCTTTATCACAAAGATCAAAGGAACAGCTTCAGAAGATAACTAAGGTCATTTTAACAAGAGTATAAGTCATACTTTATCTTTACTAATATGTTCGGCAAGCTTGGATTAATACATTCATGACTGATGTTATTAAGCACAGTTTTATCTTTGTTTATAAACTAACTTAACTATATAAAACCTTCACTAAGAAGAAAGATGATTAAAAATTCCAAAAAGACATTATCATTTTTAAATTTAAAGAAAAAAAATTCTGATCAGACCAAATTTCCACTTAAAGTCTATCAATTGTTCTGATAGCTGTGGCAATGCTCGTTGGTAAGTATATCTGAGACATAACCAGGAAAGTGGGGCAGATGCATCTCAGCAAACAGGCTGAGGGCATATGAGAAGAAGCCACGTACCATGAATTTCCAAAGGACAGGAGGGTACAGGACCTTGTCTCTTACTCGATCTCAGCATGTCAATGCTGATTTGTTCTCCATGGCATAAGACTAATCTTGTTCTCAACATGAGCAGAAGAAGCAATCAGAGATCTTCTCTCCACTGTTCTATATGATCATTTCTCAGAGAAGACCTCAATAGAACTAAAAAGAAAAAAATGGTACTCTGAATCACAGAGAGAGAGAGAGAGAGAGAGAGAGAGAGAGAGAGAGAGAGAGGAGAGAGAGAGAGAATATTTACACTGTTTACTTATAACATCAAATCATCAAATACCAAGGCCAAGAGTATAACACAATGGCTCAGGTCACTTCCTGTGGATACAGGAAGTCTGTGGAACTAGACTGACAGCTATTTAGTTCACAGTCTTAAGCAACCATGGTCAAATGCTGGTGTAATTTGTACATCATTTCTCAGTCATTACAGAACATGTTGTAGAATAATTCTGTTAAGAACAACTATTTTCAGTTATGCACAACCCTAGTTTCAAACTCTGAACCTAAACTCTTTCAATTTACTTAATTATTGTATTACTTTTTAAATATTTAGGTAAGAAGCTGGGCATGGTGAGGCACTCCTTTAATCCTAGCACTCAGGAGACAGAGGCAGATAGATCACTGTGAGTTTAAAGCTAGCTTGGTCTACATAGTGATTTCCAGAACAGCTAAGGCTATTTAGAGAGACCCTGTCTCCAAAAAAGTAATAAATAAAACAAAATACTTTAGTAAGACATATACCAGGAAATAAATGGCTATGCACAATTAGTGTGGACTAAGTTAGGCAATAGAGAAAGACCATTAAGAGGAAATGAATACAAACATTTGGCATGGGAAATATAGTAACAATGAATACAGAACAGCACCTAGGAGCAGTTATCATACAGAATGAGTATTCAGTCTGTGCTTACATATCAATTGTGAGTCAGCTGAGAAAACCCCGGGCGGCTGATAGCCACTCAGGTCGGGTTGGTTTCCTCCCTTACCTATGCCAAAAGTAGATGGTGGGCAACCATCTTCCCCCATGTAAATTCTCACCATAGCACAAGTGCAGATTAAAAAAAAAAATCAAAAAATAAGGAGGAGTACAGGTAAAAATAAAAGAATAAAAAATTCTCTCAGTCAAGAGACAGTAGAAATGACTGCAACTCATAGGAAAGGAAAACTCACAGAACAGACAGTTTCTAGTTCTGTCTGCCCAGGTCTGTAAGTACAGCTTCACTGAAATCAAAAGCAAATATGTGTCTTATTATACACCATGTGAATTATAGTTCAATATCTAGTACACTGAAAATTGTCAAAATGGTGAACACATACTGAAAATGAGCACAATGGTAAATAATCTCACTGTTACTTAAGTGCATTCAAACTTTAAGTACTAATTGTACTAAATCATGTCCACTCTGGAATGTTTTGCCCAAGATAAAAGGTGGGAGGTACAGACTTTGAATCATTCATTGAGTTCCTTTTAAAAATATCAGACAAAAGAGTGCATTCATAGGATCTTTTTCAAAGGAAGCAGAGGCTTGCTAAGAAGAGGGATTTTATGGCTCACTGAGTAATCAAAAGAAAATAAAGAGCACTGATTCCAGCAGAGTCTAAGGTTTAAGGCCCTCATCATGAGTAATAGTTAGCTCCTCCTCATACTTCTAAGGAAATGCCAAACTATACAAAAATGTAATGACAGTTCAACAATTACTAAGTGTATTTTAATGGCCATCAAGATCGCAAAGAGATCACAAACATCAGCTTCCTGTATCTTGCCACCAGTAGTTTATATATCCTATTTTGTAAAGTCTGACCACTACTTTTAAAGTTAAAGCGAACTAAACAAGAATTAGTACTCATAGGCCTAGTAGCGTGTTGATCGTGGACAGTCGAGGACTGCACAGACTGATAAAGGATACCATACATGCCATCCTCAAACTCAAGAGCAGCTCTCCGGATGATGCGTTCCCTGACATCTTCTCCAGGCTTACCAGACTTGGCTTTTCCATCTCCTTCCTTTCGCAGTGATAAACGCTTCAAAGTAAACAGAAACAAATTATTCACGTTTAAGATCTGCTTTCAAATTTTTCACTGCTTCAATATAAAAATTTGCAGGGGAAAAAAAAATAGCACTCGCTCCCGGTAGGAGGCAAGTCTACAATATAATGGAGCATTTTTTTTAAAAAATGAATGCACGAGTGATATTCCATAACAGAGATCACTCTTTAGGAAGTAAATAAAGCAGGTCAGATTTGTGCAAAAGGGAAGAAAGACCTGCTCACACTTTGAAGCAAACAATCCCCTTGCTATTGACATTCTGACTACTGCACTGTTCTACCTTCAACTTGACAGCTGAATTCTCCTTAGGTGTTCAGAAACTGAGCCTGAATAAAAGAAAAGAGATAGGCCCAGGACATCTGTTTCCTGGTGCTGTCAGAATGTGTTTACCAGGTGGTGCTGAGGCCAGTTGCTATTTCCACCTGCAAAGTCTAGACTGGCCTTGCTATGTAGAATAGTAGAAACAGCCAGATATCGGTTTCCATTACTAAATATTCTTAAAACAGAGTGGTTTGTTTATAAATATCCCATCCTAGATTTCAAGGTACACAATAAAAGGTTCTGCATATTGCCTTTAGCCCTGACTTCTAATACTCCTGATATATATATATATATATATATATATATATATATATATATCAAAGACAAAATCTGTAACAATATATATATATATAGTGGTGTTAAACCCTAGAAGGTTTTGAATCTTGAAACTGAGATCTGTTAGTTCAATCATTGTGGAAAAGTTCTGGTGCCCCTAGTACTCAACCCCTGGACGCCTATATACCCATTATCTGACCATAGCTCAAGGCTGGCTAAAAGTTATTTCTTTCTTTATTCCATAAAAGTATAGAACTATTTCAAGACAGATATTTCCGAGCAAGTATTAAGACTTCAGAGGGGTAAAGTCACCCAACACCTGATTATTCACCTCTATACTCTCAGATAGCAATCCAAACTCAGGGACCATTACAGAATCCTGGCAGATATAATAGCCTATACAGTCACAAGATGTGGAGACACTGTGAGGCTGAGCGGATGCAGCATCAGTACCCAGTTCCTTTCCAGTGAGTGGATACACCAGAAGCTCCTACTTAAGAGCCAGAGTAACACTGCTCTGCTCCAACCTTCCATTACCTGGAATGGCCTGAGAGACATGTATCTATGGTAACCAGATCCAAATATACTGGCAAAAAAAAAAAAAAAAAGCTCTGTAAATTACCTCAATTCTTTTCTCATATTTTTCTCCCTTTATAAGGCGGTGTACATAAATCTTTGGAATGTGAATATCTTCTGGGGCAAATGATCCAATGTCTACAATTTCTTCAACCTAGGGAAAAAGAAAAAAAGTGTTAAGACATTCATAGCTTAAAATGAACATGTTTATGATTTTAAAAGTAAAACATACAAATTTATGTGGTACTTTGAATACAGTATAAGTAATACACATGTGTATCTATATAAAGGCATGCAATGTACACTATACCTTTTAAACCCACAACTGAGAAGAACCCAAAGTCCAGATGTCTGAATGCAAAATTCAGAACAGCTGCTCGGACATTCATGAATTGCAGCTTAACAATGCAAAGCTCAATAACACGCTCCTTCAAATTAGTGAGAGATTTATCACATCAAAGACAAAATCTGTAACAACATCTGTGTGGTCAATTCAAGAGGTTTTTAAATATAGACACAAATGTCATCCATAGCCATTTTTAACTATTCCCATGGTTCACTTCAGAATCGTGACAGAACTATAATCATTGACATAATTTTATTCCAAGATGGATAATTGGTTTTAATATGGAAATTTCAAGAAGGAATTATTAAGTAATAACTAGAAATAGTCAAATTAATTCAAATCGGAATCAATCATAGGCATTTTGCAATAATATAAAATGTCCCCAAGTTAATCTGCTATTTTAGTATACTTTTTTTTTTAACTACAACATAAATGAACTAAGAATGACAAGGAGTCAAGAAAAACTAATCTCAATATTAAATTCTGGTTAAAGCTAACTTTGGTTAAAGAATTAGCTTTCTCATGACAGATGCAGAAATAGCTTAATGGATGTCATACTTGGTAGGGCTTGATTCTTAGATGTTTCTCATGGTCTACATAAGAGATTTGGGGCATCCTTAGGTTGCTTATGAGAGGCTAACTTTTCTGGAACTATACCCCTTTCATCTGTGCATTATGCTCTCTGACCACAGTGAGGTAAGCAGGTTGTCCCATCATGTATTCCTCAGGACTACCACCTAGTACCCACCAGAAACCCAAAGGCAGTGAGCCTGTCTGATCATGAAAGAGCAATTCAAAGTCGTAAACCCAAAATAATCCATTTCTCTTCACGAGGTAATTACCAAATCTAATATAATGCCTAAAGAAAATAATTATTTGCTTAAATGAGCTGACTTTCTTAAACAAGAAGAGTTATTCTGAACTTGCCATCTAAAATATTAAAGAAACTATCCAGAAGTCTGTGGAGTTCAGTCCTCACTATGCTATTTTGCTATTCTATCTCTCACCAGGTTCCTGCCTCAGAGAAGAAACACAGAATATAAGAGATGTTCAATGACTCCACAATGGCCCCAGGTACCTGAAGAAGACCAGGATGCTAGGGGAGAACTATCTTTATGATAAGAAAGATCTGAGCAAAAACTAAATGCCAAGGAAAATTCATGTGGCATCCAAGTTGTGGAGATGGACTTGAGATCACAAAAAAAGAATGGAGGATGGGAGCGCTTCATTCGGTAGGAGACAAAAAAAGGGGTTTCTTGGGTTTTTGTTTTGTTTTTCTATTTGCATTCAGAATTTACTAATGCCTTAGAATTCATCAATGAAGAAAAGTCAGTTCTCTAAAGAACATATTTTCTAATGACATGAGGCATACAATGAAATATAAACACTATATATAAAATGCCTGATATAAGATAAAATATCAAAATGAAAAATAAAAGGGATTAATAATAAAGGGGTATAAATACAAATAATATAGTTGAGACAAGTTTTATAGTGTAGTGACATTTGATAAAAAGCCTGGAGGATTAACTAGATTCTCTTACATCTTAACAGGGAATGTTCTAAGCTTTGAGAGTATTATGGACAAAGTCAAGTAAGGTGTGTACCTTAAATTTCTAAGGATCAGCAATGAGCCAGTCACAAAAGAAAAGGAGTAAGTGGTGTAACTGCATTGTGGTTGTTGAGTGGACTTTTGAGTAACTTGACCTAGCATGCATTTTAGAGTACTAAACTATCCAAAGTATTGTTTGGGGGATTGATGGAAAAAGCTAAAACAAATCAGTTTTCAGTTTTGGATTCTCACAAACTATCAAGAAGAATAGAAAAGAAAATGCATGCATTTAAACAAACAAATGAATAAATAGGCTCTCATAATGGGAGGGTTATATATTACATCTGGCCTTTAGCCAATGTGCAAGTACTTAATATGAAGGTTGAGTAGGTGTTAAGACACGTTAAAAAGTGATTTTGGTTTTTTAAAGTATCATACATATTTAGGTAATAAATTTTAGTCATTTTCACTTATCATTTGCTTATCTCATACCCTTCTTTGTCTCCAAGAATCCTTCTTCTCAATGAGTTTATCTACTACTCTTTTACCTGTGACCCATCATGTTTAATTGAAGTTTCTTGCCCAAGTCTGAAGAAGGTCATTTACTGAAACAAGTGCAACATTTCAGTGTCTGCACTACTGAAGAAAATGACACCCCATCAACAACCATGAACCACAAATAGAACTTTCAGGAGAGATGAGGCATCCAAGACTATGGTAAAAATGTGTATGGGCTCATATTGTGAAAGTCTTGATACAATGACTGCCTCTATAGTTAAAGAAGTATGAATGAGATTATCACTCAGTGCCTCTGATTAAACTGATCAAACATATGAATCTAAATGGCAAATCTTGGAGAGATGCTTAATAACATGTTATTTACAGATAAAATGCAAATAAATTGCTATATAACAGTGATTTCATAATATAAGAAGACATGAAATAACAGGCATAGAACATAATTTCCTAATTTTCATATTGCTTTGTAAAATGTAAGTATGGTATTTACATGATCAAAAGTGTGTTACATGATTAGAAGAGATGACTGGAGGCAATAAAACTAGTTGCATAAATGGTAACAAGATGAACTATGTATTAAATATTGAGATTGAGACAGAGCCAAGATGCATTGTAAAATGGACAAAAGTAAGAGAAATAAATCTACTGGATAAAATTGGAAGATAAATGATACAAAACCAGAAGAGACCAAGCCCTGAAGCAGCTAAGAACATCTGGGAGAGAAGTAAGAACTTCATAACCTATGAAGCACTTTTAGAAAAAATAATATTTAATAACTGGTATCTATAATCAGCAGAACTAAATGGCCTAAATTTCCAATTATCAGAAGTTGTTCTTATTGCTTCCCAAAAATCAACATTAAATATTATATAAAAAGCAAA
This sequence comes from Sigmodon hispidus, assembly GCA_004025045.1. Lineage (NCBI taxonomy): Eukaryota > Metazoa > Chordata > Mammalia > Rodentia > Cricetidae > Sigmodon > Sigmodon hispidus. The sequence goes on from PVIH01001205.1 coordinate 75,303, forward strand.
ACATTCAGAATAGATTAAAAAACACACACACAGTAATAAAATTTCTCTTTTCTCTAAAATACATGAATCATAAAAAAAATAAAATCTAAAGCTTCTCAAGCCAAGTTAGGCTCAGCTACAGATAAAGAAAGCACAATAGGTCACAGCTATTTCCCACGGACGCAATATGGCCACCACAAATTTCTGCTAAGCAACTCTTCCACAGACAAAACTATAAAGCTTTGTTTTGGGGTGTGTGTGTGTTTGTGTGTGTGTGTGTGTGTGTGTGTGTGTGTGTGTGTGTGTGTGTGTGTGTGTTTTAAATCACCTTATTCACCCATTATCTTTCAATGAAAAAAGAATGTTTTTGCTTAAAGTCCACTAATGAGTGAGTACATCCCCTTCTTATCTTTCTGGGTTTGTGATACCTTGCTCAGGAGGATATTCTCCAAATCCATCCATTTGCCTACAAGTTTTAGAGTATCATTTTTTTCTTAGCACTGCTGAGTAGTACTCCATTGCATAGATGTACCACAGTTTGTTAATCCATTCCTCAGTTGAGGGACATCTAGGTTGTTTCCAGGTTCTTGATATTACAAATAATGCTGCATGAACATAGTTGAGCTAATGCCTTTGGAATGTGACTGTGCATCATTAGGGTATACACCCAGAAGTGGTATTGCTGGGCCCTTGGGGAGATTGATTCTCAATTTTCTGAGAAACCACTATACAGTGTTCCAAAGTGGCTGAACAAGCTTACAATCCCACCAACAATGGAGGAGTGTTCCCCTTGCTCCACATCCTTTCCAGCATACGCTGTCATCTGTGTTTTTAATCTTAGCCATTCTGACAGGTGTAAGGTGGTATCTCAAAGTTGTTTTGATTTTCATTTCTCTGATGGCTAAAGATGTTGAAGACTTTTTCAAGTGCCTTTCAGCCATTCATAATTCTTCTGCTGAGAGTTCCCTTTTTAGTTTTCAACTCCATTTTTGATTGGGTTATTCAGGGTTTTGGGCTCTAGTTTCTTGAGTCCTCTCTCACTTGTAGGATTGGTGAAAATCTTTTCCCATTCTTTAGGCTGTCGTTAAGTTTTAATGACTGTGTCCTTTGCCTTAGAGAAACTTCTCAGATTCGGAAGATCCCAATATAGATTATTGTGCTGAGTGTCTGTGCTACTGGTGTTATATTTAGAAGTGGCCACCTGTGCCAATGCGTTGGAGGGTATTTCCCACTTTCTTTTCTATCCAGTTTAGCATAGTTGGGTTTATGTTGAGGTCTTTGATCCACGTGGATTTGAGTTTTGTGCAGGGTGATAGGCTTGGATCTATTTGCATTTTTCTACATACTGCCATCCAGATATGCCAACACAATTTGTTAAAGATATTATCTTTTTTCCACTGAATATTTCTCACCTCTTTGTCAAAAATCAAGTACTCATAGGTGTGTGGGTTAAAGTCTGAGTCTTCAATTTGATTCCATTGTTCCACAAGTCTGTTTTTATGACAGTACTAGGCTGTTTTTATTACTGTAGCTCTATAGTATAACTTGAAGTCAGGGATGGTGATGCCTCCTGAGGCTCTTTTGTTGAACAAAATTGTTTTGACAATCCTGACTTTCCTGTTATTCCAAATAAAATTGAGTATTATCTGTCAAGGTCTGTTAAAAAATTATGTTGGGATTTTAATAGGAATTGTATTGAATCTGTAGATTGATTTTGGTAAAATTGGCATTTTTACTATGTTGATCCTACCCATCCAGGAGCATGGGAGGGCTTCCCTTTTTCTGACATCCTCTTTAATTTTTTTCTTCAGTGATTTAAAGTTTTTGTCAAACAGATCTGTTACTTCTTTGGTTATAGTTACACCAAGGTATTTAATGCTATTTGTAGCTATTATAAAGGGTGATGTTTCCCTTATTTCTTTTTCAGCCTGTCTGTCTTTAGTGTACAGGAGGAGAGCTACTGATTTTTTTTTAAATTAATCTTATATCCTGCTACATTGCTGAAGGTGTTTATCAGCAGTAGAAGTTCCTTGGTAGAATTTTGTGAGTCACTTATTTATACAATCATATCATCAGCAAATAGAGATAGTTTTACTTCTTCCTTTCCAATTTGTATTCCCTTAATCTCCTTTTGTTCTCTTATTGCTTTAGCTAAAACTTTGAGAACTATATTGAATAGATAAGGGGAGAGGGGACAGCCTTGTCTAGTTTCTGATTTCAGTGGGATTGCTTTGAGTTGCTCTCCATTTAGTTTGATGTTGGCCGTTGGCTTCTTGTAAATTGCCTTTATTATACTTAGGAATTTTCCCTGCATTGCTGATTTCTCCAGGACTTTTATCATGAAGGAGTGTTGGACTTTGTCAAAGGCTTTTTCAGCATCTAAGGATATGATCATGTGTTTTTCTCCTTCAATTTGTTTATATGATGGATGACATTTATAGTTTTTCATATGTTGAACCATCCCTGCATTTCTGGGATGAAGCCTACTTGATCGTGATGGATAACTTTTTTTATATGCTGTTGTACATAGTTTGCCAGAATTTTGTTGAGTATTTTTGCATCAGTGTTCATTAGGGAGATTGGTCTGTAATTCTCCTTGTTGTGTCTTTGAGTGGCTTGGGTAACAGGGTGATTATGGCCTCATATAAAGCATTTGACAGCGTTCCTTCAGTTTCCACTGTATGGAACGGTTTGTTGAGGGTTGGTATTAGTTCTTCTTTGAATGTCTGGTAGAATTCTGCAGTAGAACCATCTGGACCGGGACCTTTTTTATTTGAGAGACTTTTAATAACAGCTTTAATCTCGCTTGTTGTTATAGGTCTGTTTAGGTCTTTAATCTGTTCTTGATTTAATTTTGGTGGTTGGTACTTGTCCAGAAAGCTGTCCATTTCTTTTAGGTTTTCTATTTTAGTAGAGTATAGATTTTCAAAGTATGACCTGATAATTCTCTGAATTTCCTGGGGATCTGTTGTTATGTCCCTCTTTTCATTTCTGATTCTCTTAATTTGAAATACTCTCTCTCTGTCTTTTGGTTAGTTTAGATAAGGGTTTGTCTATCTTGTTGACTTTCTCAAAGAACCAACTTTTTCATTCATTGATTTTTTTTTTGTATTGTTCTCTTTATTTCTATTGTACTTATTTCATCCCTAAGTTTGTTTATTTCCTGCTGTCTACTCCTTCTAGGTGAGTTTGTTTCTAATTGTTCCAAAGCCTTGAGCTGAGTTGTTAGGTCTTTTGTGTGAGCTTTCTCTTGGTTTTTTATATAGGTATCTAGTGCTATGAATTTTCCTCTTAACACTGCTTTCATTGTGTCCCATAAGTTTGGGTATGTTATGGATTCATTTTCATTAAATTCTAGAAAGTGGGTTTCTTGTTCTATACTCTTATCTTCTTTAATGTACCTCTCTGATATTTCCACAGTATATTCATATTCATTATCATCCATAATCTCCCTCTCCTCTTCCTTCTGCCTCTCTCCTTCCCTCTACTCTCTTTCTGTGTATGTGGCATATGTACATGTTTGAGAGGGTGTGTACATGTATGTGTGCAGGTATACGTGCATGTATGTGCATGTAGATTCGGATGCCAGAAACTGACAATGGTCTCTTTCCCAATCTTCCCCTCTTATTATTTACTTATTGAGCCATGAGTCTTCACTGAACCTATAACCTATCTATCACTTTGGCTAGGCGGACTTGCCCATGAACTCCAGTGACCCAGGGGTACAGATGTATGCTGTCACACTTGCCTTTTTTATATGATTCCTAGAGATCCAAACTCAAGCCCTTATGTTACACAGTGAGCATTTCCCCAGTCCCTGTTCTGAAATTTTTTTCTACGGAGTGGGGATCAGGTTAAAAATATGCAGAAGGAGTCCCCAGCAGTTAAGTCTTATTGCTGTGTCTGAACCAGGCTGCAACTTTGAGCCTTTACAATTCATGTCTAACTTTACATTGTATTCTATTTAAGCCTTCAATGAACTTCCTGACTTCAAAAATGTGTTCCCATTATACTGAGGATATATGCAAAGGCTTATTTTTCAAGAAAATATTGGCCACAAAATTCATCATAAAGTCAAAAACAACATCAATGTTCAACAATAGAGAACTGACAAAAATAAAGAGCATGTGTCCTAACACAATGAACCAATATTATGCTTTTGTGTAGCATCTCACACTTTAATGTTTCATAAAAACACAAAATTTTTTACAAGCAAATATATATACTTTACTGAAACTATATCATTTTCCTTTCTTCTTTCTTGGTAAACATATTAGTTACAAAAATGGTAGTTATTTTGACACTTGCATACTGTACTAATAAATCCAGGGTAATTAGCACTTCCTCTCAGTAAGTACTTTTATATTTAGACCTATAAAAAGCAGAAGCATAATAAAATGCTAATAGTTCCACTCTCTGGGTAGCTGTCCAAGTTATTTCTGTGGGAGGGGGATACTTGCAGAGGCCAGAGGACAGCTTTGGGTACCACTGCTTAGGTACTTCCCACCTCGTTTTTGAAACAGTCTCTCATTGACTTGGAATTAGCTAGGTAGCTAGGCTAGCTGGCCAACAGCTCCAGGAATCTGCTTGTCTTTGCCTCCCAGGATTGGGATTATAAACATTCACCTTGCCTGGAAGTTTTGAAAACAGGTTGTAAGAAGTTTCCTGACTGACATATATCATTAGCTCTATGAAAGATGTTTTTATTTCCCTTTTAAGGAGAAAACCTAAAAAGTTTGGGGATTTGGGTAGGTGCCTAGGACCTCACAAATGCTAAGTACACACTCACTCTGCCACCAAATTCTACCCCTAGATCCTCATAAATGCTATGTAATCAAAAAGCACATGAGATACTAAATAGACAGAAAATATAAAGAATGAGGCAAGTGAGACTTTACACATATACCTAAAGATTGGGGCATGTAATAAGACAATAGAAAAGCTATAAAAATCAATAACAACACTAGGAAATAAATACAGAACTATTTTCTCTATTATCTTCATGACAATAACATTATTCAAGTCCGTCTCATCTTCAGGTCTCTTGCTGGAATTTCAACAGCCGCTTCCTGATGTGTCTGCTCCACTTACTCTTTAGCAAGTTTAAGGAAAATAATGATGAGGAGAAAAAAAAGACAAGTGGTCCTTAAACTGGAAATCTCAAGAGCAAACAATAACTGCTGATTTTCCTGGTCCCACCAATTAATTTCTTTAAAATTTATGAAATCAAGACAAAGTTTTACAACAAAGGGCAATTATAATATAACTTTCACAACAAACACAATAAACATGCCCTAGTTCAAAATTTTAACAAGCAACAATTCAGTTAAACATCATCAGCTCCACACTTTGGAGTGCTAATTTTCGTATTGTAGAAAATGCATGTGTAGCATTTGTCTACACAATACCAACACACAACTGTGCTGAATATGTCTACAGAAATGAACAAGGCTTTCTTGGTGTTGGCTAGCGGAGCTGGTAGCAAATATTTAAAGTGCAAACCAAACAGAGAAAATCTATTTTCGGACAAGCTATGAAGGAAGGGTTCAAAGACAACAAAATATTAGGACGGAAATATCTGTATGTTGTCTGTGCATAGGGCTGAAGATCGTCCTAGTTTTATGTGATCTCAAGACACACCCAGAAAGAGCCAACCTGATCAAGTTATAACACAGGCAATAAAGGAAACATAACAAAAAAGAATAAAATGAGCACCTCAAAGAGCCCTCAGTAACAATGGAAGAAGGCACCCCCTGACAGTACTGGAGAAAAATCAAAGGATGGGGTAAAATGGGCTAGTGTAAGCATCCTCAGACAAGCTCAGGATTGAAGAATAGCAGCTAAGACCAAGCCGGCCTTCTCCCTGGGACTATGAATAGTTATCAACAGTACCATCTGTTACAGCTCAGAATCCAGACACTTGAGGTTTCTCTAATTAGTACCTGTCTTCTTTCAGTCATTAGCAGGAAAATCAAGGCTAGGAAATGCTAATTATTATTGATTTGAACTTTGTTTTTAAAAGTTTACTCTCTCTGCCTTGTAGCATTCCTTCTTTTTAAATCTGAAGTTTTATTTGAAAGCCTCAAGAAAAAGAATAAGTATTCATCCCTGGTAACAATATATTTGCATCTACTTAGAGAACATCTCAAGGAGAACAGAGGAGCTGTGAGAAAATACTTTTTTTAAGTGTGTTTTTAAGTAAGTTTGCTACGTCCTCAAATATGGGCCTGATCCTAAAAGCTGCTAGTGAAACGGTCACACAACTTCAGTCTGCAGTGATACAGAGTGAGGGAGGGTCCCGTAGGAAGCGAGGAAAAGGCTCCCATCCACACTCCAGCTGCCACAGGAGGTTAGGAAGAACACTCTTCTTTTGCCAGGAAAATAATCCGAGACTTAAGAGGAGGTGTTTTGAATGATAATTTCACCCAGATAGGGAGAGGAAGAAGAGGAAATATGAAGAAATATTTATCATTCAGAAGAGGCATAAGAAGTTCAACACAGGAGGACTGCCCGCTTAAGCCTCATGCTAAGGTAGAATATGGCCAGTTAAATCATATGGGAAATAATGTGGAGCTTCAAAGACCAAGAACAAAAACACACGTGGACATCTTCAGAGAGATGCACAGACACAGACGCGTGAGGGCACCACCATTGTGGTACTAATTGTACTCGCTCCTTCAGATGTGATTCTCTTCTCACCGCTAGGAACGGTAGGTGATATAATTGCAAAGCTGTCACTGAAACCGAGTAGATTGGATCTTATGTTAAAGAACACCCTATAGTGTCTGATGAAAACAGGTTGATTATAAAAGCAAATGCAGTCAAGCAAATGTGCACATGCTTGGACAGTTAGGCATATGGATGAAATATAGCAAAAATACCAAAAGAGATGCTGAAAAGAGAAAGGCTATCATACTGATGGCCATAAAATCAGATCTTCACCCAAGAAAGGACAAGGACAGTAAGTTTTAATGAAAGTGACAAAACTGTCTCAGGAAGAAGATACAGACATCAGCAGAGATACGAACTCTTAGAAAATCATCTGCTGATGGATTCAGTATTGCTTTGTGACGTGCACTGTTTTTTACAGTGGCAGGAACCATGATTCTGGTCTCTGAACCAATAAAAATACACTGTTTGGTCAAGTAGAGATGGTGGAAATCTTGAGTGAAAATTAGCAGAATCAATTTGGAATTTGCAATGAACCAGAGAGTGAGTCAGGAACTAAGGCGTGGTCTGTGAGGAAGTCTATCTCCAGACTTCAGAACCTTTGGAGAAAAGAGAAATCAGATCCAGTGTCACAAGCTGAAAGTGCTGGAGAGATGGCGCAGCAGTTAAAGAACCAAGGGTTCTCTCAGAGGACCTGAATTCCGTTCCCACACAACAACTCATAACTGTCTATCTATAACTCCAGTTCTAGATGATGGGATTTCTTCTCTGGCCTGCACATGCATCCCACATGGTCCACAGACATACATATAGGCAAAATACCCATATATATAAAAATGAATCATTTTTTAAAAATAAAAGTGTATGTGGTAGTCCCTGTCTTTATTCTCAGCACCCAGAATGCTGCAATAAGAAAAGGTACCACGCCACATGGCAGAGCAGAGATAGGAATAATGGGTTAACTTAAATGGTAAGAGTTAGCAAGTAATAAGCCTGAGCCATAGGCCAACAGCTTATAATTAATATAAGCCTTTGTGGGATTATTTGGGACTAAATGACTGTGGGACTAGCTGGGAGGGACAAAGAAATTTCTGCTTACAGGTTACCTCACTCGGGATGATATTTTCTAGTTCCATTTATTTAACTGCAAATTTCATGTCATTGTTTATTACCGCTGAATAATAATACTCCATTGTGTATAAGTACCATATTTTCTGTATCCATTCTTCAGTTCAGGGGCATCTGGGTTGTTTTCAGGTTCTGGCTATTAGTAATAATGCTGCTATAAACATAGCTGAGCAAGTGTCTTTGTGATATAATTGAGCATCCCTTGGGTATACACCAAAGAGTGGCATCATTGGGTCTTGAGACAGATTGATTCTCAATTTTCTGAGAAGATACCACACTGCTTTCCAAAATGGCTGTACAAGTTTACACTCCAACAAGCAATGGAGGAGTGTTCCCCTTGCTCCACATCCTCTCCAACATAAGTTGACATCAGTATTTTTGATCTTACCCATTCTGACAGGAGTAATATCTCAGAGTTGTTTTGAATTGCATTTGTCTGATGGCTAAAGATGTTGAGCAATTCTTTAAGTGTTTTCAAGTCATTTGGAGTTCTGTTGAGAATTTCCTATTTAACTCTGTACCCCATTTTTTAAATAGATTATTTGATTTTTTGGACCTCTATTTTCTTGACTTCTTTATATATTTTGGAGATCATTCCTCTGTCAGGTGCAGGGTTGGTGAAGATCTTTTCCCATTCTGTAGGCTATCATTTTGTCTTATTGTCCATGTCCTTTGCCTTATAGAAGCCTCTTATTTTCAGAAGGTCCCATTTATTAATTCTTGCTCTCAGTGTCTGTGCTACTAGTATTATATTTAGGAAGTTGTCTCCTGTGTCAATGTGTTAAAAACCACTTCTACTTTCTCTTCTCTCATGTTCAGTGTAACTGGATTTATGTTGAGGTCTTTGATCCTCTTGGACCAGTTTTGTGCAGGGCAAAGAATATGGATCTTTTGCATTCTTCTACATGTTGCCATCCAGTTGTATCAGCACCATTTGTTGAAGATGCTTTCTTTCTTCCATTGTACAGTTTTGGCTTCTTTCTTTAAACTCAGGTGTTCACAGATGTGCAGACTAATGGCAGTGTCTTCAGTTCAATTCCATTGGTCCACATGTTAGTTTTTATGCCAATACCAAGCTGTTTTTATTACTATAGCTCTATAGTAGAACTTGAGGTCAAGCAACTCCAGAAATCGCTTCATTGTACAGAATTGCTTTAGCAATCCTAGGTTTTTTGGTTTTCCATATGAAATTGAGTATTATTCTTTCAAGGTCTGTGAAGAACTGTGTTGGCATTTTGATGGAGGTTGCATTGAATCTGTAGACTGCTTTCGAACTTGTTCCTTAAAAATCACAGTTGTGAAATCAGTTCTTCTTTCTTACAACCAAGTAATTTTTCCTTACAGTAAAACAGGTGCCTTGGATTGGAACTATCCCCTGGAACCAAGGAAGATCACCAATAGGTATACAACTAGGTGGTTCTCAACCTTCCTAAGGCTGCAATCTTGAATAGAGTTCCTCATGTTGTAGTGACGCTCCAACCATAAATTTATTTTCCTTGCTGCTTCACAACTGTAATTTTGCTACTGCTATGAATCATAATGTAAACAAATGGTCTTAGGTGACCCCTGTGACAGAGTCCTTCAACCACCAAATGGGTTGTGACCCACAGGTTGAGAAACATTTAACTAAAGGCAGCAAATCCTCCTTGCCCTGAATGTATTGGTAGCAAAGAGATTGGTACTGAGAACTAGGGCCATCTGAGCAGATCCTCCACCCATGTCTGACTGACATGCCCACTGTTGTACAGATCCAATGCAAGCATCCAGAGCTGTTGTGTGTTTGTGGTTGCTAACACAGGTGGCCATCATTAAACTAAATGGGCCATCATTAAACTAAATGGGTCAAAACCACAGGCCATGAATCTAAGAAAGAGACTGGTAGGGATGGTGATGGAGTTGGTGGGAATGGGAGGGGATAAGAGACAGGAGTGGAAGAAGGGGAAGAAACTAGAATACTATATATATATATATATATATATATATATATATATATATATGAATCAGAAAACAAAAACCAATCATTAAAAACAAACAACATGAGAAACAATGGATTTCTGGGTCCTTCCTGTGTATTTCTCTACAGTCTGATCTCATTCCAGTTTCTTTACCTCTGTTCCTTGGTGTCCTCATTTCAGTGTGGACTTCTAAGAGAAGGTGCAGTGTAGAATCATGTGATGCTTTCTGGAGAATCTTTGCTGTCACTGAAGGGGCCACTGCACAGCAGCAGGCTGCTGTATTTTTGAGTATTACCTAGAATTTGGCTTGTTTTCAGAAATGTAAGGTAGAAAGAAAAGGAGATGCCTAGGAAAATTCTACCACAGTTTAGTAGTAGCAACAGTTGTGCTTCATTTAACCATTAGATTTTTTTTTTAATCTGAGGCACTACTAGCTATAATGGTAAGTGTCTGAATTCTTATTTAACATCTTAAAGCTCAGTCATGCTTGTCCTTATAGCATCATTCTCTACTCACACCCGACCTGCATTGTACAGCTTTTCCTTCATGCACACTACTACAAACTGGTGCTATCTCACACGTTTTCTAGGTATTGTAAGCAGTATTACTTCACATCTGGAACAAAATAAGTAAAAATTTCAGAATGCTTCTCACATTGGGGAATGATACAAAGCCAGAAAGAACAGCTAATAAAAATGGTGTCTACTTGGTTTAGACAATCAGGTAGGTTGAGGAACAAAGTTCAGCAGGAATACCATAAAATGATGCCTGAGCTTCCTATTCTTACAATAACAGTGTTTGTTGAAAACATAACCAAGAGGGCTTAGTAAACTAGCAGCCCACAGACCAAAAACACATGCCCACTCAAAAGTGTAGAATTGTTCTCTCCACTCGCTAGCCAATCTCTAGAGTTTAAACGGCCATCTTCAGACTAATGTTTCCCATCACAGAGGAAAAGCAAACCTTCCTCCCACATATGGGTTGTTTAAGGCTTTGGAAATGAGTGAAGTAGTTGGATTCCCTTTCTAGAGATTTGCTTAAAATAATCCAGTCTGCTAAGACAGTGATTTACAACATAATCAGGAGGACATATTAACCCAAAAAGGAAGGAATATTAGCATGAAACATCCCTAGAGCTTTTGTGTGTGTGTATGTGTGTAATTTGGAATCATTGTTTTGTTAAATGCAAAAATAGTTCATAATTTTTCATCTTCACCATCTCTAATAACAAATCCAAACAGCCTCGCTTGGTCTGTTCTGGTATTTTGCTTATAATCTGTCTGTCATTTGGAGCTATAAATCATCCTTGGAACTCTTTAAAATCTAAGAACACAAAGTAACACATAAACTACACAGTGGCATTGGGTTAAATGTTAACATTTCCAGAACACAATTAATGTTGCTAAATCTAACGAAGAGTGTGACTTGAATGCATTTTGTGAATTACTCAATAATGCTAGAATTTAACATCATCTAGAATCTCAGACAAGAAAAGCTTTCATCCTGCCCTTCCTGTTCTAAGTATTCTCCACTCCAGTTTCTAGAGAGTGGCTGGCAAGTGTAGTCTGTTCATTTCAGTTCAAAAACTAAAGTGTTGTATTTGGCTTCCTGGGTTAGTGTAAGGTAGCTGCAAAATGCAAAAGTCAACAAACCTCAGGGAGGGAAAAAAACCGCCCTTTCTCATCCCTGTAGGTCAGGTGCTAAAAGTATTATCATTGAGCCCCAGAGAAATCAAAACACATCCAACACATTCTCTACTATGACTTGAGCATTAAGATCCAACTGCCTATCCCTTAGCAGAAGCAAGGGCTGTACTAAGAGCTTGTTCCAGCAATCATTGCTTGGTGCCCGATTTTCACAATAAGCAATCACAGTACAGACATCACAGACAGAAAGCAAGGTCTGCTCAGTGTCAATTTGAAACTCAATGGATATTTAAATTAAATCATGATTTAAAAAGAATTTAGATTGCAATATATAATTACAATATCCCTCCCTTTTCTTCTTTCCCTGCAATTTTCCCACTAAGGAAAAGTAGGTGTGACTGATTGATATAAGTGAATTCAGTGTGGTGGGACCCACATATAATCCCAGCTCTTGAGAAGCTGAGATGAATGCACTGGCAGAAGGTGGCAGCCCTCTAAGCTACACTGTGTATGCCAGGCTCGCCTGAAAATCAATCAATTAATAAACAACAAAAGGAAATGGAATCAATACATTGCAACTTTTGTCCACATGATTCTTATGCCATGCATTTTTTTTAAAAAAAGACAACAAACTGCTAAAAAGAGAATACAGATGTGCAGTCACATGTTAAATTCCTGCCTTGAGACCATCGAAGACTGAGTTCTTATGCAAACCACTATGGTCAATTTCCACAATGCGAAAGTCAAAGGGTAAATGATGCCCAATAATGTTTAACCTCTTTGAGAATATTTGTAACAAGTCCATAAAGGATACATATTATTGGACAGTGTGTTTTTAATTATTCTGGGTCATTGACAAGTTGGATCAATCTGTTCCCTATTAGCAGGCACACACTGCTAAAGAGACACATGATTTGAATTCCACGTCTCACAGTTTATCTCCTCATACTCTCAGTACTTGGCACACCAATTTTCTCCTGGCTAACAAGGCTCTTGCACTCACAAGGCAAATTATGTGCCACCAATTTATAGTCGTTTACATATCCCGTTAACTAACATTATGGCTTGCCCTACTTTAACCAAATAATAAAGTTCTCCTAAATGATATAGACTATCTCCTCCTGCCAGTATTGAAAGGTATACCTGAAGATAAAATGATCCCAGAGAAGTGAGAGGAAGCTGGCCACAGTAATAAAAAAGGAAATTTCAGAACAACTGGGAGCATATTATTACATCTCAGCTATGGTCTGAAATATAAAGCTGCCAGAAAGAATCACTAAGAAAAACACATTTTTCCCTTTTATACACTAAAGCATGATAATGGTGTCAACCAAACTGAATGCACAGAGCATTTCTAAGCTTGGAAGGGGTGCTGCTTTTACTGCAAAATGTCTGGCTCAGAGACTCAAACATCACTTAATGAGCATCTATTATGTGCCACATACATGCTGGCAATACAGAGTTAAGTTATGACAAAGTCATAAGAGACACACAAGATTTTCATGGAGAAGACAAGCAGGCAGACAATCGTAGCATACTATGGGAATAAATGCCATGACAGGGAGAGTTCCGAGGAAAAGACAGAAAAGGCCCTAGACAAAGGTCAGAGAAGACATCCCAGGCAGCAGGGTTGTCGGGAGAAAGCACAGAGTCAAAAACCACTGGAAATTATTTTTGAATGTGAGAAGATGTTACTTGGGAAAGATTTCAGGATACATGGGAATGAGAGGGGGTTAGAAAAAAAGATTCTGAATGTTTAATTACGTGCACTAATGAACCTAATTTTGGAAAGAGTATCAAAAGTGACAACTGCTCACTTGGATGACAACTCTTGAAAAAATTCACAAGTTCACCTTATGAAATGCCACTAAAGCAGTTTCTTTTGATCACTGTGGCTTCTCTCCAAGAAGAAATTTTTTAAATTGTGGCAATTAACTTCCCTTACTCTTATCAATTTTTGGCTATACACCTGGACTCTTCTAGAGGACTGAACAGGCCACGGGTCTATTTGAATATATTCTAATTTTAGGAGGCTGCCGTTTTCAGCACAGCAGCATGCTCACATTTCAAGAATGAGGCATGCAAATGGGCTTATGATACACAACCTCTAGCACTGAGGAGCTCCATGAGAAATGTTTATTTTCCTCTTACATATTTCATGCTAAAATCATTTATAAAAGCCATTACTGTAAAACGCTTTCTTCATTCAGAGATATTCATGAACAATAACAACACCCTGGATATTAGCCCCCTTTCAAAAAAAAAAAAAAAAGAAAGCAGTTAATTTAAAATACTGAAGAATCTTGCATAAGCCCTAATTATCACTTCAGTATTTGTAGAGTTGATCTATATTTGAAGTGGGAAAAAAATAACATTTTTGACAAGGTCTCTGAAAGGAGCCAGGAAAGCCAGTATTATTTTTAGTGGGAGTGACTTTAAAATCCCAAGCTAAAGTCTTAACACAAACATGAGATGAATTGGTAAGTAGGCCAGGAGCTGTTAACTAGAAGAGGAAATGGAACTTTTATGCTTTTTGTAGCAAGATGGTTTTATAAGAGCCTATTTGGTTCCTGTCAGTCACACTGTACTTATTTAATAACCATTTCAGAGAATATAATAGGTGAAGAGTACAAGACCACTATGTCACATTGAAAAAATAACACTCTCTGGCCCATCTTTTCTTTGGGTGAACAGAATCTACCTTCTCACTTACCACCAGATGATTGTGTGAGAAATTATAACCATGAGATTTCAAGAGCTTGCTCAAAATGAGAAATCAACACAGCATTTGACTGGCATTTTATTTAGGAAACAGGCTCTATAGGAACAGCTGCTGGCCACGGCCACCTTTCTCCACATTTACTTCAGTAACTGGGAGACTGCTGTAGATTCACAATGTTCTCCCTACTCCAATGTCCTATTCTACCTGTAGACAGCAAAGTTCTGGTTAGGGGTCAGGCAGAAGACAGTAAGTCTCTCCAGGATGCTAAGTTCAAACTCGAATGTCTTGAATATGTGTGTCAACCGTACCCCCAGAACCTTATCAGTCTCCCTTGGAAACAATTTCTCATCTAACTCAAGAACATTTGACTCCACTACAGAGCTTTCATAGTGATGTAAGGTGATGTGGAGGCTACTGGGAGTAGGAAAAGATATGAACGGTCTTACCCAGGCTGGATTCTGAGTACTACAGAACTGCACTACCAAGGTGCAACAGTGATATAACTGCTGCAAGAGGTGTGTGGATAACCAACAGCTTTCACCTTGAGGCATGCTCTACAGGGGGGAATCCACAGTACTGAATGATCCTTGTCAAAAGCCCATGGCTGGAGAGGTGGTGGGTGATAGAAGGAACTTATTATTGTTCTGCCAAATGGAGTTATTAATAAACTTCCTTCTAAATCTTTATGGTTATATCATACACTATACAGCTCTTGACATTGGTCAGAGAAGCTTGTTCCTGTGGGAAGTAGCAGTGACTGCAGAGACTCTTAACACGACGACACACTGGGGACAAGTAATGGTGAGTGCTTGGCAATAGAGAACACATTTATATAGAGAGAAAAGGCATAGGCTTGGGGGAGAAAAGAAAAACAATAGAGAAAGTGCTTAAAAAGGAAATACGGTAATAAAACATAATAATACGCCAAATAAATTACACAGAGAATCTGGATGTTATTGTGTTGTCTTTGAGCTTGTCGATTACAGAGAAGTAGCAAAAGCTGCCGAGAGACATGTCATTATAAATGTTGCTGGATTAATCCAACTTACATATTTTGAAAATGCCTTGACTTCAAAATTTAAGTCAAAATATATATTACGTTGGAGAAGTTATACTTTTGTTTCCATAGGAAATGAGAGGCTGTGGATTCATTTCAGGCTAAAGGAAATAAGGTTTGATTGAGGAAAATCTCCTGGAAACCTTTGATGGGAACAGATGGCCCAGATGGCCCAACATTTCAGAGCACCTCTGTTGGAGTTTCTACTGAGTTCTGCATCCAAAACAGCTTCAAGGCTGCTGGCTAAGATGATCCTGACTTACAGACTACTACACTTAAGACTTGCCCATAATCCTAAATTTTCTTTGGTTCCTTGTAAGATTAACATCACCGCCCCCCAATCAGCAGGAAGTAATCTAGAGAACTAAGCCCATATTCCTGAAAAATATATTATGGTTGTTTGTCTTTGTTTAAAGTGTGAGTTACATGTTGTTATGAATAATGGTCAGGAAAAAGGCTAAACAAAGGAGACTGGATTCAGTGTTCTTTTTGAAAAGAAAAAAAAAAAGAAAGTGCTATGGAATATTTTTCTTGTACACTGTAAAGATTTGTTGCTAGTATTGATTAAATAAAATCATTTGGTCAGTAACTAGGCAGAAGTATAGGCAGGGCAACCAACTAGAAGAATTCTGGGAAGAGGAAAGGCAGAGCATCAGATGCCAGGCAGACACAGAGGAAGCAAGATGAGAATGCTGCAGTGAGCAAAGGTACCAAACCAAGTGGTTAAACATAGATAGAAATATGGATTAACATAAAGTCTACAAGTTAGCAAGTAATAAGCCTGAGCCATAGGCCAAACAGCTTGTAATTAATATTAAGCCTCTGAGTAATTATTTCATAAGTGGCAGCAGGGCCAGCAAGGCAGGACAGAGAAAATTCCGACTACAAAGACCAGGCATTTATAATTAAGAATAAGCCTCTATGTGTGATTTTATTGGGAGCTGGGTGGCGAGACACCCCCCCCCCAATAATGCAGAAACAACTAACAACAGATTTACAATGAATTGTTGATTGTTCTTTTTTAAACAGTTTCTTTTAGTGACTATAGGGAATGTACAAGTCCAAGTTCTTTGGCTGCTGGATCCTAAAGTGCTTGTTTTTAAAAGCAATCATAACCAAAACTTGCTACAAAGATTGCTTTGTACTTCAATATTGAATGTAAACTACTGTGTACATGGTATATACTTCATTTCCCACGGGAGGAAAAACTCTAGTGTCCTAAGCAAGAAGGCTTTCACCTCATAGCTTTTAGGAGATTATATTATTTTATATATTTTAAAAGTTAATATAACTGAATGACTTTTAATTTTGTGTTTATGAAAGTTATCAACATTGACCTGGGGATGCTTTTAGTTAACTGTTAGCAAAGTTCTATGACTCTGCTAATAAGGAAGAAAAAGATACAAAAGTGTTAAACACATAAAGTATAATAAGGTCAAATCTTCACCAGAAAACACTCACCATTCTCTGCTTGTGTTTAACAATGGAAGCTTTGGAAGAAAGCAAAACAAAATGAAAAATAAAAAAATACAAGATACAAATGTAGTGGGATTATGGTATGTTGTAAATATTTGTCCACTTATGAGTTTAATAAAAGCTGATTGGCCAAAGGTAGACAGGAAGTGTGGGTGGGGCTACCAGGCTAAGAAAACTGGGAAAAATCTCAGAGCAGGGCAGACATGACACCCAGATGCCACAGACAGATGACAGACACAGCCGCCAGAGAGACACTGTAGATGCCAGAAATCAATGCAGAGGAAAGAAATTGAAATGCTCCTCTGAGAAAAGGTACCAAGCTGCACGGCTGAACAAGATGGGTTGAGTTCAGATGAAGGAGTTAGCAAGCTATATGCCTGGGTCCTAGGTCAATCAGCGTAAAAATAACGTAAGTGTCTGTGTGATTCTGTGCTTCTGTGGGACTGTGGGTCCGTACCTTGAGGATAGGCTGGAAAGGCTGGCCAGAAAACACATACAACATACAAAAGCATGTGTAAATGGGAACATTCCCTCTCACTGGCTTATATCTTTTTTTTTTTTTATTTGAAAGCCTTTCTTTATCTACATTTCTTCCTTCTATAAAATACAAGTTAATAAACTATACCTCAGTAGGTTATTTTAAAAAGTGAGTTCAGGTTCTCTGCCTTAAAGTGTGGGTCGTAAATAGCCTTGTGGATGCTATGTTTGCTGTTGATATCCTCATTGCTATTGGGCTTTAACTACTAAATTTGCTATTGCCACTGTTGAAAATGCTTTAGTTGCAGTGTCTACCACGCTGTGCAGAGCAGGACATACGTTAGCTAACTACAGTATACTCAGAGCTTTCCTGAACTTACTGCACTTTTGAGATAAATTTCATAATGAAAAAATTCTATTCCATTATTCCACCTCTTTTAAAAACCTAGTCTCCATCAATTTTTACATAAAATTTTACCTTGTCCATTAAAAGTATGGACCTATAAAGAATTTTTTCTTTGAATACAAACATTTAGATGTCAAAAGCACTGTGATCAAAAAAAAAATCAATAAATTGATAGCCAATCAGATCCAATAGGCCCCTCACCCCAAAGCTGTACAGGCTATTACCATTGCTTTCTATCACTCTTCAGAGCTTGGTGACGAGGTCCTAGTGCTCTAGACACCGTATACTTGAGTCTGAGGACATGAAGGAAACAGGCTGGTACTGACCTGGTAGCATCATCCTCCCAACTAGCTGCCCTAGTCCTCAAAGGTGTCATGTATACACCAGCCAGGAAAAAAAGCAACCCGTGGTCTCACCCAGCTATGAACTCTGCAAGCTGCAATAACCCTGACTGAGAAGATAAGCCCACTGGTGTAATAAGTGTTATAAGAGTAATCATCTAGTTTGATTTGATCTGAGGCCTGCCTCACCACAATATAAAACTCATGCCTGGTATAGTTAACTGGGCCAAAAACCCATGGCTGGCTAGGTCATAGACCCTAGGGGAGAATCTAAATTATTATTCTGCCAGATGATCATAGTAATAAACCATTCCCTAAGTTCTTACTTTTATTCCCATAAGTGCATCTTTCAATCCCCATCAGAAAAGTTTCTTTTAGCAATAGATGGTGAGTAATACATAAACCTTTAACTGGTCAGCTCTGAGAGAGTATATGATTCACTCTAAATGAGACATCTATGGTACAGTCTTCTCACCAAGGCTATGGGATCATTAAAGAAATAATAGATGTCCACAATAGAACAATTAGCTAGACCTGACAAGGCTGTTGTATACACATGAACTCACAGTGGCTGTGGCCTGCACAAGATCAAACCACCCAAAATTCCAGCACAGTTGGAAAGGGACTCAAAATGCCCTACCCGTAGCTGGGGATTCCTACTGGCTTTTAATGGCAGCTGGGAGACAAAAAGTCAGTTTTCTTCAGTGATGTGAACCAACAAATTATCCATTCTCTGCTAGGTATTGTTAGGTTGTCACATTGCTGTGGTTATGCCTCTGCCTGCAGGGGCTCAGAAGAGCCTCTGATGTCATCTTTAAGGCGTGTCTACCTTTAAAATCCTCAACCATGTGGAAGACTTTCTCTTTTTCTCTTCCTCTCTGCCCTCTACTCTCTTTCTCTCTCTCCTCTCTTCCCCTCCTCCCTCCCCCTCCCCCTTCTTAATAAACCTACTATGGCTCCCTTGGCAGCATGCTGGTGAGTTCTTTCATGCACAAACTACTAACAGGTATTCCTACGTCCATGTACATACAGGTATCACTAAGTGGACTTGGTGAATTTAAAAAACAGAATAAATGGTGCTGGTAGGAAGAAAGTGAAGTAGAGGAATTAAAGGATTACTTTTGATCAAAATGTACAAGATGTATGTATGAAATTCTCAATAAAGTTGTTTTTAAACCCTATAAATAGGATAGAGATGGTTTAGCAGTTAAGAATGCTGTTCTTCCAAAAGACCTAGGTTCAATACCCCAGCATCCACATGGAAGCTCACACAGCTCACAAATATCTCTAACACTAGTTCCTGAGGATCACATGCTCTCTTCTGGCCTCTGTAAGCATGGATTCACAGACATTTATGAAGGCCTAACACAACATGCACATAAAATAAAAATAAAACATAAGATATTTTAAAACCCTAGCCAGGCATGGTGACATATGCCTTCAATCCCTGCACTCAAGAGACAGAGGCAAGAAGATCTCTGTGAGTTCAAGACCAGCCTGATCAACACAGTTAGTTTCAGGACAGCCAGGGCTATAGGACCCAACTCCAGTTAGACAGCTATAGGTTACCCCAGAAACAAAAATGTCATCACTGTACTATTGGGATTTCCTTGCCAGGCAAGTCATTTTGGGGGTTTGCAGGCAGCTGAATAGGACTAGTAATTGCTTTTTCCCTTGGTAGCTTACATAGCACCTCAGCCACTAAGAGAGCCAGTCCTCAGGGAGGAGGCTTCCAGGTCAGCTCTAGCTAGCTTCCTTGAAGTCCTACGTCCAAAGTGAGTGTTTTCAGAAGGGGTCTAATCTTCAAGCTCTGGAAGGCAACAAAGGATAATGGCACCAGCCTATAATGGTTTGGGAACTTTCCTGGACACCAACAACCTGAAGGCAAGTTTCCAATGCCTGACACTGAGGTTCTTATCTTATAGTCTGTGGCTCATTATCATCATCCTACGTGGCTTAACTATACAACACACACGTTAGTACATGTGCACACACACATACACACACACATACATACCTACACACACATACACACACGTCTATACATACATGAGGAGTTGGAGCAGGAAGAAAAGGAGTAAAGAAATGATATAAGTACTGTTCTAATTTATGAAGTTCTCAAAAAAAAATTAAAAATGTGAATGGATCCTACGTTGAAAAAAAGAGAAGGAATGAAGTAAATCCAGCTATAAACTAGCTGTTTTTTTGTCAACAGAATTGGCCCAAGCCTTTTCTATTATTTAAGAGGAAAGCCTGTTACTGTACCTAGCTATCTTCCTGATTAGAGGCTTTACTATGCTAACAAACAAGGATACCCAAATAAATTTGACAGAAATGTTTCTAACTAAAAGGAAAATAGTCATCCAAATGTCACAGTTTAAAAACCACAGTCCAAGGTCTCTCTTCCCTCTGATTAGGATGTCAGGGTAAAATGTGTCCATGGAGTCCTCTGAAAAGTGCATGCACACAAGAAGATGCCAGTCTTGAATGACTGCGAAGTTCCTGAAAATGCTAAAACCGTAAGCCACTTCAGCCTTGTTTGGTACCCATAAAGGTAGAAAAGTCCTCAGCCTGAATCCCAGGGTTGCTATGCTCATGGATGTTCATCTGTGTGAAGTGAGCCAAGCAGGAAAAAACAAACAAACAAACAAAAAATGATAGCTACTTCTAGGAGAATGGGTCTATCAGCATCTAATTTTATTTCAGTTAAGTCAGATTTAATGACAGAGTTATCAAGAATATAAAAAGACTGTGACAGGCACAGCTGGGTAAGCAATGTAAATAACCATCCTCTCCTGAGGGGTGCCCCAAACAAGACTACAAATCCTGCAGCCAAGCACATACTGGTTTCTCTGAAAATTGGCTACCATTATTTTTTTCTCAATTCTTTGTAAGTTCATCAGCTTTGAAAAGTATAATACTAACTGATGTTTAGTATATTCAGGTTGCAAAATGGACAGTAAGCTTTAAGTAAAAGTCTTCAAACATTCTGATGTCAACAGTCATTGTCTTTTATGATCCCTTGTGAGCTACACACAACTATCGTGATCACGTGGTTGTCTTTGTCTTTCCCAAATAACCCTCTAAAATGAAAGAAGCATTTTTGGATCTCAGGTAGTAAGAAAATAGGCCACAGGTTATATAAAGTTGTTTTAAGTCATAATAATTACACCATATAGAAAAGAGAATGGAGAAAAATACAGCTCCATACTATATGATTCAGCCATTCCTTTAAAACAAATCACAGCTCCACAAGCTTTGTTCTTGGGATCTGCTGAAGTAGTTATTAAAATAAGAAAACTATACTAAAGAAAGGTGAGGCCTACATCCTGACCACTGTTCATAAGACAAAGGATTCTGCCCTCCTCCACATGGTCAAAGATAAAAGATACTTGTTAAGAACTAATGAAGCAGCATATTTATATTAATAACATTTAAATACCTTGATTTACATGAACAAGTCCCTAAAAGAGAAATTTGTAAAGCCTAGAAAATTATAAATAGCTACAAAGCAAAAAGCTGAAAATAGCTAGAATAACTTCACCAATCCATCAAAAAACAATATATTATTAAAATGACTTCGTCTTTCAGGAACTCTGAACTAACAAAAAGGAACTGCACCAAACTTTTGTGAGGATAATGGCACACAAATCACTTGCTGTACTCCACA
Source organism: Sigmodon hispidus (assembly GCA_004025045.1). Lineage (NCBI taxonomy): Eukaryota > Metazoa > Chordata > Mammalia > Rodentia > Cricetidae > Sigmodon > Sigmodon hispidus. The sequence continues at coordinate 96,829 of PVIH01001205.1, forward strand.
ATGCAACCACATCCATTGTGCCTGAGATAATGGGACTCTCTCACAAAGTTACTGCATTGTTACCAGGCAACAAGAAATAAAATGTCAAGATTAGCTCTTTGTTTAATATATCTGTATCATCAATGAGCCTCATTTCTACTCTGCTATTCTCCATGCAAATGGTCATTAGGCTAAGACTTACATTTAGTAATCTACAAGAGTCGCTAAAAAGAAAAGAATGAACTATCAGGCATGCATCGAGTCTGTATCAGGCATTTATTAATGTTATAGTAATTTTATTATTGAGGCCATTTTAGCAAGTAGATAACTAGAATATGTCTTCATTAAATATATCTCCATTTTTAAACCAAGCCAATATGTCATAAAAATTCAAGGAAATGGACAGTCTTTAAACACGTCAATACCCTAAAACAAACAGCTCATTTAGTATAGTTATGTTAAAATATTAGCAGGCTTTCTTTCAAAGCAATCTACACCTGGCCAAATTCAAAGCAAGGGATTTATAGATACTTCTTCTAAAGCAGTTTTCTAAGTGAACATAAAAATAAAGCATAAACGACTGAAAAGTTATGAAGAAAATAAATGTGAGTTGAAGACGTTATATAATCTAATCGGTCTAAAAGCAAAGCAAACTATACACATGATTTCCATCACTCCACATCCATGCCAAAAGGACCAAAGATGTCAACGACAGTCTCTCTTCAGTTCGAAGGTTCTCAAGGTGCACAGTGGCTGTTTAGTGACAGAAAGAGGTCCCTCCCCTTTTTTTATCAGAGCAAACAGCTCTTCCTGCTTTCCTCTTTCTGTTTGTCCAACACAGCCACCCACACCCAAAGGGGGATTCAAGAGGATCAAAATACATTATTTTGGTTTTTTTTTTCCTTTTGAAATGGATTCTAACTGTGTCATCAGGCTAGCCCTGAACTCATGGTGTTATCCCAGCTAGCCTCAAATTTTCGATCCTCCTATGACTACCTCTCAAGTGCTAGGATTACAACCGTGCACCACACATCCGGCAGTGCAGACTGTTTCTTGTTGGCCTCATTCTTCTCAGGGACTGGAATGGGGAGTTCTATTGGATTAATACTAAAGTGCAACGAAGGGCATTCTCATACTGAATGTGGAGGTTGGCATTTCAGCCAAGTTCTCACAAATTCTGTGTCTCTTCCACATGTCAGTCAGAGATGTTTGTGTGAATGGATTGCTGCAGAGGTGTGAGCAATTTTTGCCTGTGTGTAGTATGAATATTTGAAACTCTATCTGAGTAGAAAAATTCCTCAACATGGTTAAAAGTTTGGTGATAGAAGCCTTAATTTTTGTTGCTGTCATTCTGTGTATACATGTTTGTCCTTTTATGGTCCACTAAAGACATTCTGAACCCCACTCTATCAAGTCCTTGGTAATCTCAAGATCTAAAGGAAAAGACATTTCTTTGTAGAGATAGCTCAGCAATCAAGAACACTGGCTCCTGTTCTAGAGAACATAGGTTCAAAACATGGCAGCTTACAGCCATCTATAACCCCAGTTCCAGGGGATCAGATTCCTCTTTGGCCTCTGAAGGTGCCAGGTATACAAGTAGTATACAGATAAATATACATAAAGGCAAAACACCCATATGCATAAAATTAAAAAGAAATTTAAAAGGAAAAGAAATATATTTGCCCCTGAGGCATTTCCATTTTCTGTAAAGAAGTCAGGAACATGGTCAGTCTCTGGATGCTGATGCATTAATTGGTGTGCTTCATGAAGACCACAAGTCCACACCATCCTCTAAAGTCATTAAGCCACCTAGCTGAAAGCCATCATGTTTCCGCATTCCAACATAAAGAAAAATAATAACCAGTTTGATGACTACAGTTAAGACAATTCACAAGGCTTTATTAAAGTTCTCTAACCAGAACAAGGAGTCACAAAACCTAAAATATTCTCATCTCAAAACCACATTCTTTACTCACCTCAGTCTCCCTGCCAAACTTAGGCATTATTCTGTTATTATAACAAAGGACGGAGACTGTGTACCTTACAGTCAAAACTAATGTGTTCAGTTCATCATTTTAGAGACTCGAAGTCAAGATCAGACAGCCCCATCTCTACTGTTTTGCTGAAGTTTCCCACAACTACAATGAACATAGAGTAAGCAAGATGGGGCCTTGCATAATCCACACTCTAGAGACTAACTCACTCCAGGAGACTCTTGTTAATCCCTCTTAAGGAAAATGATCCCATTACCTTCCACTAATCTGCAAATCTTAAAGGATCCACCAGTCCTTAGTGTAGTCTTAATGAGGACCAGCTTTCAGAATAGGAGCCAACATGGACCAAATTACACCCAAACCATAAGAAGGCCTAGTCAGTATTATAAAATATCCTAAAAATAAAAATTACATTTCACTTAGCCCTGAAAAAGATACCATTACCCTCTCATGAAAATTATGCTCACATAGGATTGTAGCCTACCGTCATGCTCAGAAGAGAAGAAAATCTGCATCCTCATTCTACAAACCCACAAGGCACTTCCCCTCCCCACAGCTCTGTATATATTCTCCTTCCTTGCCTCTAAGAAGCTGCCCCTCAGTTAACTGCAAATCTAGCTTCATTTTGGGGAGACTGTTTATGAAGAGGTCTTCACAGTCAGGCTTTTCACTGAACCCCTTGATGTTGAGTTCTGTTTTTTTCCTTAACATTTCATACTCCCTTTCTCATTGGTATTTAACATTAGTATATGCTATCCATTTCACTTATTTATTCTACCTGTTGCCTATCTGGACCAGAAAGAAAGTTCCTGAGGGTAGAGAGCTCTCTGTCCCTCGTGTTCACAGATGAATTTGCAGCATCCAGAGAAGTGCCAAGCACTAGAACTTCTGTGCATCAGAGAACTTGTGTTAATATATCACTGAGTCATAATATCTAGCACTTGTTTCAAGATAAAATGGGTAAGGGAAGGATGGGGATGCAGATGGGTCAGGAAGGATGATGGAGAGTGACTGCAGTTGGGTTGGGCTCAGAGCACTCATTCCACCCTCTGCGTTCAGAGCCCTTCATGAAAATATACATCTTAAACATAACTTTGCAATGTCATTTACACTACAGTCTTCCATACTCTGTACCCAGACACAACGTATTCCAGCCTGGTGGATGGCAGATGTCCCCCTAATCTTTTCTTCAAGTCACCCTCCTAAAAAGAGATGGCTTTGCCTGTCACTGGTACAGAACATGAAGTCAGTTTCCAAAGCTCTGCTCTTGCAGCTATAACTAAAAGAAACCTTATGTTTTCATTTTGGAAAATGGATTTTTATACCCCCTTCGATGCAGATTTTTTAAAGAGGAGACTAAAACCACATAATTATCATGATAGTGGTTAAAGGGAAGGAGGCAGACTCTTCAAATAGATAATCTGTAGGTCTTCAATCTTTGTAAGCCAAGCACTTGGTTTGTCTATGTCTGTGTGTATCTATCATCTTGTAATGGAAACAATATTTTCATATTCAACTATGTCAATATATCATAATTTAAATACTATGCAATAGAAATGAGTTTAAGTTGTGAAAATGAATATATTTATTGTAAGTCAAACTCTAAATTAACAAAATAATTGAAAGGGCATCATGTAAATCTGTTTTATAAATCAACCTCAGCACAGGCTGATGGCACTGACACACACATATAGGCACGCGCGCGCACACACACACACACATAAACAAACAAACAAACAAACAAAACAACAGCCAGATACTTGCAAGCAGGCTGCTTTATCAACAGTCTCCTAAGTGAGGCATTCTCGGTTCCTCTCTAGATCTAGGTTAAGCATAAAAACAAAATAGAATAAAGGTCAGGATTGAGCATGCTATGCCCACAGGAGACTGGGAGAAGGTGTGTCTGGGAGTTGGGAGGTTGACAAGGGTCCAGAGACAGACTCAAATGAGCCAATCTAGGAGACTAAACAGCCTTTGCTGTTCCCCATCTCACAGGCAGTGCAATACCCAGGAGTCACTCTGGGCTGGTTTTACTCATCAACTTGTGAGGATCATCAGGGAAGATTTCACCCACTCAGAGAGAGGGAAGTCCATAAATAACAGTCTGGGCTAAAGAGAGAAATATCATTCTGGCTTGTGTGCCAAGATGTGTACCAACTTTTACTGTTTCTCTCAAATAATCAACCAGTTCCTTCACAGGGGCAGACAGGCATAACTGGAACTGAGAAAATACTCAACGACTGCTCCTTTTCAGAAAGATGCATGTGATGTTTTCACACATCACTGTTCGCTTCTTTTTTATATATGTCATACATTTATATAGAACATATCTGAAAGAGATAACATATTCCCAAATGCAACACTGTTATTTATACATAATAGAAATAATTACTAACAGAAGTGATTTGATTTTTTCTTCTTTATATACATGCTGGTTTATTTCTTGGCATAAAATATTAATCATAAATAAACTGTTATAAAATTGAACAGCATGTGTTGGTGCATGATTTACAGAATCCAAACACTTGGTAGATGGAGGCAGGAAGGTCATGTGTTCAAAGATAGTTTGTTCTATAAACACAGCTAAGACAATTGACAATTACCTTTGTCTTTGCTATCTGAAATATGGGATCCACCACGGCAATAGCTGTGCAAAGTACTAGAGTAACCTCAAATCATCAGATTTGGTGAAAATGTGTTAAAAAAAAAAAAAACAAAAAAAAAAACCACTCAACAGAATGAGCAGAATCGAAGAGAAATACTGAGTGAATTCAGAGAGCTACTGCCCATAGAATGAGTTTTCCAAAAGTCATCTTTAAGGTATAGGTGGCAATGAAACCTACAAATAGAATGAACAACAAAAACAAACAAGGAAGACCCTCTACACTCAGTGCTGGATTCTAGTAGCACTGAAATGACCTACACTCCTGGAGGTTCAATGTCATTCAAGAGTTTGAAAATTTATCCACTTGAAGTATTTACATAATGTAATAGAAAAGAACAAAGGCTGTCATTCTATTGAGGCTTCACTTAGTGACGGAATTGAAAATAACAACACACAGAAAAAAATGTGCAGTGACAGGCACATGATACATTTTCAATTAGCATCATGGTCAACATTTAAAGTCCAGAATGATATGCAGAACTGAATGATCTTTCAAGTTTCTTTTAAATGCCACACTTTTGACAGGTTCACAAGCATCCTTCCCACCCTAACCACTACAAAGCAGTCACGTGGGACTGGAAGAAAGAGCTACAATCTAAAGAACAAGGTAGTTAACGGAAGGGGATGAGAAAGCATAGTTCCAGGGTTCTCACCAGACAGGGAATAAAACAAACATCAGGAAGTTGTTTATATAACAGAAATTTCATATCTGAAATATGAAGATTTCAAGCAAAAATTTAATTCCAAATTATTTTCTACTTTTGAGAACACAGTTCTAAGTTAGTCTAAGTGTGTGTAGACCCTTTATATAGAGCACACAGAGGAGGCAGACTTAAAATATTATTATTACCTCAAGATGGTCTGCTGAACCTCCTAAGACAAAATGGTATATGAATTGAATCATGATTCTTTTTATTAAAAAATGTACTTACTTACTTATTTATACAATGCATGTATACACACCAGAAGAGGATTGGATTCCATGGGACTATGGTTATAGATAGACATCAGTTATAGACAGTTGTAAATGACCATGTGAATGCTAGAAATTGATCTCAGAACCTCTGGAAGAGCAGTTAATGCTCTTAGCCACTGAGCCATTTCTCCATACATCTTGATTCAGCTTTGAATTCAGGTTTGTTTAAGAAACCTTCCCATGATAACCATGGAGTGGCTAGTCACAAGAGGCTAGTGAGCCTTTTTACGGTGACCAGCATAGCCTGAAAATTGAACTTATACTGCATTTAGTTCTGGGGTTTTGCTGTTGTTTGTTTGTTTTTTGTTTTTCAAGGCAAGGTCCCTCTGCGTAGTCTTGGTTGTCCAGGAACTCACTCTGTAAAGAGGCTGATCTTGAATTCACAGAGATCTGCATGCTTCTGCCTCCTGAATGCTAGGATTAAAGGTGTGTGCTACTACCTCCTGGCTACTTTCTGCATTTAGTTTTAATTAATGCAAATATAAAAGCCACATAGAGCTAGTGGCCAGCCAGCCACATAGTGGCATCATTTAGGTAGGGATAGATGTTCCATAGCACCAACACCTACAGGATCCCAATGTGGTTCTGGGCCAGGATAGATGCTGTGACTGAGTAGAGATTTCTGTTTTGAAACAGGGAGGAACAGACTATCTGCAGACTTAGTTCATTAACTTCCTCACTTTTTAACTACCAAAGAGACCCTCTCCTGCTGCCTACATTTTCTCTTGAACACCAAAAAGTTTATTTTTGCTCCTATAAGAAATAAGTGATGCTGAAAAGAATCAGATTATAGTAGGAAAAAATTAAAAGAGAATTCTACCCAAGATAAATGCCAGCTTCTCAGATTTGTAGAAATGAGGAAAGCCCTATCTTAGGTTAACCATTATATAAAGCTCTGTGGTAGGCCTCTGTGCTGGCTGGTTTCTGTCAACTTGACGCAAACTTAGACGTATTTGGGAAAAGAAAATCTTTTTTAAAAATTATTACTATTATCATCATTATTTTATGCATATGGGTAGCCATGCATATATGTATGTGTACCATATGTGTGCTTAGCCCCTGCAGGCTAAAAGAAGGTATTGGATACTCTAGATTACAGACCATCGTCGGTCATCATGCAGCTTCTGAGAATCTGGAAGAACAGCAAGTGTTCTTAACTCCAGCACCTGAAGAGGGAATCCTTTTTTTTTTTTTTTTTAAGATTTATTTATTATGTATACAGTGTTCGGTCTGCATGTGTCCATGCAGGCCAGAAGAGAGCAACAGATCTCATTATAGATGGTTGTGAGCCACAATGTGGTTGCTGGGAATTGAACTCAGGACCCCTGGAAGAACAATCAGTGTTCTTTACCGCTGAGCCATCTCTCCAGCCCTGAAGAGGGAATCTTAGGCAGAGCTGTGGAGTATTACCTTTATTAATAATTAATTGAAGGGCCATCTTGGACAAGTAGTCCTGAGTTTTGCAAGACATCAAGATGAGCAAACCATAAAGAGAGCAAGCCAGTAAATACTATTGCTCCACGACCTGTGTCCAGTTCCTGCCTCCAGGTTCTAGTGTCAAGTTCCTGTCCTGATTTCCATGGGTGATGGGCTATAAGATGAAATAAACCCTCTTTCATCCTAAAGTTTCTTTTGGTGATCACATTTTATCACAGCACTAAAACCCTGACTTCAGTAATACTACACATGTGTGCCATGGTCTTGTCATTAAAATGATTCAATAAATAAAAAACCAAGCTATATATACAAGGTAAGCCACATGACCCATTTTTTTTTAATGCACATGATATACCAAAACTTCTGAAAAATAAAACTGGGTGGAAAATGACACATTCCTCCATCACTTGAGGAAATGCTGTGCTTCATTTATCTGAGAAAGTGTCCTGAAGTGTCACCACGAAGTAACATCTTAGTCAACTGTGGGTGAATCCAAATGTCACATAAAAGATGTCACACAACATGAACATCAGGTGAAATATTAGGAACATATATTTACATTTCCATGTCCCAAAATAGGTTTCTACAAAGTCCTCCCTAAGGAAGAGTAGGCCAAACTCTCATTAATAGTTGGTTCAAAGTGATGCTCAAAGCCAAGATGAGAATCATTTTGAAGTCTCCTCTGGAGTTCACATATGTATACCACAAATGGCAGGAGGTTTGTAGAAGCAACATGTCTATCCCAGATCCTTAAGTCTAAAAAGGCTCTGGAACAGTCCAAGCCTCTTTCAAATGCTATGAAGCCCAAAGATGTCGGTCAATGCCTGCATCCAACTGCTCTGAGTGAACATACTACAGTAGTTATTTGTATAACCCTCCTCATTACAGAATTCCCATCATCAAAATCATCGAGCCAATCAATTAAGTGATGTGATGCTGCTTCACCAGAATGTCATATACAGTCCTACACCACACATGGCTACATATGGAATTCAGTGGCCCCATACGATCATACAACTAAGTGATATTGTACCTACCTTGGTTGGTATAAGTCATTCTATGATATTTGTAAAGCAGCAAAATTATTTCTCAATGGATTTCTCAGACAGTATCTTGTCATTAAGCAGTACCACACGACTGCCTTTCAATTCCTCATAGGATGTTCATCTTATTTTTTTCAAAGATAAGCCAAGTACATTTCCAAAGACAACACAGCATTCGAGTGAACACAGCTGACCAGACAGCTGCCAACTCTCACCTATCTAAATTATAGAAAGAGAATCTCTCCATATGTAACACCAAATAACTCTCCTTGATTATCCTCCTTAAAACTAACACACACACACACACATAATTACCACCATGAATTCACAAGCCCCTTTTCTTCCTTACCTCCACCACTGTGGTTCCTGCAGCTTTGCACATTGGCAAGTTGAAGTTTCTCGCACTCTTCCTGTATCAGACAAGGATGGGAGAAGAGGGATAAAGATCAAAGAAAAGAGCATCTCTTTCAGCTTGAAAATGCAGGCTAAAAGCATTTCTCCCAAGAATCTGTGACTTACGACTAGATTTAAACCTAAAAGCTCTCGTGGCCATTTCATTCCACTTATATGGTTTTTAGAGTAGGTGGAAGAAAAGGCTATTTTTTATGTTCAATCAATAGCTTTTGCACAGAAAAATAAAATGGGTATTCATAAATATCTGAAATTAAATTCGGCTAATCTTTCAACCATGATTAAACTTTGCTCCCATAGTTAAATATTTCACTGAGAAACTTTTCAAAGGTGGAAAAGGACTAAGGGCTGCAGCCCGGTGGTAAAGCACTGACTTGTTTGCAACAGGCCCTGGGCTCCAACTCCAGCACCACAAAGGAAAAGAGAAAAGGGTAAAGAACAGAGCGCTTCATGGGAGAGGGTACAGTCTTTCCTACTAACTATCCCTACTCAACCAAGAGAAGCTGACAGGATAGGAAACACTCCAAAGGTGCCGTGAATCCTTCTAACGATTATTCAGAGAACAATTCTGTGATGTATGGGCCAGCTGTCCTAGTGACTGTGAATGGGATTTGCATTCTGAGAATCATGGACCACTTGGTCACTGGGCTGAGAGCTCTTACTTCAGACTACCAGTTGGTGACCATCAGCACCTACACACTGTTGGAGCTTACAGACCCAAGGAAAGTCTTCAGAAACCACAGCCAGGCATCAGAGCCCAGGAAGAAATTCTACAACTATTTTAAGTAACTGATATTTGCTATATAGCTTCATTTGTTTTTTTTTTTTATAAAGCATCATAACTTTATAAACATCACACCAACGGTCAAGGAAAGCGGGCAGCTTATTAGTCTGCCTAGAATTTCCAAAAGTAGTTGCATGTAAAAAGCCTACAGTTCAAGAAATCAGAGCATTAATATCACATTAAGTCCTTCAGAAATAAATAAAAAACAATGCAAGTGCAGCTGAGAATATGACTGTGACTGAGGCCAAACTACATTTGTTAAGAATAATTTTTTTTAAAAAAATTCTTCACTAAAAGCAGCAAATAACAAAATGATGAAAAGGAACCAAACAGGTCATGTAGCTCACCTCTTACATATATAGCTAAGTGACCCAGCTTTCAAAATACAACTATCTAAACTAAAAATCCAGGACATTAAATACTTATAATTAGTTTAGCATGCAGACGTTACTCAAAAGACAGGAAAATCACGTAGGCCTGTAGCTATCCAGATAATGAAAACAAGAAGAATTCAGTTTTTGTGAAGATAATTGGCTCTTCAAATAGAACATTTAGAAGGCTTTCCTCATAGACATTAGCCACACAAGAAAAGAACTCACCTAAACTATTATTAGCAATTTTCCCCAAAATATCAAAGCAATTTTAACATTATGACACTGTATAAAAATAACAATATTACAAAACAAAAAAATGCATGTTAGCTGCTGTCACATTTACCAAGGAAGTAACTACTCTTGGCAATAAAAATACAGATAAAAAAATAATTGTGTGTGCTTGTCTACAAGAGCACATAAATCTATTTCTTCTTAAACAAGGTCTCATATAACCCAAGCTAAGCTCAAATTCATTATGTAGTGAGGATGACTCTGAACTTCTTTCTGCCTCCCTTCACCTCCCAAGTGCTGGAAATGCCACACCATGACTCAAACCCAAGGCTGGAGGCATAGTAGGCAAGCACTGTACCAACCCAGCTATATCCCAGCCCTGGATCCAATTGTTTAGCAAGACATTGGCCAATCAGAACAAACCTGTAGACTTACAGCATACCAGCAGGACCACTGGGACTGTATGTACTTCTGGACACAAGTACATATACAAGTGTGCATGACACAAAGCCATTTTTTTAAAGATTTATTTATTTATTTATTATGTATACAGTATACAGAAGAGGGTACCAGAAGTCATCATAGATGGTTGTGAGCCACCATGTGGTTGCTGGGAATTGAACTCAGGACCTCTGGAAGAACAGTCAGTGCTCTTAACCTCTCCACAAAGCTATTTTTAAATAGTCAGAATATCACAACAACTCACTATGCCACATGACGGCTGGCAAAAATTTAGAAAACACAGAGCCGTTGACATACATTCTATTAATTTTAAGTGCTAATTTAAAATTTAAGTTGGAACACTGGGCTTTATGCAAGCACTCCACCTAAGGGATAGCTTCCTTTTTACCCCAGGCAGGAGGTGAGGGTGAGGGTCAACATGCAAGACACAGACTGGAACACTTACAGTAGCATGTAAGCTATTGCCTTGATTTTTAACTACCACAATACCTGAAAATCACGTTTCCTGCCCGGTCCGCTTTCCAGGCTTTCACCAAAGCAAAATCTCCCGTGATTGCTTCCTCCAGAATAAAGTGCTGACCATTAAACTCCCTCACCTGCAGGGAAGAGAGACTCAGGTCAGATATCTGTGTGGGATTTGTGTGATTGTACTAAGTGCTGTGTTCTAAAGAAGCACACAGAAGGAATGTAAGCCTAGTGAGGGAGGCTTTCTCCGGGAAAGGAACCTCAAGGAACTTCCTCGGTAGCATAAGGCTTTCTCAGAAGAGTCCAGGGATGCTTCAGGAAGAGAATGTGCACAGGTTCCACAGCAAGTACAAGTCTGGTACAACTGAGGAGCTAAAATCTCTGCAAGTCTAAGTGGTAAAGTAGTTAATAGCCAATGTGCCTCAGTGGCATTTGGGACACAGAATATAGCTCCTCTTCCCTTCTCCCCCCAAAATAAAAATGTGTACATTACGCAAAACAGCTTATCTATCATTTCCCATTAATCTGTGATCTATAATTACTGTTGAGACAATTGATGATCACAGAAAAGGTAAATAAATGGAAAAAGAGATGGTGCTCTCCCATCTGTACGGGTACAATGCAAGCTTCCTTCTATGAACATCTTTGTTTAATTAACTTCTTGGATAGAAAATCTCAATGATTTCTGCATTTACTAATAGAAATGTCTTGCTTTTTTTTTCTACTATGAATGCTGGTTATTACCTTCTTGCACATCTTCAGTCATTACAATGCTTTTGACTTTTTTTTTTTTAAACATTTACTGCCTTTTGGGAGAGAACATAAAACAAAACTCTCCTCTGCCATTATATTCTTCCTATCTTTTCCCCCTTGGAGATTTGCCTCTGGGAATTAAACAGATTTGAAATAACCCACTTGAGAGCTGGATCCCTCATGTACAAATGCAGCCCTGAGAAGGCAGAACTCAAATAGCATTCCCACTGCGCCCCTTAGTGGACAACAGGCTGGATGCATTTTCTAAAAGGTTCCAAAACAATGTTAGGATTCAGTTACTTTCTGCTTTGCTGGCTGGGGAGGGGGCTAAGGATTGAACCTGAGGTCTCATGGCACACTACCATGTGCTCTGTAAATCAACAACGTTCCAACTTTACATTTTTTTCTGTTTATTAATTGGTTTATTTATTTTGATTTTTTTTTGAGACAGTTTCTCTGTATAGCCATGGCTGTCCTTGAACTTGATCTGTAGACCAGGATGGCCTTGTACTCAGAGATGCACCTGCCTCTGCCTCTCCAGTGCTGGCATTAAAGGCATGCACCACCACAACTGTCTCCAACCTTTCTTTTAAAGTTAAGAGTTTCAAATAGTTTCTTAAAGGAGAGTTTCTCCAAAGATGTCCCATTTTCTTGCTAGAAAATATAACCTGGAAAACAACTGATGAAGACTTTATTGATATGAAATTATATGAGACTACTTGCATTTCAACGTGCAAAGTTATTTTAATGGTTTGTGTCTTTCAAAAAAGTCATCACTGTAAGCATCAATGAGGAGGAGGCAAGGAGTGGTGCATGCATATAATCCCAGCACTTGAGAAGCAGAGGCAAGAGGACCAGGACCGCTGGGAAATGAAGAGAAACCCCTATGGAGCCTCCAAAACTCCAGAACAAAACTTTCACCCAAGAAAGCAAACAAAAGAATCCACCGGTGATGATGGTCGAGACTTAGAAGACACATGTATTTTATAAATATGTTTCCAAGTGTTACTTGTTCTAACCTTCAAAAAAAGAAATTCAACTAGCTTTACAGGGTGGCTACTGTGCTCACTTCTAACACTGCAGCTGGGCTTCCACTCGTCCTTGGGTTCTTGAATCCATTCCAATCAGATTTGGCCAGTGGCCTCCATCTGCACACACTACTGTCCAACTCTAGTCCATATACTTCCTTTGACCCAGCTCTTCCCTCATTTACTCTTCAAATCCCCAGGCTCCCCTGAGTTTCCTCTGGGCCTCACTTCCCATTTTCCACAGCAGCTCTTCCTCTTCTGCCTGGTCACCAACTGTTGAAGAGAGACTATTTGCACAGTGGCCCCAAACACCAACTAGTCCCAAGGGTTTGAATGCCTACATACCATGCCCCCTGTTCTGGAAATTTTCTGACCAGAGTCACCAAGTGCTTCCTCTTGACACTCCTGAACTTCTTAAGGACAACTCTTCCCCAACAGACAGAGCCCTTTGATTGCTGCATGTATTGCCCATCTCAATAAGCAGCAATCTTGATCCCTGTCCTCCATGTCACATTCTGTGGCTCCATCACCAACATCTGATTTGATTCTGATCGGTTTGCACAAACTCCATGTTAACACTTTATCTCAGCCAATGTCTGTTCCCATCAGGAAAAAATGCATGGCTCCTACCTTCTCTAACTTATGTCCCTACAAAACAACAAAACCATAAAGCTTATCACCCAACAGGTAGAGTGAACTTTGTAAGATGTAACTTAGAATACATCCCACTCATGCTCCGGTTCAAATTCTCCATTAGCTTCTTACCATACTGAGTGAACCCTAAGCTATGTGAATAGACAACAGGTGGACCAGAGACCGAGGGAGTCAAGGATGGAGGGAGAGAGACAGACAAACAGACACAGAGAGACCAGAGAGAATTTTTCATAAAATTACAAAGGTATGCATCAGGACCCAGGCATAAACAAAAAGTCAGAAAAGGGTCTAGCTTTCTGTATTCTCTTGGGGTATCTTAAAGTTACACTTTCTAACAAGCTATCAAAATGTTAACCCAGTTTTACAAGGCACTTTTATCATGTGCTCCTAAGCTTCATTTTTGGTAAGTTCCTCATTATCAGGAAACTTTTTAACTTAATTAGGCAATGGAAAATCAAGACCAAATATATAAAAATCCTGGAATAAGAGCTTGAATTAATACAGGTCACTCCAAGCAAAAGGGCAAGGCTTCTGGTGGTCAGACACTAGCATGATCATCGACCCTTGTCTCCCCATAACAGCAACGCAACAGGACCAGCAGCAGTACATTCCCAATACTGGTGGGTCCTCCCTTCACGGACTAGCTCACCTCTGTAGAAGTGTAGCCCAGCACTGACTCAGCCACCACCAGCAACTACCTTCCTCAGCCATAAGGACAATGAGAATGGAAAGGCATTTTTAACTTCAGAATAATGTATTGGCCTCTACATTTTTCAAACTACTTTAAATCTAACTACATCAAATACTCTGTCTAGAGGTCTACTGTTGTCTAATATGAGTAAAGTCGCTCACTTTAAAGTACACCCCCTACACATACACCCACAGTTTAAATAATCACAGGTCGGTTGGTGAAAAGCTTAGCCTATGTCTAAGATGCAAAATATAAAAGTGTTTGTTGGAACTCTATTCCATTACAGAATTATAACTGTGCCCCTTCTATAAGATTTCAGATAAACTTGAGATTTCCTTTGTTACTGTACTTTCCTTCTGTTATGTTAGGAAGAACCTGAGCATAAGAGGTTAATATAAAACAACACAGTAAACAACTTGCGTGGGATTTCTGTTTTGTTTTGTTTTTAATGGAAGCATAATTATCAATGGCAAATGTTCTCACTTTTGTTAAAAAACAAAATTTTCAGAAAGTCAGTTAACTAACACTAGTTATAGTATACTGTATAGTGATTATGGCTCCTTTTATCCTAATTTATTCTAATGTAAATATTTGAAAAATAATGACCATGTATCAACAGAATCACACGGAAAATGTGTGGGTGAGGAGTTGCTTACCTCTCGTGGCTTGCTGGCAATGGCAACACTGCCATCCTTGTTGTATTTTATGGGTGATCCTCCTTCCTGTACCAGGGTCCCATACCCCGTGCTAGTGTAGAAGGCAGGGACTCCAGCCCCACCTGCGCGGATCCTCTCTGCAAGTGTGCCCTATGAATAGACAACCAGCATCTGTGAGAAGTCCACAAAGTGTACTTGGGATGAGGAATACAGATACTGTTAGATATGGTTCCTGTTTTCTAGAGACTCACCATCCTGCAGCGTGTAGCAATGTACATGCTCATAAATCCCCAAGCAGAAGCATCAGTTAAAAGACAATAACCACTGTTGATCTATCTAGTCATGCTCTCAGTGTCCAGACTCCTCCCCCATTGACTCTTGACATCATATTCTATAAATGTCTGCTTTAATATTTTGAAATCAAATTTAAAATTTAATTACATAAAGTGTAACTATTCATATGGTTTTAAATGTTAAATTTTGTTTTATGTATCCTATCTAAGTGTAAACTAAATATTTGTATCATTAATAGCAAGAGGTATGCTAGGCAGGGAGAAAAATATTTGTAATTTTAACACATGGGAGGCTGAGGCAAGAAGATTGCCTGTATGACTTTCCTAATAAACACTAGGCCAAACGGGGCTATGTAACAGGACACCGGCAAAAAAATATAAATTTACTTTAAAATGTATTTTAAAACACTTTCTTAAATGTTTTAAAAAGTTACCTAAACAAGGAAAATTCAAGTAAAAACTGGCCTATGGGTAAACTGGCTTTTAAAAGCTGGGAGTGAAACAGCCAGATTGCTCACGCATCAAGTAAATGTGTTTGCGCATGTGGTGGTTTAAATGAGAATGGCCCCCACAGACTCATATACTTGAATTCTGGTTGGTGGAACTATCTGGGAAGGATTAGGAGGTGTGACCTTGTTGGAGGGGGTGTGGCCTTGTTGGAGGAGGTGTGGCCTTGTTAGAGGAGGTGTGGACTTGTTCAAGGACGTATATTACTGAGGTCAGGAATTGAAGTTTCAAAGGCCCAGCCATTCCCAATTAGTTTTCTCTGCCTCCAACTTGAAGATAAGGATGTAAACTCACAGATACTTCTCTGGCACCGTGCTCACCTGTCTGCCTGCTGCTGCCACCATGTTCCCCACCATGATGGTCATAGGTTCTGACCCTCTGCAACCAACCCTAACCCAAATTAAACATTTTCTTCCCATTAGATGCCTTGGTTCTTGGGTTTTATCACAGCAATAAAAGAAACGAAGACACCACAGGAGCCTAACAAGCTGAGTTCAATCCCCAGGACCCATAACATAAGGAAGAAAATAACTCCTAAGAATGTCCTCTGATCTCCAGTGATATACCATGACATGCACATGCCCACACACATGGAAACACACACACACACTAATAATAATGATAATAACAATGACAAACTTAAACATATATTTAAAAATTTGTAAAAATCTAGGAGTATTTCAACTTTGGTTTCACAATAAAAATGGGCAGGAAGAGGCTCTCTGTGTCTCCTTCCGATGGACTCCGTTCCCTCTCTTAGAGACAGATGACTTCCAAGTTTGATTCCCTAGGTCTCTCTCACCCACCCCCAGCTGCCTGTCCACCCTTGAACACCAATTCTGGCTTTAAATGTGTCCTGATTCCTTCTCTCTCATACGAAAACACTTCTGGGTTGCTGTTACACCACACTTACTAGGCAGCCAATCAAAAGTCAGAACAGATATAGTTATCAGTGACACTGTCCACAATATCCCAGCCTGAGAGCTCTGTACTAGCTGGGGCCTTAAGATGCTTAACAAAGAGTCTAACAGTCAGGATCTCAGATACGGGGCCATCTGAGTATGTGGGATATTCTGAAGAAAAGGGGATGTGAGCCACATAAGTTGAATTCCTCAGTTAACTGGTCTCTGTCCACCTAACAGACAAGGGACTCTGCTCTGTATTTTAAACCAATAACAATAAAAAATAAAATAAAATTGAATCACTAAAAGTCATAACACCCTCTCATCTTAAAACATTATTTTGTTCACCCTTCCCAAATACTCTTCTCCATTTCTCTGGCCAAAAGCCTGAAAGGAGAATATTTATAAAGACAAGAGCCCTTCAGGTATCACCTTCCCTACTCAAAAGGAAATGCCTACCACCTCAGCAACGTTCCTCCCTTCCCAGCGCTGAAGTCACAAAGAAAGAGGAGAAGAAATGGTGTACCACTTGGTTGAGGGAAAAAAACACTAACTTCTTTTAGTTTAAAAGAAAAAAAAAAGTATTAAAAAAGTTCTTCTCTCATATGTCCTCCTACAAAAATAGAGATAATGTGTAAGAGTAAAGATTCATCTTCAGTAATCATATAAGGGCACCTTAGCTAACGATGTGAAAGCTATATGGGATGGTCTGCAGTGTGTGTCTCCTAAATATTGAAGTTGAAACACTAACCTTCAATGTGACAGGGGTACAGAGGAATATTTAAGGTGAAAATACCCGTGAATATAGACCCTGCTATAGCAGGATCAATGAAAGACAGCAGAGCGCTCGCTTGCTCAGCTCAGTGAAGACATCAGCCAGCAGGAGCCGGGAGAAGACACCAGAACTAGACTGACTGGCTCCTAACCATGGACTTCCCAGCTACTGTGAGAAATAAATTTCTGTTGTTTGGGATACCCAGTCTATGGAGGGATTTTAGGAGGGTTTTAGTTGTTTTGTTTTTTTAATAGAAACTGAAGGAGGCTAAAAATGTATTTATTTGTTCATTCATAAAACTTTAAATGAAATTAGAGTCTTAATGACATAGCACAACACTTGAACAAGTAGAGTTGATGGTGCTGGGGGTAACCACGTGTGATTATGGTAGTCTCAGTTAGAAGGATCAGTCCCCTATGCATGGCTTCTCTAGACTAGCACATGCCCAGCCATCTTCTTTGACAGAATTTGGCTTCATTCCATTCTTAGTCAGTTGGCAAGATTCTAAAGTAACATTACCTTGAGGCACAGTGGAGCGCTCAGTTCCAGAGCAGAATGTGTCAAAGTGGGACATGGGCACTGGGCATGTAGAGCCTTGCTCTCCTCAAAGGGCTTCAGAAGTTGCCTCCAATGGATTAGCAGAAGGGAAACAAGTACAAACTTGCTGTGTGAACTGCAGGACCGGTTGGCTGTGTCACATCATCAGTCCCCTAAAGTCCCAGGCTCTGAGCCCAGCACTTCCTCTGCGAAGCAGTTTCATCCACCAATAGGCTAACAGGTTTCCCTCACCTAACAGGATTTGACTATTCAGAAATCCCCAATGCTGAGATTCATAAAAACTGACTTTTAGAACCATCTCAGACATTTCAGCAAGTCCTTTTGTTTGTTTCTGTCACTATGTACGTTGTACTATAATTTAAAAATTTTACCCAGCAGTGTGGATATTTTTCTATTTAGAAAAACCTAATCATCCATAGTCAAAAACATTACTCCTCTGGAATTCACAGGAGCGACCCAAACACAAAACCCTTGATTTGATAAAATAGCATCTCTCTCCCTAAACAGTAACATTTTAAGAAGGAAGGCAGGGACTTTTCTATAAGCTGGGACTGTAAAACAAAACAGAGGGACCTTCTCACCTGGGGTGTCAGCTCCACCTCCAATTCTCCAGATAAGAACTGACGCTCAAACTCTGCATTTTCTCCAACGTATGAAGAAATCATGCGTTTTATCTGCTTGGAACGAAGTAAAAGGCCCAGGCCAAAGTTGTCAACCCTAAACGAAAGGAAAAAGAGATGGTAATCATGAGACCATCTACAGAACACTGTTAACAAACTTAAAAAAAAAAAAAGTGAAACTTTAATAAATTTGAAGGGAAAAAAATTTCTTCTAAAGAATGTCTATCCACATTTTCCTTCTACCCCTCACTGCTCCAAGAACTCACGAGGTGGCTCGGCTTCTCTTAATTTGCAGGTGGAAAAGTAAAGCTCAATAGGATGACATGAATCCCAGCACCTGGGAGGCAGAGGCAGGCGGCGGCGATCTGGGTTTGAAGCCAGCCTGGTCTACAGAGTGAGTTCCAGGCCAGCAGGGGTTACACAGGATATCTGTCTCAAGTCCCTCAAGATCTCAGGGGCCAAGGGGCATATCTAATAAAGTTCCCGCCCACATTCATCACATATTTGTTCTTTTTACTACTGCAAAGTGATCTTGGGATAGATCCTAACTAACCAAAGATGGCCTAGTTCCTGTCCTACGTGTGCAGCATCCCCAA
This sequence comes from Sigmodon hispidus, assembly GCA_004025045.1. Classification (NCBI taxonomy): domain Eukaryota; kingdom Metazoa; phylum Chordata; class Mammalia; order Rodentia; family Cricetidae; genus Sigmodon; species Sigmodon hispidus. The sequence continues at coordinate 115,683 of PVIH01001205.1, forward strand.
ACACTGCAGTGCAGAGGCTTACAGCATCCCCAAACACTTCAGTGCAGAGGCTTGGAGCATCCCCAAACACTGCAGTGCAGAGGCTTGGAGCATCCCCAAACACTGCAGTGCAGAGGCTAGGAGCATCCCCAAACACTGCAGTGCAGAGGCTTGGAGCATCCCCAAACACTGCAGTGCAGAGGCTAGGAGCATCCCCAAACACTGCAGTGCAGAGGCTTGGAGCATCCCCAAACACTGCAGTGCAGAGGCTTGGAGCATCCCCAAACACTGCAGTGCAGAGGTTTGGAGCATCCCCAAACACTGCAGTGCTGAGGCTTGGAGTATCCCAAAGGACTCCAGTGCTGAGGTGCTCTATGTTCAAATAAAAGGGCCCATTCTTGTATTTAGACAAAGATGAGCACGCTCACTGAGATATGAACCCAAATAATACCTAAGTCTAAGAATGTTTTTCCTGGACCATAGACATTTAACTTAACAACATTTATATACTTGAGTACTTGGTCTTAATCCACTCAAATGAAAGAACTGCAGGTAGCAAAATGAATCTATATTTGTTACAATACATATATTTTGGTTTAATAATTTCTCTATTTTAAAATGAGCCATTTTATTCGTGGATATGATGCAAGTACTATTGACTTTTTCTAGATAAAAAATCTCCAGGTGTATACATTTCTTCTTTATTCCTATCACATTTTCAAAGAAAAAAAAATGCGCCTTCATCTTTAAGCACAATTATAGATGAACTAGTGAGTGGAAGCTTGTCCCTTTTCTGTGGTTTTGAAAGTTCTTTACCCAACTAGAGAGAAAAAAAACAAACTTTGTGGGTTAGTTTATCTGTCTGAGACAGTCTTGCTATGTAATCTAAGTAGGCTTAGAACTCAAAATCCTCCTGCCTCAGTTTTCCAAGTGATGAGATACAGGCCTGGCTTTATAAACTATTCTTTGTTATTTCGTTGTTGCTGTTCAAGACAGGATTTCCCTGTGTAGCCCTGGCCATCCTGGAACTCACTCAATAGAACAGTCTGGCCTCGAACTCACAGACATCTACTTGCCTCTGCCTCCCAAGTGCTGGGATTAAATAAGTGTATCACCACTGCCAAGCTTATAAAACTACTTTTAAAGGTGAAATATTTTTAGGAGTCAAGATCTTAATGAGACAATATAAGAAACACAAAGAAATGATTACACAAAAAGGAAAAATCATGCCAACTGGCATGGACATGAAAACACCAGAATTTTCTTGTGTGCTAAGATGAATGCATACTAATCATTTTAGGGAGAGAAAAAATAAAAACGCTTTTAGCATAATCTGTTAACATTGAAAAATTCCAAGCGCTGAGTCAGCAATTGCATGCTTGAGTCTTCACCAAACAAGAATTCATACTTAATGTTCACCAAAATATATATTATAGTCATCAATAGCATTATGGCAAAAATTGAGAGCCTGTCGAATGCCCATCCACAGAATAGATAAGTAGGACTTTATCCAGACAATGCAATAAGATACAGCACCAAGACTACATGATGGGCAACCGCTAACCACCGTGGACAAAGTTCAGACAGAATGTTGCATGAAAGAAGCTATGCAACAAAGTATGCATGTTGGATCTCTCCTTCTACAAGAGCTTCAGACTCTAACAGGACTGATGAATGAGGTCCAAAGTGTCCGCACTACAGATCAGGACAGGGAGATAGGTGTAGTAACTGGAGGCATTATGAAAGGAGCTTTCTGCAGATCTGGTACTGTCCTGTCTTTGCGAGGGTGTTGGCTGCATGGTTATACAGCTTTAAAACCCTATCTGTACATCTATGTATAGTCAGATCCCTATACCAGGTTAGTATTATGAATCAACAGTTTTTTTTTTTTAAGATAAAACAGTAATAGGAAAGAACCTGGGATCCTCTTAGGTACAGGAGCCTGCATTTCCTCTCTACTGACCACTTTCGATGTTCTGGGAACTCCTCCCACATGCTCCTTGTGTTGCCTGTATCATTCATTCATTCAGCAATACCATACTGAATGCTCACTCTCCACTAGAGATGGGAGGAGGACCTGATCATGATCTGCCTTGAAGGACTTTATCCTCAAGGGCAGGAGATGCTTTGGCTAAAAGGTGACAGACTATACAATGAAGTCAGGAAGGAACATCATCGATTAAAAGGCTTGACAAACTCCAAACAATGCTGAGCCTCTGAACTAAAGTGAAGGCCACAGGAAATCAAGAGGCATTGGGGAGATGGTTCGTCCATAAGGCCTGTTGCCCTGGTGCAGACACAAAGCCCCTGCAGAATTTTAGCTTTGACAATAGAACCTAACAGAAGAGTGAGCTGGGGGGAATGAATCTAATAGCCACTAGAGACATCCCACATGTTTTGACAAGTAAAGGTGTTAAGTATGGTGTGTGTGACAACCCATGAATGTTTCTTACAACAACCACCTGCCTCCACTCTCTGTTGCCAAGTTTACCAGTGACCATTCCAGCTCATGTGATTTCTTCCTAATTTGAAGCATCTCACCTCCCCTTCCCACCACACCCTGCACACCTATCCCTCAAGGTATAGAAATAACAAGAAACTGCTAATCATTCAGTAAGCTTTGCTTCCTACCCACCAGGATCATAAAAATATCTGTATCATTTATACTTAGTATTCGTGGTGGTTTGAAGGAAAATGGCTGCCCCCTATGGATATGGCACTGTTAGGAAGTGTGGTATTTTTAAAGTAGGTGTCGCCTTGTTGGAGAAAGTATATCACTGTAGGGATGGCATTTGAGATCTCTTTTGCTCAAGCTTCACTCAGTGTGACAGTTTGTCTACTTCCTGTTGCTTGCAAGATGTAACACTATCCGCTTCAGCACCAAGTCAGCCCGCATGCCTCCATGATGATAAAGGTCTGAACCTCTGAAATTGGAAACTGCCATCTCAATTAAATATTTTCCTTTGTAAGAGTTGCAGTGACCGTGGTGTCTCTTCAGAACAACAGAAGCCCTAACTAAGACAGTATCTTTTTTCTAAAAGAAAACTGAAGGCTAAGCAACATGGACTTTTCCTGCCTGGTACAGTTTCCATTTCCCAATTGACGGGCCCCGATGGATAAAGTCTGTGAGAGATCACACACACGATCGACTTCGCCTAGCTTGGGACAAAGGGCGAAGCTGGCAAGTCTGTGGCTTCTCATCTAACTCTCCAGTCCTCAGCCAAGTATGGAGTACAGTAAGTGAACCACTGGGGATGATGTCCCACTTTGAAAGCTAAAGGGGAAAAGGCCTCACAGGTTAATAATGTAGTTTTCCACTAGAGGGCTCCAGATTACCAAAGATGCTGTCTTTCTAGTGAGACATGCTTTCTAGTCTTTTTCCTTCTGGTTTTCTTTCCCCTCCCTCCTTCATCTCTTTTCCCATTCCTCCTCATTTGTTTGTTTCTGGCCTGTCCTAAGGTCCAGGCCCTGCTTCAGGATAGTAATTCTCCAAAGTTAGCTTCTCTTCCAGCCTGCCCCAGCATGCCTGCGAGCAGGTTCCTCCTTAGCGACGAGGACAAAACTAGGAGCATGCTCTTTCCCCCACCAAGCCTACATCCTGACTCCACAATATGTTTAAGAATCAAACCATCCTCTACACTCTCCTGCGCCCACGCCCCACCTTTACCTGGGCACCAGAGGATCTGCTTCTGTTTCTCTCCCTACAGTGCACCTTGAACCTGGCAGCTAAATAACACCTTGTAAAACATAGAAGTGGTACAGGGCCCCACTCTGCTCAAAGCCCTGCAGGGGTATTATTTAATTCAAAATAAAGTGAAGAGCTCTAGAGCAGTCAGCAAGGCCCAATGTTCGCCTGCCTTTTGTGTCTCTGGCCTCATACCTTCCAGGCTCTGTGCTCACCTCTCTACCTCTCAAATGCACTCTTAGGCTCCTAAGAATGCTTCTCTAAGGGCCTTTGTGCTGGTTTTGGCCATCTTTGAAACTCTTCCCTGTAAGGCTCCTCGCCTAGCCCACTTCCATGTGGGCTCAGCTGTTACCACAGTGCCACCCTGATCACCACACAGAGGCCTCTCCTTGGAAGGTCCAAAGCCTTCTGCTGGCTCTTTTTCTTTGTCCCACGTGACAAAACTTCCTAATGTGGCAGAAAATATACCTACTTTTATATTAACTACTTCTTATCTGTCTTTCCCAAACAGAAGAGGTGTGTGAGAAGGACTCTTAATCTGCTGTTGGTTTTGGTGGTGGTGGTGGTTATTTTTTGTTTTTTTGTTTTTTTTAATTTTCTTTCATTTCTGAATCTCAAGCACCTATCAGTCATATGACCTATAAAGAGGACTGCAGAAATACTTTATGAACTCTTTATTAAAAGAATTTCCTGCTGCATTCCATCTGCCCCTCCTAGGCATTACTTCTCTAACAGGAATGAACTATTTTAGGTTCATTGCTATTGCTGTGATTAAACGGCCAGACAAAAAGCAACTGGAAAGAGGGGTTCATTTAGCTTATAATTCCAGATTATAGTCCATTACCACAGAGAAGACGAATCAGGAAATTGAAACACCATCTCCACACATCCACAGTCAAGAGCAGAAGGGAATACATGCATGAATCCTTGCTTGCTCTCAGCATGGTTTCCTCTCTCTGACACACTTTAGGACCGTCTGCCTAGGAAATGGTACCACCACCATGAGGCTATGTCTTTATCCAATCAAAACATCCCTCAAAGATACGTCCATAGGACAAACTGATCTAGATAATTCCTCATGAAGATTCTCTCCCCAAGCTGGGCAGGGGTGGCACATGCCTTTAATCCCAGCAGGCAAAGGCAGGTGGATCTCTGAGTTTGAGGCCAGTCTGAACTATACAGTAAGTCCCAAGACAGACAAAAGAACAAAGAAAAGCCCTGTCTGGGGTGGGGGGTTGGGGGGGTCCTCTCTTCTAGTAATTCTAGGTGGTGACAGATTGACAGTAACAGTCAAAGCTGATCAGTACAATCACCCATTAGTTCCTGTTTGTCTCCCTAAAGCGACTGTTAGCTTCCAGTCTGTTTGGTATCCAGCATCTACACCTTAACACTGTCATCTGCCAGGGCTGAGCCAACGAAGAGGCCTAACGGGGAGCGTGAGGTCCAGAGAACAGTGGTGTCCATCTGTGATCCTCAGGCTCTCTTGCCTTCTATATACAAAAGTTCTAAATACTAGTTCGTTCCCATGTGAGGGCCGGTGGCAATAACAACCCTCCCTTTTTATCTCCAGGGTTATTTAACAGTCCTGCTGTTCCCTCAACTATAATCAGTCCTTTCAAAGGAGTCCCTTTGGTAAAGACCTCAATTACCAGTGATCATAGCCAGCGCTATGACTAATAAAATAAAATCATAATCATAGCATAACCCATGAAAGTGGATATTGCCCATTTGTTTTCTGTAGCTTTAAATATCCGAAGCTACCTCCAAGCCTACAGAGTCCATTCCAAAAACCAGAACATAGTTGGTCATTCATTGACTTGGAATTTTTTTTCTGAACCACTCCTTCATACCTCTCTGTTTATTTTTGCAACACATTACACATTTTAACTTGGCTCTATTTAAAGATGACCTTCTGTATTTGTTGATCTTGGCTCTGGGGCTGACTATGTATTTGGTCTTTGTTTTAGACTAGTCATCTCCTGGCATAGCAACCAGGCAATGCCTAAGAGTCTCAACAACTGGGCCAGATAATAAACTAGAGCGCGGGCCTTGAAAAGTCTACTAGACAGATAGCTTACCATGACAGTGTGTCTTTCTATAATGCCTCTAATTCACAAACTTATCAAATACGTTTGTCTGATACAACAGTATCATCACTGACAGTAAAAAAAAAAAAAAAAAAAAAAAAAAAAAAAAAAAAAAAAAAAAAAAAAAAAAAAAAAAAAAAAAAAAAAAAAAAAAAAAAAAAAAAAAAAAAAAAAATGTAAACACATCCTTAACACCTAAGAGCTCATGAAACAAGGACTGAAGATGTGTATCTGTTGGCAAATGGGAACCATGGCATCTCTAAAGCGAAGTGAGTAGGAAAGAGCCTCTGGGCTCCTTGATATAAGGTGATGCTCATGAGTTTTCCAACAGATGGCATTGCTTACTCCCAGAAGTCAATATTTCTCTAGAATACCTAAAGAAAGAAAATTTGAATTCCATACATTATAGTGGTTAGAAGAACTCCAAAGTCAAAAATCTATAGAGATGAATTCAGGAAACCAAAATGCATATCAAACAAAGGCATCATCTTGTGAAAATACTTTATTTCTGAATCTGAAATTTAAATTCTTGAAGGCGGGCATAGTGGCGCACACCTTTGATCCCAGCACTTAGGAAGCAGAGGCAGGTGGATCTCTAGGTTCAACACCAGCCTGGTTTACAGAGCAAGTTCTGGGGCAGCCAGGACCACTCAGAGAAGCCCTTTCTCAAGCAGGGAAAAAAAAAATTAAAAATTAAAGAAAATAAAACCTTGTATATTTTTGATTGATTGCAGCTTCTCCTTTAACAGATAAGCCCTTACCAGCTGCAGCATTCAGAAAAGCGGGCCATGCTCCTCAACTAGGCAGCACAGAAGAGCAGAAGAGCTAACTCTGTTAGCAGAAATGCCAGTGAGATAGCCTTGAGGGTGAGAGAGTGGGATAGCTGGCCACACATCCCTTGTCTGCCACGTGGAAAGATGCTCCCGCTCCCCGTTCCCTTTGTCCCTGCCATGTGTGATGGGTGAGGGAGCTGACCCTCCCCTTTACCAGCTGCAGCACTCAGGAAAGTGTACCCTGCACCTCACCTGGGTGACACAGCAGAGCTGACCCTATTGATAGGAGTATGGATAAACTAGCCCGAGAATGTGAGCATGAAAAATCTGCCATATGGTGGTGTGAGCAGGGGAGAGATGTTCCCCATCTCTCACTACCTGTGTTGGGTGGGGGAAGCTGACTCTGAGTTCATAAGTATAAGAGAGCTGTCTCTTCCTCTTCCCAAGGGCAGCACCCAGGTAGGTGGTCCCTGCACCTCGCCTGGGCAACACAGTAGAACCTGCCCTGGTGGTCCAGGTGTAAGAGAGCTGACCCTGAGGACATGAAAGCAGAAGAACCAGCTGGCTCCAAGGGGTAAACTGGGGTGGGGGATGCAATGCTGGAGAGCTCACCCTGGTAGTGAGGATGTCGGAGAGCTGGAGGGGTGAGCAACCCTGCAACCAACTACTGAGGCCCAGAACTAGGGCAATGAATTGGCCTACCCCAACATCCATTCAGTCTGTGATCTGCTGGAGTACATGAAGGGGCCAATCCTACAGACCCAATGCTACAGGGAAACAGGATATCCAAGAGGAGCCCCAGTTAGGACCCAGCATCAATGTAGGAGAACAGAGATCTTAGACCAAACAAATGACTCTTTGCAATGAACACTTGCAAATAAAGATATATGGTCAGAAGGGTTTACTGTGTGACTCACTGTGTCACACTACAGCTTCCATAATGAGATTTTTTTTCTTCTTTTTTGTTTTTTGTTCTTAAACTTTATTTTATAGGGGGAGGTTACAAGGGCAGATATGAAGGGGTAGGGAAATAAATGGGCTCAAGATGCATGATGTGAAGGACACAAAAAATAAATCAAAAGTTTTTAAAAATTTAAACAAAAAGTAACTACCACCACCACCAACAACAAAAATATTCCTAAATGTCAATTTTTGGGGCTGGAGAGATGGCTCAGAGGTTAAGAGCATTGGCTGTTCTTCCAGAGGTCCTGAATTCAATTCCCAGCAACCACATGGTGGTTCATAACCATCTATAATGACATCTGGTACCCTCTTCTGTATATTGTATACATAATAAATAAATAAATCTTTAAAAAATATCTATTTTCTAAAATCTCACATATTGACAATAAGTATTTTTAAAACCTAAGTACTGGGGAGACTTTATTTCCTTTGCTTTCATTCAGAAACATATTTTAATCTCAAATATATAATTTATAATTACTCTGGTACTATCAAAAGTACAAAAATAAAATGATAAATTTGGATGTAAAGTTCAGTCATCCCACGGTACAAATGGTTATTCATGAACTAAGCACATAAATGTAAGCACACATCTCATCATTAGCCCTTCCCAAAGAAAATAGCAAAACCCTACAGAATGTTCACAGTCAAAACCACATGGCCAGTATCTGCTCAGTGAGGTCACCAGAGCTGTGGCTGGAGAATTTAAAAGGGAATGGGGAAAGGGGCATTAGCAGAGTCCGTTTACTTTTAACTCCAGGTTTGAAGACACTGTCATACAACTAGAATTTTTATTTTGCATGAGGGCAACCTCAACATTATCCTGTACCTGATTAGTATATGAAATCAGAAGTACACATACTTAAGTATTATGTAATAGTGAATCCTCCACATATGAGCAAGGAGTCATCTATATACCATTCTTTGACATCTATAACTGAAAATAATTTTGTCAGGAAGAAAGTAGCATCTATATCATAATACATCCATTTTTCTATTGGCTCTGTAGTTAAACGGTTGACATACAGTTTATTGTGAAACTTCTGGTTCACATTGGTTTATAACTCAAAGTTCATCAAAAACAACAAATTCTCAGCTTTTTTAACCTTTTAATCAACAATACCAAATATTCAGAAGTGTGACCCTAAAGTAGCATTTATATCATCAAGGCTAACAGTTAATACCTCATACAAAAGTGCTATAGCAGTTTCCTCTGAGATGCTGGAAAGAAGCTCATTAAATTGCAGGAAGTTTTAAAGGGAGACTGTTGAGACTCAGGAAAAAGCTAGGCAGTGGTGGAGCACTCCTGCAGTCTAGTGTCCAGCACTTGGGAGACAGAGGTAGACCGATCTCAGTGAGTTTAAGGCCAACCTGGTATACAAAGGAGTTCCAGAACAGCCAGGACTATTACACAGAGAAACCCTGTCTCAGGAAACAAAGAAAGAGAGAAAGACTCAGGAAATAAACAACAACCAAAGGGGGGGAAATCAACAACAAAAAAAAAAACAGAACACAAAACCAAAAGCTCACAAGTCTCAGGGAGTTCCTAAAACTTATCAGATTCACAGGGCCTCTTCTGCCCCAAGGTTATGTAAGTAGTATGGATTGCCTAGAAGACTCTCCAAGCAATCAGGCTCCCTGCAAGTCAGACAGCGAGAGCCCCAGAGCTGCAGCTTTCATGCGGAGGTGGAATTTTGTTGATATAGCTATCTTGAAATGGTCACGCTCTGATAAGTAACACCTACTATATTCCTGTAACTCCAATCAGCTCACAGTTTCATCAAGCTAGATGGTGGTATCATTACTTTGGTCTACCTTCAGCTCCCTATCAAACTGGAGGAGACATCTGTTCATATCTCCCTGTGAAAAGTGTCACACAACACAAGGTAAATATTTTGAAAGATTTCAACAGATCCTCACATAAAATGAGCTCTTGCCATCACTCACTTCCAAGATAATCTGCACTGTTTATTCCCAAAAACCTTTATAATAATAAGTCAACTTGATAATTCAAAACACTGTTAAAAAATCTTCCATCCACTTGTCAAAAGAATGCCAATGACTTACTGTTTTGCATAAAAATAGCTTTTCCTGACATCACTAATGTGCCAACATGTGCAAACCTTTTGAAAACAATGGATTACTATGACCTTGTTGATTTACAATCCTACTGCTAAGCTGACAGCATGTCCTTCACATCCCATCAAGACCAGCAACATTTTTATGATCAACTTATTTCTTTATATAGCATCTGGAGTAATGGTATAACCAAAAGAAAAAAACTTGAAACAGATTTCAAATTGATGTATCCCCTTGCTTTATACATAAGGTCCTATAATAACAAAGAGCATAAGGGACCATCTTTAAATTTTTATTCTGACTTGTTTTTGCATTTATTTTACATATATTTTATGTTTTTTTAAAAAAAACTGAAAGTATATCAGATAAAGATATAAGCCATTAATTTACATAGTTATTTAAGGTAAAGCAAAGCTTCTTTACTTATAATTATGAAACACGGCATCAAAGTGTAACTTTGCTGGGCCTGATGGCACAGGCCTGCAACTCTACCTACTTCAGAGACTTGAGTTGAGAAGCTCATTAATTCAAGATCTCTCTGGGGTACAGAGAAAGACCAAGGCTAAGCTGGGCAATTTAGTAAGACCTTGTATCAAAATCCAAAAGGAGGAAAAAAAAAAAAAATAGAAAGCAGCTAAGATATAGCCCAGAGGCAGATCACTTGCCTATCCTGCCTGAGGTCCTAAGTGCAATCACAGTGCTACAAGTTAAGACACAAAACCAAGAGAAAAAAAATTAACTTCCATCCTTGACCTTACTATCCCTTTTTCTGTTCTGTGAGAGGAGAGTCTCACAGTTTAGCACATAGATCATGCTGGCATTAAATTTATTATCCTCGCAGTCTACTTAGTGATGGGATTATAATCATGTGCCACCATGTCCAGCTAGCCAATACCTTTTGATGACTGATATATTGCTCTTATAAATGGAGACACATTTAATAGACTTTTTGTTTTTGATAATTTCATATATGAACACACTATTTACATTATTTCTTCCACCACCCCCACGCACCTTCTTCATTCCCCTTCCCCACTCCCTCTTGGATTTATGGTTTCTTCTTCTATAACGGATACAAATAGACAGACAGATGATAGATAGACAGACAGACAGACAGACAGACAGACAGACAGACAGACAGATAGATAGATAGATAGATCCTGAGTTCGCTCAGTATTTCTTGGATATACATGTATTTAGGGCTGACCACCTGAAACTGCATAACATATCAGGGGATCTCATCCCTGATCACTGATAAACTTTTAAACTGGCAATTTTTTTTCTAGTTGTTTCAGAAACCCACTCACCCTGCATTGTTGCTCACTGCAGTTAGATCTTTCACTCCAGTCTTCAATAAAGCGCCTATAAGATTTTCTGGAATTCCACACAGCCCAAAACCTACAAAACCCAAAAGGGAAACAAGCTGTGTATAGGTAATGTTCTTTCAAGAAACATATGTCATTATTCTCTATAGAAGATGAAAGGCACAAAGCATTTTGTTAAATGTAGTAAGGAAAATACACTGCTATACCTTAGCAACTCAATAAACAGGCATCAGTCATATTAGGGGATCTCAGTGTTTCAAACCATTATATATTACCAGACACATTGTCAAGCTTTGTATAAGTTAAGGCCAAATGTAATAAGCTTATATAAGACATATGTATCATTATCCCTCTTTATAATACAACCATATCCAGCTGCTTATTTAAATATGTATTTTTATACAAATGAGTTAGTATATTTTACAGAACTAGAACCTATGCTAATAACTTTTATTTCTTACATCTTTAAGATTCTTCCAAGAGTGTAGGATTTAAGATAGACACTCAATAACTTCCGAATTTGAATGAATGAACAAAGAACAGCCCTAATCTCTGTTGATTCCATATATAAGAATCAGGAAGTTAAGTGTGATTAAATCTGAGGCAGTGATGACAAAAGACATCCCCCAAAGAGTAACAGAAAGAGAATGTGGGGGACTCAACAACAGAGAGACCTTGTCTCTTCAGCCCAACAAATATGGAACATAATGAGTGAAGAGAGCAGTGGTTCTCATTCCTATGACCCTTTTGTAATAAGAAGTTTCTGGCTCAGACTTTCTGGCCTAACCCCATTTGCAGCCCAGTTGTGCTTAACCCCAAATAATCACATAGAGGCTTATATTAATTTCATGCTGATTGGCCTATGTCTCAGTCACATAACTTGCTAACTCTTAACTCCTAGACTATTCCATGATTAGCCAAATGTCTTAGTACCTTTTCTCAGAGCAGCATCCTAGTGTCCTTTCCTCTGGGTCTGCTGGCATCTCTCTCTCACTCTTCCTCTTCCCAGAGTTTTCTTAGTCTGGTAGCCCTGCCCACACTTCCTGTCTGTCTTT
>PVIH01001205.1:132628-252781 GCA_004025045.1 Sigmodon hispidus
ACAGCACTATCCAGCCAGATGTTCATGTCATCTGCAGTCCATTTGCCAGTCTGCAAAATCAGATTACCTGGAATTGAGCACAGATAGAGGGACAATGAGGAAACTCAATCCCTGTGGCTAATTGTACCACAGAGGATCTTCAAAACCCAAAGCCCAGAAAGAACAGGAAGCTTTAGCCTTTTCTCTCTGAACCAGTTTCTCCCTTGCTACTCAGTGTTTCTGAGAATCAAGAAATACGCACGTCACTGGCAGTCATTCCTAAGACTGGGCCACTGGGGAAAAGTGTATTTCTAATGACACCTACCTTTTTTCCTTAGACAGGCAAGTTCAGAAAAGGTCTTTAAACTACTCCTAACTAACCTCTTCCTTCCAATATATTCTATATATAAAATGGTGTTTAGGAGAAGAAAAAAAAACCCTCATTGGTGTGGGTTTGAGCAGTGTGGACCTAGTGAGCCCCAGAAGGACACCTACAATCCCAGCCCTGAAAGCAAAAGGGTCAGAGATTTAAGGGCAGCCTTGGCTACACAGCATGTTTGAAGTTAGCCTGGCCATCATGAGATCATTCCTGGAAAAAAAAAAAAAAAAAGTTCATGTGCCAGTTGCTGCCAAATAGATAAATAATGACCTTCATGTTTGCACAGAACACCTAAGAGGATGTGGGGCACTTTCTCTAGGGATAAGCTTTTCATCACAAGGTATCTTATTTGTCTAGCTTCCTACCTTCAGCAGAACCCCATTTTATTGTTGGTACTAATTTCTGACACTAAAATTGAGTGAGGATCATAATGACTAAGTGTTCTAATGAAAGGAACAAAATTCTTAAGAGTAGAAAATATTTTCTGTTTCACGTTTCTGCTTTCAACATTATCTCCATTTTGACCTTCTTAGACCTAACCTCTGAAGTCTTAGTCCATGGCTGAGTCGAGATGTCATCTCTCCTCTTCCCTTTCCCTCATCAGTCAACACTTGAGAAATTAGTGAAAACAGCTTGGGATGAAAATACACCAAACACATTTTTAAAATACATTTTAGATTTTGACTATTTTATTATTATTATTATTTTGTGCATGTGTTTGTATCTGAGTAGGGAAGGGATGTGCCCCACAGCACACCCATAGAAGTCAGAGGACCATTTGCAGTACTCAGTACCATGTAAGTCCTAGAGGTCACAGAGCTTGGATCAGACTTAATGAAGTGCCATTATCCACTGATCCATCTCACTGGCCCCTAACCTTTTTTTTAAATATGTGTGTGTGTGTTACCTATATGATAGTGAAATATACACCCAAGTAGCAATGTTGTCACCTCACTACTGTTAAAGAAATCATAACACAAAAAAGTTGACATTGCCTACCTTGGTATCAAAGTTTAGTAAACAAAATTGGAGAAGTCATAAAAAGAAACAAAGAAAACAGGAGGGAAAGGTGAACAGAAAAATACAAGCTGGCCAGGAAGAGTGTAGCATCCTGCCAAGAGCAATTGATCCATGCTCACTATGAATGGATCCATGTAGGACCTACTAAATTAGAAATCTTGGAGATGGTGCAGCAACCAGATTTAAAAGCCTCCATCTAGGTGGGGCTGGAGAGATGCCTCATCGATTAAGAGCACTGATTACTCTTCTAGAGGGCCCAGGTTCAATTCCCAGCACCCACATGGCAGCTAACAACTGTCTCTAATTGCAAGATTTGGCACTCTCACAGACATGCAAGCAAAACATCAATGTACATAATATAATAAAAAATAAAAATAAAAATGCCTCCAGGTAAAACTTTGTCAAGCTAAAGTTTTGGACAATGAACTTGCTCACCAAGGGGGAAAAAAAAAGAAATAAACAAACAAAGATAGAGTTGTTTTTGTTTTGCTTTTTTAAGCCATGCATGGTAAATAAGCCCACACCTGTAATTTCAGAATTCTGCAACTAAAGCAAAATAAATCCTGGGCGCCAAGCCTTCCTGGCCCTCATAACAAAATCCTGTCTTCCAAAACAGAAACAGAAACACATTTTTAAATAACTATCTCGGGTTTACCTGTTGACTAAATGTTCAAGGGCACTTAAACTGCCTGCAAAGTTCTCTTGTGTGCCTATTAAATGAGTATTCTTTGCAGAGGAGTGTGCAATGTTGAGGGAGACAAAGAATCCACCTATAACAAGGTCCCAAAGTTAAAGAAGTACACAGTATTATGACTCAAAAGAGGTGGAATGACCAATCAGTGCACGAGACAGGTGAATACTCCAGACAGCAATAATTGGGCCTTTTTGTAATCAAGCCCAAGAAGCCTAGCTTTGAACTCTGCCATGAACTTTTAATAAGAGACAGCAAAACCCATAATTATAGCTCATCCACCTGGAAGTTTTCTGGCTTGGGAAATGGTTTAATGATTATATTGAAAATGAGGTAGACTCAAGGTGAATAAATTGTACTCAGACAAGTATGCACTACCAAAAGAATGTTTTTGACCTTGGTCCAAGGACATCCCTGTGTCCTGGTTTTGGCATCTACTCAGTCACTTGCTGCAGGCTGAATGATGGTCAAGTTCTCTTTTAACGTTTTATTTATCCAAATCTATATGCGATTGCCAAAATGCCTCCTATGAGGAATTTAAGTGAATCATTTCCTAGGACATGCGGGTGAAGCTTGATGACTTCTCTAACAAGAAAATAACAGGAGGAAGAAGTTTAGAGTACTCATGGTGAGCACATGCCCTGTGCAATGCACTCTTAAGCTCAGAACTACAATATGAAACATCACCAAAGAAAACACTTCGTTTTCTTGTTCAAAGAAGAGGTTCCAGAGCAAACTGAACCCACCATGGAGCTGAATTCTGGTCCAGCACTCAGTTCCTTGGCCCCACACTTAAATCCAACCTGAATGTGTGCTTACAAGCAAGATAGTGTACAAGTAAAAACATCCACGATCCGCTGATCCGCTAGGAGGGCGTCTCTGGATACCAATCTGGTGGAGCTGTGGGAGTGTAGTGGGTCAAGGTATTTTTTTTTTAAGACTGAAAATTGCAGTCTTTAATCTGGGTCTGGGGTGGGGATGGCAGCATTGGCAGACTGCAGCGGAGCACCGCCAGCTCTCCATCCGCTTCCAACCACTTGGCAGGCTAGACGCCCCGTGATGAGCGCTCCAGTCCGGGTTCCCCTTTCCACCGCCATATAGGGAAGGGGAGGATGGAGCGGAGCCGCACTCCACCCCTGCTGCACACAGCATCCGCCCACTTGGCGGTGAACTTGAGCCAGCAGCGGTTAACCCGGCCGGGGGTTCTGGGCCTCAACAGGCGCCGACGCCAACACCAGCAGCTCCCGCAGGTGGGGCGCAAGCCTCGATGCACCGCCCTTCCCGGCTCCGCTCCTTTAACCCGCCCTTCTCTAGGGCGGCGGCCATGGGGACCCTTTCCCAAGGGCGTAGGCGGGTGGGGAGGCAAGCCCCGGGGACGCACGCAGCCCTCAAGTCGCTGCTATGCAGCACAGAACCCAAGCCGCTACTCCAGCGCTGCATGCACAGCTGGCTTTCCAGCAGGAAAGCGGATGGAAAAAGCAAAGACAGACAGACAGACAGCTCGTGGCGCGGGCGAGCCTGAAATCCGACCGTCTCCGAGCCCAGGCACGACACAGCAGAAACCAGTGGCCCGGCTGGAGATGGTGGAGATGGGCAGGGCAGAAGACGCGCGATCGCGGTTCAGCGGGCGCTTTTCCCGCGCCCGTGGCGTCCTTCCTCTTTCCCTTCGATTTACCTTGTGCCAGGCGCCCCGCGAGCTGCGGGTGGAGGTGCCAAGCCGAAGCCCGGAGGACAGGAGTTTGAGAGCCGCCATCTTCGACCCCGGGTGCGGGAGGAGGTGGAGGAGCGGTGCGCGGCGACTGTGTGCAAGAGCCGGTTACCCGGGCCGCGGAGGCGTCACCGGCTAAGGAGAGAAGGGAAGGAGAGCCGGGGAGGGGCGGGCTGGAGGCTCGACTGCGCGTCCGTGACGTCGTCCTCGGGACCTCAGAGCAGTGCCGCCCCCTTGCTGGCTGCAGCCGACTTATCTAGAAGCGAGACTGGGAGGGGCCCACGGCTCCGCGTGGAAGCCGCAGTGGCAGCGCGCGTCCCGGGGAAGGTCTCTAGGCCGGATGTGCTGGGGTTATCTGCCGGTGCACCCGCAGCCACCTTAGGCTGGAGGGGCGCTAGTGTGTCCCTGTCCCTAGCGCAAGGCTTGTGGTTGACCAAGGTTTAGGGCTCTTAGTGGGGCCAGCTGGAGGGTCCCTTGCTGAACTTGCTACTTTTCCAAGTCGGCCTCTGGAATATGTACAGGCACAAAGGGTTACTGATAAAGATCTTCTCCCGTGTCTAGACGGCTCGTATTTCTAACATTTCTCAACCACCACCCCACTAGCTTCAAGGTTGGCTTTGACCTTAATTTCCTCAGAAAATCAGCCCTGTGGTGACTGACCCTCACGAGATGTGACCTGCTTAACCGACAGAGGGACAGAATTAGCACTGAGCCCTTGTTCCCCATCATCCTAGTGTACTAGGATTTTCCTGGCACCGGAGTCCCAACAATTCCAGAGATTACACAGCAGATACAAACACAGAAGTGTCTATCTCGTCCTTAGCCCTGTTACATAACTCACCTCACCTTGTAATGCCCTGCCTGTCACAGTTTTGTATGAGAAAAGTCAGGCAAGGCATCTGGATGTCAATGGACACACAGTGCTGGGCGCTAAATTTACTTCAGTTTCGGCGTTGGGTTAACTTTTTGGAGTTTTGTTTGCATCTCTTGGCTTATTGCTTAGGCTCCCACCAAAACTCGATGTACGTGGCTCAGTCTTGCCCTCCACCTCTCCATCCCCTTCTGCTCTAGCCTATCTATGTGTGTGCAATCATGCCTGGCTCAAGCCTTATCTTCTGATTGGCACCCAGAGGACATGAACAAATTCAATTTCTTCAGGATCTTTTATGCACACGAGAGTAAATAAACAACCTGGAAGCCCAGGGAAATTTTTTATTGGATTAAAGACTGACCACGTCCTGAAAGACTGAGATAATGCAAAACCCATGGGAAAATTAAATGACATTTTAACTTCCTTAGAAAGTATACTAAGGCAGTAAAGAATGAACAGTCTTGTTTAATTAAAATCATTCTATTGTCCTGGTGAGATGGTAAGGGCACTTGCCTCCAGGCTCCACATGGTGCCAGAGGAGAACCAGTTCTTCCAAGTCATGCCCTAACCTCACATGGTGACATGTGCACGTACACATGCATTTGCATATGCAGAAAATAAATGAATAAACACTTCCTAAGTCTCCCCATAAAACAACTATCTCAGTATTCTTTTAACTCAAATTTTTTTTTCCAGTGAATATTATGGTTTTAATACGGGGATGAAATGCCAACTTAAACTATCCAGTTACATAGGAGAAGTTAACTGGATAATCCTGGATATTTAGAAACACATTTTAGTAAGCTCCGGGTTATGAAGAGTTCACATATTAAAACTGACACTGTATGTGGCAGCTGTTGTATTGCAATTTATAGAAGGAACCAAAGCTACCTCTGCGGTTGCTTTTCCACTTTTTCCCTTCCAGGGCCATGTGAAAAGGAAAAAGAAAAAAAAGCTCTGGCAACTTAGTGTGCAGTCATCTGACTCGTGCTTCTTGACTGCTCATTTTGGTGCTCCTAGATGAGGAAAACAGGTATTTTAAGTCTTATTCTGTGGAACTACAGTTCCTGGAAGAAAAAAAAAAAAAAAAGCCTCCCTACTGCATAGCCAAAGACAGGGTGCTCTATTTTTGATGACTCCAAGGCTTCATTTTATACCTGCTCAACAATGTGTAGGCCATCAATTCAACTTGAAAGAGTATTTACTTCATACAAATCTTTTTCCTGAGTCTACACAAACCATTTAAATTTTAACTTGTCTATAAAAATCCTGGTTCTTTTTCATTTTTGAATAGTAGGTACATGTCCCTCTCCCATTTGTGTGGGAGTGGGTGCTGGGGGGACTGAACTGAAGGCCTCCTGCATGAGCACTGGACCACGGAAATAAATTCCCTGCTCTATTTTTAAGTTGCCCAGATGAGCCCTAAACTCACTCTGTAGTCTAGGGCTAGATTTGAACTCCTGACCCTTCTGCCTCAGACTCAGTAGCAAAGATTACAGGCCTTCACTAGCAGGACCAGCTTTGTTAATACTCCAAAAGGCAGTTTGTGGCAAATATTCTACATTCATAAAATTTTCCTCACCACTTGACTTTTACACTCTTAAAGACTGAAAAGACTAAACACAAAGACCTTAAAAGAAAAGTCCCACACAGGTAACAGGAACATTTGTTCTGGGTTGTGGGTTGAGGTGTCTTTCACCAGCTGAATGTACTCTGTTGGATTTTTGAGTTAGATTGTAGTCATCATGTTTCTACTTGAGAGATTTCATTTTAATTCTTCTGAAGTATAGAGCAATAGTTCCTTCTTTTCCCGGAGAATAAGACATTCTTCCCTTGCAGTTAGCAGCATGTTCCCCTAGGTTGAAAATCCAGGGAGACTGAAGACTGGTTTCCAAATGTTGTCGGACTGGCTTAGCTACTACTAGTTTTATCTGGGTGGTGTGCAGCAGTTACAAAATGCATAAATGCCTCATTTTATACAATGATCTTTTAAGCAGTAGAGAAAATATCTTTCAAACACTTGAGTCCTCCAGTAAGAAATTATACAAACAAAACCCTCTGAAATTTCCTATAAACTTGCAAACCTAAGTATTGTTTTTACTATGTAAATAATTATGTCTTGACTTGCCTGTTTTGTTAAGTTAGTATTTTTATGGTTTCCTTGAAGCAATAATTTTTACTTGGTTTGGTTTAATTAATACATTAAAATGAATTGGATTCTGCTGGGAGGTAGAGGTGCAATGCTTTTAGTCCCAGCATTCAGGAGAGGAGGCAGAGGCAGGCAGATCTCTCTGAGTTTGAGAACGATTTGGCCTACAAAGTGAGTTTTAGGTCAGCCAGAGCTACAAAGAGATACCCTGTCTCAAAAGAGAAAAAAGGGGGGGAAAAGGATTTTCCCTTATAAAAGAAAATGAAAATCCTAAGCTACACAGTCAGAAATAGCTCACTGCCAAGAATGAAAATGAAAGGTATGTTAAGGGACTAAGAAAATTTCAGGAGAAAAACCCAGCCAGCAATCTAGTGCACTCAGCTTCCTTCTCAGCCTCTCCAATGTAAGGGAGAGACTGCTATAACTGACTCTTATCTCTCTGGACCTCTAAGCCAAAATAAATTCATTCTTTCTTAAATAAATTGCTGCTTTTGGTCATATTTTGTTTTGTTTTGTTTGGGAGGGAGGAACTGTTTGTGTTTGTGTGTTTGTTTTGTCACAGCAACAGATAAGTAACTAATACAGAAGTTGGTTAGGTGTTAGCATTTCCAGCATCTCCAGGGTCCGTTCTTAGCCGACCACCTAAGCCAGCACACAGGATCCTACAGCTCAGTATTCATTTTCAGGCAAATGCTGAGTCAGCCCAGGGTCTTATGTCCAGATGTGAGCCCCTAGATGCATGCATGCACTGAGCTCCCTTTAAAAGTAGACGAGGCCTGTCCCTTGCTCCCTCTTTCCCACCTCATTTTCTGAGGCCACCTCCACAAATTCTCTCTCTGTTGCCACAAGGTCATGTCTGCTCCTTTCTTCTTTTCTTTTCCCCTCACCTCCCTATAATCTCCATCTTCCCATGAGGCTGCTCTGCACCGCTTTTCTCTCTTCCCCCTCCCTTCTCTCTTAATAAAACTCTCCATGTGAATCCTGTCTGCATGGCATCTCTCCATGGCTCCCACCCCATCATGACCATGACTGCCCTTGCCCACCCTCTCACTGTTTTTGAAATATGATATTTGGTGCCATGCCTCAGATAGGGTCTCTTGGCAATGTAAGACATGCCGGAACCCTGGAACCTGATCTCGTTGTGTGAATTGTGGTTGTATTGAAAGAAACTCAGAGCCAGATATCAGGGAAAGGCTGAAAGAGGAAACACCGCAGATAAATCTCACCCAGCTATATTCTAGCTTCTTCAGTTTAGATCCTGGTCGCTTCTAATTGCTGCTGTTTTCCTAAACCTGGCTTAAATATCCTTCTTGCTCAGCTGTGTCCCATCTAGATTGAGATTAAAGGCATGAGTACTCTATTTGGTAGTCAGCCTTGAACTCACAGAAATAACAAAAGATCTCTGTCTCTGGAGTTATGGGATTAAAGGCGTAGGTCACCACTCCCAGCTTCCCCTGTCCTGGGATTAAAGGTGTGTGCCACTGAAGCCCAGCTGTTTGGCCTTGTACTCACAGAGATCCAGAACTCCTGGAGTTACTACTGCTCTGTTATTCCTGGAAATCCTGGAGGCACCTCTGCCTAGTTTTGACTGTGGATTGATCTCTTGATATTCCAGGTTTTATTAAATATGTACCATATCACTACATGGTCTACCTTCAACAGGCCTACTTTCCCACTAAATAGATCATCCATCCAATACCAAAGATTGGTAAACCACCACCAACCCTTCTTCATCTCTTACCGTTTCCCAGAAGTGAAGCTTTGTTTCTTTTTTTTTTTTATACAAAGTATCTTTTCTTTTTTTTTTCTTCTTTATTTATTTTGTATTTATCAAAAAAACAGTAAAATGAATTGAAAATGCTGAAAAGTTAACAATAACTATAAAGAGGATAAGAAATATAAGCATGGCTTATCAAGGGTGATAATGCAAATACACATATATTTACTTTGTGTTCAGCTTTCCCTCTGAATTTTTTTTTCCCATCCCTGTATATCCTTATTCAAGGTCCCTTCCCCCTCCCACCACATCAGGTCATTTTTCTTCTCTGCAACTCCCCATCCCCTCCCTGGGCAGGGAGCAGACAGTCCTATGGTCCCACTGACCCAATAATGTTTGGATCAGTCTCCACTCCTGGCCAAATCCAGTTTCGTCCATCCTCCCACAAGAGTGAGTCAGGTGTTCCTATGGTTGGAGTGGGGTCCGAAGGGTCAGTCCAGGGTGTTTCTGATCCCAAGCTGTTCAGTGGTTGTGGTTTGAAGCTTGGGCATGCTTGGCTTTTTTTCTTGTTTGTTTGTTTAGAGACCACTAGTGAGTGAGTACATCCCCTGCTTATCTCTCTGAGATTGTGATACCTCGCTCAGGAGGATATTCTCCAAATCCATCCATTTGCCTGCAAATTTTAGGATATCATTTTTTTCTTACTGCTGAGTAGTATTCCATTGTGTAGATGTACCACAGTTTGTTAATCCATTCTTCAGTTGAGGGATATCTAGGTTGTTTCCAAGTTCTTGCTATTACAAATAATGCTGCTATGAACATAGTTGAGCTAATACCTTTGGAGTGGAAGCTTTGTTTCTTGAGCACAGTCCTTAGCTTCTGACTTTTCTTGAAGTCCTAGTACCAGGCGACTGTGTCTCAGTTGGGTTCCTAGGCTATTGGCCCCTGGACAATTGGGTTATGATTCACTGGCAGCCTGTACCTGATTATTGGTCCTAGCTGAACTTCTGGGACACTAGAGATTCCGGCCCTGGCATCTTATTTCTACCTCACTCATGGAAAATGCTCCTGCCATTATACACACCAACTGACTTACACATCCCCCTTTGCCCCAGTACCCCTTAGATATCAGTCCAAATGGCCACTAACTGGTACCACGTATCCCCATGTAATTTCTGCCAGCAATCAGATAGATGGAAGGGGAGTACCCTACATTCAAGCTTTCTCTCTGCTTTACTCCAAGCCCCTCTCTCTGTTCTTTCTTCCTGCTTTACTCAGCTCATTCTAGCTACAAAACCTATAGAGGTGCCTTCCTGTTAAGCTGCATTTCCCCTGCCTAGCCTCTGCCAAAGCAGTTACATCATCATCTGCCACTAGGTCCCTTTCTACAGCATGTGCACTTCTTTTATGTTTTTGGCATTTAAATGTTTTCTTTTTTTTCTTTAATTTTCAACAAACTCATCACTGTTCCCCCTCCCTCCCCTCTTACCAGTCCTACCCCAGCTTGCCCCAGCTCATCCTGAAATCCATTTCTCAGGGAGGGTAAGGACTCCCAGCGTGAGTCAATATAGTCCAGCATATCCAGTTGAGGTAGGACCAAGCCCCTCCCTCTAGTATCAAGACTGAGCAAGGTATTCATCTGTGGGGGAATGGGCTCCAAGAAGCCAGTTCATGCACTAGGGATAAATTCTGATCTCACTGCCAGAGGCCCCACAAAATGCCCATACCACTCGACTGTCATCCACATTCAGTGGACTTATTTCAGTCCTATGCAGTCCCAGTTTCCCAGTTGTCATTTCATAGTTAGTGAGGTCCCAATAGCTTGTTCATATAATCTCTCTTCCTTCTCTTCATCTGGACTGGGAGCTTGACCCAGTACTAAGCTGTGGATCTCTGCATCTGCATCTATCAGTAGCTAGATGAAGGTTTTATAATGACAATTAGCGTGGTCATCAATTTGACTATAGGGGAAGGACAGTATAAGACATTACTGCTTAGTCTTTGCTGGGGTTATCTTATGAGTTCTCGGGTATATCCCTAGCCTAGCACCTGTTTTCTCTATAACTCCACAATGGCTCCACCTATATCTGTGTTGTTGCTCTCTCTCTTTCTCTGTCCCTCCCCCAGTTCAACCATTTCATTTCCTAATGTTCTTTTCTCACCATTCCCGGCCCCCCACAATAGTCCCAATTTACTCAGAAGAACTGATCTATTTCCCCTTCCCAGAGGAATTCATAGATGTCTCTCTTAGGTTCATCCTTATTACCTAGTTTCTCAGGGACTATGGACTGTACTTTGATTATCCTTTGTTTTATGTATAAAATCCACTTATGAATGAGTACATAACATGTTTATCTTTCTGGGTCTATGTTAACTCACTCAGGATGGTATTTGCTAGTTCTAGCCATTTGCCTGCAAGTTTTAGGATGTCATTTTTCTGCTGAGTAGTACCCCATTGTGTAAATATATCACACTTTTTAAATCCATTCTTCAGTTGAGGGGCATCTAAGTTCAGGTTCTGGCTATTACAAATAATTCTGCTATGAACATAGTTGAACAAATGTCCTTGTGGTAAGTATATGCATTCTCTGGGTATATGCCCAATAGTTGACCCATCCCTGCATCTCTGGGATGAATCCTACTTGATCATGGTGGATGATTTTTTGGTATGTTCTTAGATTTGGTTTGCTAATATTTTATTGCTTTTTTGCATTAAAGTTCATGAGGGATACTGGTGTGTAATTCTCTTTCTTTGTTGAATCCTTGTATGGTTTGAGTATCAGGGTGACAGCAGACTCATAAAACAAACTTGGCAATGTTCTTTCTGTTTCTATTGTGTAGAACAATTTGAGGGGTATTGTGTTAGTTCTTTGAAAATCTGATAGAATTCTGCACTGAATTCATCTGTCCCTGTGTTTTCTTAGGTTGGGAGACTTTTAGTAACTATTTCTATTTCCTTAGGGGTGATAGGTCTTCTATTTAGGTCATTTATCTGATCTTGACTTAATTTTGGTAAGTGGCACCTGTCCAAAAAGCTGTCTATTTCTTTTAGGTTTTCCAATATTGTGGAGCAAAGTTTTCTGAAGTATGACCTAATGATTCTCTGGATTTCTTAGGTATTTGTTGTTATGTCCCCCTTTTCATTTCTGATTTTGCTAATTTGAATAATCTCTCTCCATCTTTTGGTTAGTTTGGATAAGGGTTTGTTTGTCTATTTTGTTGATTTTTTCAAAGAACGAACTCTTAGTTTCATTGATTTTTTTTTTTTATTTTTCTTTGTTTCAATTGTATTGATTTCAGCCCTGAGGTTGATTATTTCCTACTGTCTACCTCTTCTGGGTGAGTTTGGTCCTATTTGTTCCAGAGCTTTCAGCTGTGCTGCTAAGTCTCTTGTGTGAGATTTCAAAATTTTATGTAGGCATCTAGTGCTATGAACTTTCCTTTTAGCACTGACTGCTTTCATTGTGTCCCAAAAATTTGGGTATGTTGTAGATTCATTTTCACTGAATTCTAGGAAGTCTTTGATTTCTTCCTCTACTTCTTCCTTGACTCAGAGGTGGTTCAATTAAGAGTTGTTTAGTTTTCATGAGTTTGTAGGCTTTCTGTGGTTTATGGTGGTATTAAACTATAACTTTATGCCACAGTGGTCTGATAGGATACAAGAGGTTATTTTAATTTTTTGTATCTATTTATATTTGCTTTATGACCTAGTATGAGGTCAATTTTAGAGAAGGTTCTATGGAGTACTAAAAAAAGGTATATTCTTTTGTATTTAGGTGAACTATTCTGTAATTCTGTATATATATTAAGTCCATTTGAGTAATAACATCTGCTAGCTCCCTTATTTCTCTGTTAAGTTTCTGTCTGATAGACCTATCCATTGGTGAGGGTGAGAATGGGATGTTGAAGTCTGCCACTATTAGTATGTGGTATTTGATGTACACTTTAAGCTTTAGTAATGTTTCTTTTATATATGTGGTGCCTTTGTATTGGGAACATAAATGTTTAGGATTGAGACTTCATCTTGATGGATTTTTTCCTGATATGAATATGTAATTTCCTCCTGATCTCTTTCGATTGATTTTAGTTTGAAGTCTATTTTGTTAGATATTAGGGTAGCTACACCAGCTTGTTAAGTCCATTTGATTGGAAAGTCTTTTTTCAACACTTTACTCTGAGGTAGTATCTGTCTTTGAAGTTGAGGTGTGTTTCTTGTATACAGCAGAAAGATGAACCCTGTTTTCATATCTATTCTGTTAGCCTGTTTTATAGGTGAATTGAGTCCATTGATATTAAAGGATGTTAATGATCAGTAATTTTTAATTCATGCTAATTTTTGGTGGCAGTGTGTGTGTGTGTATTTACCTTTTGGTGTGTTTCATTTTGTAGAATTATCCATTGCTTGTGGTTTCTTGTGGGGATATCTAGCTTCCATAGATTGGAGTTTCCCTTTTAGTGCTTTCTATAGGGATGGATTTGTAGGTAGGTATTATCTAATTCTGGTTTTGTCATGGAATATCTTGTTTACTCCATCTATGGTGATTAAGAGTTTTGTTGGGTATAGTATACTGGTCCTTTTTTCTTTGCAATTCTTAAATGAAAATGTTCTTCCTTTATTCTGTATATTAGTAGCTGTAAAGAAAAGTAGACAAAGAAAGAAACCCACCCTAGCCCTGAACCCAGAACTAGTGAAAGGAACCCACCCTGGATCTAAGACCTGAGCCAGTGAAAGAAATTCTGTATCCCTGAACCCAGAACCAAAAAGAAATGTGCCCTGGCCCTGAAATTAGAGCCCAAAAGCCCAAAAAAGTCAGTGAAAGAAACGCTTTGACCCTGAAACCAAAACCAGATTAGGGTTAAAAAAAACAAAAAACAAAAAACAAAAAAAAACCAATCTGACTAATTCGCACCCTAGAAGCTCTGCCCCCAAGAAGTCCTATATAAGCCCTGCTCTTGCAGCCTTTCCCGTCTGTCTTCTCTCACCCTGGGCTGAGGCAGCCAGACTCTCCTGGATCCTTTCCTCCCAATAAATTTCTTGAATGAGGTTTGAGTGAAGATCTTCTGCTGTATAGCTTCGCTCCCCATTGCTGCAACATTTCCAACTTTTCCGCCAGTGGAGGAAGCCTTCCCCCAGTGGAGCAGAGGTGTTACACTCTGGGAAACCAGAGCAGGACTGTACCAACTTTGCTGGGGAGCCCGTCCCCTGCTGGAGCAAAGCTGGTAACATTGAGAAGCCTTTCCCTAAAGCAGAGTTGTAAGCTGCTACCTATGTTTACTGTGGCCTGTGGTTGGTGTTCACTGGCTCCCAACTACCTGAATACCTTTCCATCTGAGCCGCACAAACACCTACAGTAGCTTGATTATTATGTGGTGAGTGGACTTGGTGGTGGTGGTCAAGTCTAAAGTCTATTTGGTGTTCTGTAAGCTTTTTATATCTTTATAGATATTTTCTTCTTTAGATTGAAAAAGTTTTCATCTATGATTTTATTGAATATATTTTCTGTGCCTTTGAACTGACCTACCCCCCTTCTCTTCCTCCTCCTCCACTTCCTTCTCTTTCTTCTATTCCTATTATTTTTAGATTTGGTCTTTCTTTTTTGGTGTCCCAGATGTACTGAAAATTTTATGTTGTTGTTTTTTTGCCTTTAGTGTTTTCTTTGACTGAGTATCTATTTCTGCTATTTAATTTTTCATGCCAGAGATTCTCTCTTCTATCTCTTGCTTTCTGTTGGTTATGCTTGCATCTGTAGTTCCTGTTTGTTTACATTTTCAGCATTCCCTCAGTTTGTGTGCTCTTTATTGCTTCTATTTCAATTTTTAAGTCTTGAACAGTTTCCTTCACCAATTTGGTTCCTTTTTCTTGGTTTTCTTTAAGTGATTTATTGATTTCTTCCAATTTTTTGTTTGTCTTCTCCTCTATTTATCTAAGAAAGTTTTTAATTTCCTCTTTAAATGCTTCTATCATCTTCATAAACTTATTTTTAAGGATGTTTCCTTTTGCCTCTTCTACATAAGAATATTCAGGTCTTGCCATTGTAGAAGCACTAGATTCTGGTGGTGCCAAGTTGTCCATTATGTTGTTATATGTATTCTTTTTTTTTTTAAACTTTATTTATTTATTTATTTATTTGCCTTGGTGTTTTGCCTGGAACTGGAACTACAGACAGTTGTTAGCTGCCATGTGGATGCTGGGAATCGAGCCAGGTTCCTCTGGAAGAGCAGACGGTGCTCTTAACCACTGAGCCATCTCTCCAGCCCCGTTATATGTATTCTTGCACTGGCATCTGCTCATTGCTTCCTTGAATTGGTGCAGGATTTGTCTGTGTCTTAGGGAGCTCATCTTGGTCCAATCTGAGCTGTTGGTCCACATGGAGTTGACATATTCTGTGGTGCAGAGAGCTGCTCTTTGTCCTATAGGAGCTGGCTGATTATTGTCTCTGAGAGCCACTCTTGGCCCAATAGGGGCTCTCTGATTCTGTGTCTCAAGGATCTGCTCTTGGTTCGCCTTGACTGAAGGCAAAGACCATGTGGTCAAATACAAATCTTGACTCAGAGAAAAATGTACGTGGTCAAGCACCATCTTTATTCAGGGCAAAAAACAAACAGGCCATTTGGCTTTGTTGCCATTTTTGTTGTTGTCAGGCACACCAGGATATTATTCATCTTCAGCAGATCTAAATCCTCCTTAGATCTGCTTTTTAATTGACTCTTCCCCATATACTGCTTATACTGCCTATATACATATATAACTCTGTCTAAAAATGGTCTAGATATTAAAGCTACACCTCAGTGTCTTTACACACCTTATTCTGGCACCTAAACTTTGTAATTTAGGAGTCACCAAGATGATAATTGTGGTTGAAACATAAATTCTAATTGCTATTAAATGAAAACTCAAAGCCAGATATTGGGGGAAACACTGGAATATCAGAGAGAGGAAACAGACCACAGTCCGTTCTCACCCAACCAACTTCTCAGGGTAAAATCCTGGCTTGTTGCTTCTACAGAATACCACACCCTCTGCCTACACCTCCTTAAATATCTTCTTTGCCCAGTTGTTTCACTTCTGAGTTCAACTCTGCACCATAATTCCAGAGTTAAGATGAAAGATGTGAGCTACTGCTATTTGGCAGTTAGGCCTTGAACTCACAGAAACACAGAAAGATCTCTGTCTCTGAAGTTATAGGATTAAAGGCATAGGTCACCACCAGGTCTTCCCCATGCTGGGATTAAAGGCAAAGTTTTTACTCTCTGACCCTCCTGGCTTGATTGAGGGTGTATCTGTTCTCTGATATTCCAGACTGATTTTATTAAATATGTTACCACATGTGGTCATGATTTTTCATATTGCAAAAAGATATCTGAGGGATTTTAAATCTTTTTAGCAATTAATTATATTTCTGGGCATACATTGTTAGACTATTGGTTAACCTATATTCATTAACACAATTGTTATAACCAAAATTAAAAAGATCCTACTTCAGTCTTGGCAATAGAGATGTTTTCTTTATTTCTGCCAAATACTTTACCAAATTGACACAAGTCTATAAGCCTAAAAATTCCAAATAAGTTCATAAATTATAGCTTCTGGTTGTAGTTTGAACTTGTCTCAGCAGGTGTGCACTCACCTGGTAGACACATCCAAGAATTAGTTGCTTCTGTAACATGCTCTGGACATCAAGGTCAGACAGCCCCATGGCCTGAATCCCCTCTTTGGCTTTTACTAGCCTTTTATATTTATTGGGCCTTGATGACAACAACACCTCAGTGTCAACTTGAAGCAGTTACAGAAGAGAATATCTTATCCTATGTTCCCTGCCCATAATAGATTAAAATGCTGAGTTAAACTTTCTGGCACAGAAGACAAAATGGCTACCTATAATGCTCTTAGATATACAAAAAATTGGACATTTGGCCTTTTTTTTTAAAGCAGAACCAAAGAGGTATTGTATAACCTATACACTCTATAAGATAACAAAAATTTAAAGGATCTATTCAGATTAACAAAAGACAACTTAAAGATTTACATTTATGTCTTTGTCAGATGTTTAACATCAGGCTTCTAGAAAATTTGAATATAGAAGCTACTAACATATTAAAGACCGTTAGACAACACAGGTTTGATAGTCAGTCACTCGTACCTAAATTGTTGACAGATAATTCACAAATGCTCAGAGATCTACAGAATATGGCACTTAAAATATTTAATTAAAAAGCTTTTCGGGACAGACATGCTGGCTCCTGAGAAGTATCCTGTACCTCTGAGAAGATCAATGGACAAAGAAGAACCTCCACCCAGAGCTTGCTCCACAACAATATCAGCCATTATATAAAAGCTGTCATTTGCATCAACTACTGCCAAGGTTTGGTGATAAATTGTATATTTAATAAAATCAGTCTGGGAATAGGGAACCCTTTTCACCAAGATGGCGCCAAAAGCGAAGAAGGAAGCTCCTGCCCCTCCTAAAGCCAAAGCGAAGGCCTTGAAAGTCAAGAAAGCAGTGCTAAAAGGCATCCACAGCCACAAGAAAGAGAAGATCCCCATGTCACCCACCTTCTGGTGGCCCAAGACCCTTAGGCTCAGGAGGCAGCCCAAATACCCTCAAAAAAGCGCGCCCAGGAGAAACAAGCTTGACCACTATGCCATCATCAAGTTCCCCCGACCACTGAGTCAGCCATGAAGAAGACAGAAGACAACAGCACACTTGTGTTCATTGTGGATGTCAAGGCCAACAAGCACCAGATCAAACAGGCTGTGAAGAAACTCAATGACATAGATGTGGCCAAAGTCAACACCCTTATAAGGCCTGACAGAGAAAAGAAGGCATATGTTCGATTGGCTCCTGATTATGATGCTCTAGATGTTGCCAACAAAATTGGGATCATCTAAACTCAGTCCAGCTGGCTAATCCTAAATATACTTTTTCCACTATAAAAAAAATAATATCAGTCTGAAATATCAAAGGACAGAGTCATCTCTTTGAGCTCCCCCACCCCGTTTTTGACAGGGTTTTCTGTGTAACAGTTCTAGCTATCCTGGAACTTGCTTTGTAGACCAGGCTGGCCTCCAACTCTCAGAGATATAGCCACCTCTGCCTCCCCAGTACTGAGGGGGAAATGCTGTAGGATTATGCTTTTGTAACTTTAAATATTTGTCATTTTAAATATTGGTTTAATAAAACACTGATTGGTCAAGTAGCTAGGCAAGCAGACAAAGCAGGGCAAGAAGGCTAGGAGAATTCTGGGAAGGAGAAGAGCTGAGCAGCAGAGATGCCAGCAGACACAGCTGAATGAAGATGAAAATGCTGTTCTGATTAAAAATAAAAAGGCACCGAGCTATGTGGCTAAACAAAATAAGAATCATGGGTTAGTGTAAGAGTAAAAGTTAGTCAGTAATATGCCTGAGCCATAGGCCAAACAGCTTTAATTAATATAAGCCTTTATGTGTTTATTTGGGACTATTCATCCAGACCTCAGGAATAGGCCAGCCCCGAAACTTGACTATAAATGGAATCCCAATGTGGGGCATAAACTCCTATGTAAAGCCCGAAAAAGCTTAAAAAGGGTTCTGAACACTGAAACAGAGCAAAAACAGCTTCCTAGTTGTGTCTCTCAAGTAGGCCATAGGACAGAGTGCCATGCACACTTGAGCTACAAAATGTCAGGTTTGCAGCATGCAGCTTAAGCTGCAACATGGCGTGTTCCCACAGTCTCACAAGAGTCTTGGTACAAGCACAAGATGCATATGATGGATTTAAGGTTACTGCTCAAACAGACAAAAAGAGAACAGAGTCAAGCATGGCTTCTTAGTAGCAGCAGTTTGTCTGGAGGGTTCTGTTTGCTGAGGCAAACAGAGGCACCGCTCCTTTAAGAGATGGCTTCCTGACTCAGTGGTCACTGGAAAAAAAAAATGTGTGGCTGTTTTAAGAGGTCCTGCTGCCAAATACTTAAGTTGAGCACAGGAGCAGTGGGCAGCAGTATCTTGGTTGGTGACAATGTGGACCTTAAAATTCCCCAGAGTTGGGGTGGTAAATGTGGCTTCTGCTAGTATCTCTGCTATGAAGCTAAACCCTCTATGAAGCTATTCTAAGAAGCTGGGTGGAGCTGGCCAGCTGCCCTAGCCAAGCCTTTAATCCTAGCTAGTTTTAGCAGATTAAAGGTGTGGTAAGAAAAAGATAAGAGAAATACAATAAAGGCAGATTCAGACCAAAAAAAAAAAAAAAAGCCTCTAAAAGGTTTACAGTATATTTAAAAACATACATACATAGGCTTGGAAGAGAAAAGAAAACCTCCTTAAAAAATAAAGTTTTATATATAGTACACACACACACACACACACACACACACACACACACACAGAGGCCAGAAGGCAGACAGTTAAATATGAGTGGGGCTACCAGACTAAGAAAACTCTGGGAAGAGGAAGAGCAGAGCACAGACTCTAGAAGACATAGAGGAAAGAAAATGAGAATGCTGCTCTGAGAAAAAGTACCAAGCCATATGGCTGAACAAGATAAGATCATAGGTTAGTTTAAGAGTAAGAGTTAGCAAGTAATATGCCTGAGCAAGTAATATGCCTGAGTCATAGGTCAAATAGCTTGTAATTAATAAAAACCTTTGTGTGATTACTTGGGAGTGCTGGTCTGGACCTTGGGGCTAGGCTTGGCCAGAAACTTTATACTTTATACACCAAGGCCTCCTTCAGATGATGGACAAGACCCTGTGGAATCCATTGTCTCATTCTTACCTAGACAAGGTAGGCCGGTTCTCCCAAATTCCGAAATTATTGGATCTTCTGAGGCCTGGTAGCCTGGCAACCAAAGACAGCTGAGGACTGATTTGTTCTGAGACTCTGCCGTCAATGACCATGGAAAGGTAGATGCCCAGGTGGTCAGCAAGTCACTTTCAATTGCTAAATCAAGTATAATTTATAGTTGTAGACACAATTCACCTTGCTACCAAAATTTAGCAACAGAGAGGGTATAAAAGTCTTCCTTTATTCACTCAACCACTTCTATTCAGTAAATTCTTTTGGTTACAGATTTAAAGATATGCTTCATTGAACTAAAACCAGGCCCTGGAAAAATGTTCATATCTTCTAACCCAAAGCTATAATTTTTATTATGTTCAACCCAAATGTCTGTTCCAGCTGTTTTTTCAGGTTTCTTCACAGGCCCAACCTTTTTTCCAGACAGCATGCAAACAGCAGATGTTATAGCTCCCAAACTCCTAGAACACACCATCCTTCAATCTGCTGTGACTTCTTTGTGGTACCACCCTTCCAGACTCAAGTGGGCACCCACCCTGCAACTGGAACCTGATTTTGCAAGATGTCCCAATAAAGGCACATCTATCTGCTCTTATGCCTCTTTCATTCACTCTTGCCTCTTCTGTACACTCAAGACACTTCTTCGCTCTATTCTTCCTGGCAGTTATCACTCTTTCCATGGCTAACCCCATTCATAGGGACAAAGTTAACAATCTATTTTCCATCCTCACAAGTGTCTTCTCAGTTTTCTCAAGGAACAGAGGCCTGAGGTCTTCGAGATGCCAGCTAACTGAGTGCCTCTTCACTCACTTTCTTGATCCAATCCCTCTACTTAGTCCCAAATCCACAGGAAGCACCCTGGAGAATAGAGAATTCTGCACCCTCATCCCCCGCCTCCACTTGCCATCAATAACTCACCTTTTTATAAAATCAAAAAGAGAGGAATATTAGGGTTCTTACCCACTTCCTGGAGCCTGACCACTAGCAATAACCTGACATCAAGCAGTTCTTAAGAAGGCTTCTCACCTTAGCCTCCCCCTTGTTCTTTCTTTCTCCACCCCTTGCCAGAGAATGTACACCCCTCACCCCCTCTCTTTCCCTGTACCCCCTCTCTCTCTCTCTATATATATATATATATATATGTATGTATCTATGTATTTCCTTCCCCACTTCTTACTCGACTGTAGCAAAGTCCTTCTACATGAGCTCAGTGTGACAGGAAGTTTCTGTCCCAGACTTTGTGGCTTAATGTCGAGGTTTGAATTCCCCACTGACAGCTCTTTTGCCACTGATCCCCAAATAATCACACAAAGGTTTACATTAATTTCATGCTGATTGGCCTATAGCTCAGGTATATTGCTAGCTAGCGCTCTCATCTTAACTCGACCCATTTCCGTTAATCTGCTTAGCCATGTGGCTTGGTACCTTTACTCAGAGCAGCATCCTGGCTTCTTTCCTCTGTGTCTGCTGGTGTCTCTCTCTGACTCTATCTCTTCCCAGAGTTTTATTAGTCTGGTAGCTCCACCCACACTTCCTGTCTGCCCTCTGGCCAATCAGCTTTTTATTAAACCAGTAGGAGAGACTAATATTTACAGTGTACCAGAACACAGTCCCATAGCAGCCCAGTCTGAGTGCTTCTCTCTGTGGCCTATACACATAATGATCACATTTACCCTGCTGCCTGGGGGCCCCATCCACCAGCTACAGGTATTCTCAATAAATCATAATATAGCCGAAAGGGCCATGAATTCTTCTCCCATGGCTTCAGAGAGCTACTGAGGCCAGAAAAGTTGTGGGAGAAGAGTTACCACATGAAGATTTTAAGAGGGCAAGAGACTTTGAGAAGTATTGCATGAAGTTATAAACATGAAGGTTGAATTGCAGCAAAGATACCAAAATTCTGGTGACTTCATAGTCATGGATGCTTGCCAAGGAGAAGTGAGTATAAGGGATGGAATTAGTCCAGGAGAGAGGTGTGTGTTACAGGCAACAAAGTCAAGGAGTAGAGGCAATTAAGACATCACATGTGTAGCTACAGAATTTTGAGCTTGCCTTGCTGAGTTCTGATCTTATTTATTCTAGTATTCCCATTTTTAAGGGTAGTATATATTCTGGGGCATTATACATTGCATGTGAGTATTTTGTGTTTTGACTTTATAAGGGTTACAATTAAGAGATTGACTCGAGTCTTAGAAGAGACTTTGAACTTTTGAGTTTTAAGCAGTACTGAAGCTGTGAAAGACAATGAAAAGTTTTGAAATTATATTAAATACATTTTGTGTTACAATGTGATCATGAGCTTGTAGAGGCCAGGGACTGGAATGTGGTAGTTTAAATGAAAAATGTCCCCCATTATCAAAAGAATTTGAGCACTTGGTTCCCTGGTGGTTGGCATCATTTGGGGAGGTTTAGGAAAGATGGTCTTGTTGGAGGAAGTATGTCACTGGGAACAAGATTTGAGAGTATATATCCCATTCCACTTCCAGCATGCTCTCTGCTTCATTTCATACTTGTGGTTGAGATGTGACAGTTCTGCTTCCTGTTCCTGCTGCCACACCTCTACTTGCTGCCATGTCTTTCCAAATGATAGACTCATACTCCTGGAACCATGTCAAAATAAATGCTTCCTTCTATAAGTTACCTTGGTATTTTATCACAACAATAGAAGGTAGCTAGTACATATGGCCTCCCCCAGACTTTGAGAACCAAAATTTCACACTTTTTAGAGACCTACAAATGAATTATCTTTCCTGATCTTCCTCTTCTACACATATTTTAATTCCAGATTACATGTGCTTTTGGAGTTTATATGATGAACTCACAGTTTCAGAAACAACTGACAGCAAACAAACCAAGCCATACATGTGCAGTGGGATATTGTATATCTAATAAAGCTTGTCTGAAGATAAAAGGACAGAGTCAGCCACAGAGTTAGCCATAGAGGTCAGGAAATGATGACCCATGCCTTTAATCCTAGCTCTCACACTGTTATGCCCATGTGCAGGAATTTTCACCAGGGAGGTTGGACTCGTTGTTATGAGTAGGGATTTTATTACTACCTACAAAGAATGAGAACCCGGGCTGATCACCTAGCTCTGCACAGCAGAAGGGGATAAGAGACCTTTGACCCAATGGGTGCGGGTTTTTAAAGAAAAACCTACATAATCAAGATGTGACACACCTTGATGTTCCAGGATTGGGCAAAGGGGTAATGTGCAGCAGCCAATGGAGTTTTTTGGCTTGAATCAAGCTTTTGAATCCATTGGCTGCTGCGGAATTTCACTCACAGACCTGGGCCCTGACCCCAGCATGAATCCAGGTCCTTACAGCATTTGGAAGGCAGAGATCCATTTGAATCTCTGTGAGTTCAAAGGCACACCTGGCTACAGCAGATTGATCAAGCCCAGGAGAGAAACAAAGGAGGTGGTGGTACACACCTTTAATCCCAGCACTTGGGATCCCATGCTTATGTCCCCTGTATGTGGAAGCACACATGCCTTTACTCCTAGGTCTAGGAAGTGTAAATCAGAAAATGATCTGGCCCGCAGACAAAGGAATATAAGGCAGGAGGAGATAGGATTTTCCCTTTTTAGCCTGAGGAGTTGGCAAAGTGAGAAGTGACTGTGGCTTGTTCCTTGTCTCTGATCTTTAAGCATTTGCGACAATATCTGACTCTGGGTTTTTATTAGGGTTTGTGCAACACACATGAATTCTAGGGAGATGGATTGCGTGCAAGGCACTCTCAACACTGTAGTTCCCTAAACCTGTAGCTCGTGTGGTATAATAGTAATATCTTTGCAAATAGATGAGATATGTGAAAACATACCAACCAGTATCTGTTTATACTGGGGGGGGAGTGTTAAAACTTATACCTTGTGAATTTATGTATGTCTTAAGTGCCATCTGTCCATTCTTTTGCTACAGCAGGATACTTTATACTAGGAAACATAGATAGAAATTTGACTCACACAGTTCTGGATGCTAGAACACCTAAGAAATGATTGTCAGCTGATTCTGTGTTTCGCATTCCATTGCAGCAAACTGCAATCTAATTTAAGAATATATTCCTATAACAAATAGCTGAACGGCAGCCAATCTTAGCAGTTATACTTTAGCCAATCATAGGCCGACCAGGCCATTTTCCTATGAAGCAAATAACTCGTGATACTATGCCCCCAAAAGACAAATACTGAACTGTAAGTAATCAAGAGATTTCGGGGGGGGGGGGGAACAAAAAACAAAAAACAAAACTTCCTTATGTGGGCAGAGTTTAGTGGGTAGAGCTCTCTGAATTCTTTGTTCAAATAAATTTCTGGGTTTAATGTTTATTTTTTCTTATAACAGGTTTCTTTTTATAAATTTTTATGAATTTATTTATTTTTTTAAAAAAAGCCTTTTTGTTTTCCCATGTATCCACCTGTTCACCCATTATTTCCTCTTCCCAGTTCCTCCCAGTCTGCCTTCAGCCTCCCCCCAGCCCATCCTCATTCCCCCTCCCCCAAAAGGGCAGGAAGTCCCAAGGTGGGTCAGCTTAGCATGGCACATCCACTCCAGGCAGGTTCGACTCCCTCATCCCAATATCAAGACTGAGTTAGGCACATCTCTGCAGGGAATGGGCTCCAAGGTGCCAGCCCATTTACAAAAACAGTCTGATTCTGCCCACCCACGAGGCTCCACATACTGCCCATGCCGATAGACAGTTGCCTATCTTTGGAGGGCCTAGCTCTTTTTCCTGTGGTTCCCCAGAGAGTGTTCTTGATTCAGTGAGCTCCCCAGAGCTTCAGGGAGCCATCTCTGTGCGACTCCTCCTCATAATCCCTATCCCCTTGCTCATGCAGACCCACCTCCCCACCCCCCACAGCACCCCACCACCACCCCTGTCTCCAGCTGGGAAGGGAGCTCAGCCTAGTGCTCAGCCATGGATTTCTGCCTCCACCTCCATTCATCGTTGAGTGTAGGTTCTGTGATGACACTTAGGGTGGTCATTCATTTAATTATAAAGGGAGTCTTGTGTGGGCACCCCCTACACTATTGGTTGGAGACCTAGCCAGGGACATCCTGTGAGTTTTAGGAGGTTTCCCTGGTACCCAGCCTCTTTTCAGCCCCACACTGGCTTCCTCTATCAAGATCTCATCTCTTTTTTCTCCTTCTTTGTTGTTCATCTCACTCAACCATCTCCTCTCATGATTTGTTCCCACTTCTTCTTGGTTGATACCTGTTATGATCCCAATTTGATAAGGAGATCTTCTCTATTTTCTCTTCCTAGATGAATCCCTGGATGTCTCACTTAAGTTCTTTCTGATCCCATCCTGTTCAGAGATTGTGGTTAGCAGCTTGGGTTTTCTTTGCTTTTTGTTTAAAATCCACTTATGAATGACTACATCTCAGGCCTATTTCTCTGGGCTTGTGATACCTTGCTCAGGAGGATATTCTTCAAATTCATCCATTTGCCTGCAAATTTTAGGAGGATGTCACCCTTTTTTACTGCTGAGCAGTACTCCATTGGGTAGTTGTACCACAGTTTGTTAATCCATTCCTTAGTTGAGGAGTATCTAGGTTGCTTCCAGGTTCTAACTATTACAAATAATGCTACTATGAACATGGTTGTACTAATGCTTTTGGGGTGCTAATGTGCATCCTTTGGGTATATGCCCAATAGTGATATTGCTGTATTCTTGGGGAGAATGATTTCCAGTTTTCTGAGAAATCACCATACTGCATTTCAGAGTGACTGTACGAATTTACACTCCCATCAACAATGGAGGAGTATTCCCCTTGCTCCACATCTTGTCCAGCATAGGCTGTCATCTGTGTTTTTCATCTTAGTTATTCTGACAAGTGTAAGGTCTCAAAGCTGTTTTGATTGGCATTTCTCTGATGACTAAAGATATTGAGCAATTTTTTAAGTGCCTTTGAGCCATTTTTAATTCTTCTGTTGAGAATTCCCTTTTTAGCTCTGAACCCCATTTATTAATTGGGTTATTTAGGTTTGGGGCTCTAGTTTCTCAAGTTCTCTATATATTTTAGAGATCAGTCCTCTGTCATTTGTAGGGTTGGTGAAAAAATTTTCCCATTCTCTGGGCTGTCGTTTTGTCCTATTGACTGTGTCCTTTGCCTTACAGAAGCTTCTCAGTTTCAGGAGGTCCCACTTATTGATTGTTGTTTTTAGTATCTATGCTACTGGTATTATATTTAGGAAGTGGTCACCTGTGCCAGTGCATTGGAGGATATTTCCCACTTTCTTTCCTATCAAGTTAAGTGTAGCTGGGTTTTTGTTGAGGTCTTTGATCCACTTGGATTTGAGTTTTGTGCAGGATGATAGGTTTGGATCTATTTACATTCTTCAACATACTACCACACAGTTATGCCAACACCATTTGTTAAATATACTATCTTTTTTCCATTGAATGTTTTGGGCCTCTTTGTCAAAAATCAGGTGTTCATAGGTTTTTGGGTTAATGTCTGGATCCTCAATTCTATTGCATTGATCCACAAGTCTGTTTTTATTCCAGTACCAAGCTGTTTTTATTACTGTAGCTCTATAGTATAGCTTGAAGTCAGGGAAGATGATGCCTCCTGAAGTTCTTCTGTTGAGCTGAATTGTTTTGGTAATCCTGGGTTTCCTGTTATTCCATACGAAGTTGAGTATTGTTCTTTCAAGGTCTGTAAAAAAGTGTGTAGGGATTTTGATTGGGATTGCACTGAATCTGTACATTGCTTTTGGTAAGATTACCATTTTTACTATCAAGGAACCTATCAAGTTTACCTATCAAGGAACATGGGAGATCTTTCCACTTTTTATTATCCTCTTCCATTTCTTTCTTCAGAGACTTAAAGTTTTTGTCAAGTAAGTCTGCTACTTCTTTGGCTAGAGTTACGCTGAGATATTTAATGCTACTTGAAGCATAAAGGGTAATGTTTCTCGTATTTCTTTTTCAGCCCTTTTATCATTAGAATATAGGAAGGCTACTGATTTTTTTTAAATTAATCTTGTATCCTGCTACATTGCTGAAGGTGTTTATCAGCTGTAGGAGTGCCCTGGTAGAATTCGGGGTCACTTATGTATACAATCATACCATCTGCAAATAGAGATAGTTTGACTTCTTCTTTTCCAATTTGTATTCCCTTAATCTCCTTTTGTTCTCTTATTGCTTTAGCTAAAACTTCAGGAACTATATTGAATAGATAGGAAGAGGGGATAGTCTTGTCTTGTTCTTGATTTTAGTGGGGTTGCTATGAGTTTTTCTTCATTTAGTTTGATGTTGGTTGTCAGCTTGCTGCTTATCACCTTTATTATATTTAGGTACTTTCCCTGCATTCCTGATCTCTCCAGGACTTGTATGATAAAGAAGTGTTGGATCTTGTCAAAGGCTTTTTTGGCATCTAAGGAGATGATCATGTGTGGTTTTTTCTTCTTTCAGTTTGTTTATGTGATATATGACATTCACACTTTTTCATATGTTGAACCATCCCTGCATCTCTGGGATTGAGCCTACTTGATTGTGTTGAATGATTTTTATGAAACATTGTTGGATTTCATTTTCCAGAATTGTATTGCTTATTTTTGCATCAATGTTCATGAGGGAGATTGGTCTGTAATTCTCTATTTTTTTGTTGCATCTTTAAGTGGCTTGAGTATCAGGGCAATTGTGGCCTCATAAAAACAGTTCTGCAATATTCCTTCGGTTTCTGTTCTATAGAATAGTTTGAGGAGTATTGATATTAGTTCCTCTTTGAATGTCTAGTAGAATTTTGCACTAAAACTATCTGGTCCTGTGCTTTTTTTACTTGGGAGACTTTTAATAATAGCTTAAATTTTCTTTGGGGTTACAAGTATGTTTAGGTCATTTATCTGATCTTAGTTTAATTTTGGTAAGCAGTACCTGTCCAGAAAGCTGTCCATTTTTTTTTTAAGTTTTTCATTTTAGTAGAGTATAGATTTTCAAAGAATGACTTGATAATTTTCTGGATTTTCTGGGTGTCTTTTGTTATGTTCCCCATTTTATTTCTGATTCTGATAATTTGGATACTCTCTCTCTGCCTTTTGGTTAGTTTGGATAAAGGTTTATCTATTTATTTGAATTTCTCAACCAACTCTATGATTCATTGATTCTTTGTATTGTTCTCTTTGTTTCTATTTTATTGATTTCAGCTCTAAGTTTGATTATTTTCTGCTGTCTACTCCTTCTAGGTGAGTTTGCTTCTAAACATTCTAAAGCCTTAAGCTGTGTTAGGTCTCTTATGTGAGATAGCTCTAGGTTTTTCATGTAAGCTTCTAGTGTTATGAATATTCTTCTTAACACTGCTTTCATTGTGTCCCATAAGTTTGGGTATGTTGCGAATTCATTTTCATTGAATTCTAGAACGTCTTTGATTTTTTTTTTCTTAACTTCTTAACCCAGAGGTGGTTCATTGTAGAGATATTCAGCTTCCATAAATTTGTAGGCTTTCTATAATTTTTGTTGTTGAGTTTAGACCATGGTTGTCTGATATGATACAAGAGGTTATTATCTTTCTTTATGACCCAGTATGTGGTCAATTTTAGAGAAAGTTCCATGGGGTGCTTAGAAATTTGCATATTACTTTGTGTTTGAGTAGAAGTTTCTGTATATATCTATTAAGTC
Source organism: Sigmodon hispidus (assembly GCA_004025045.1). Classification (NCBI taxonomy): domain Eukaryota; kingdom Metazoa; phylum Chordata; class Mammalia; order Rodentia; family Cricetidae; genus Sigmodon; species Sigmodon hispidus. Next base: position 160,535 of record PVIH01001205.1, read on the forward strand.
CATTTTGGTCATAACGTATGTTAGACCCCTTATTTCTCTGTTAAATCTCTATCTGGTGATCTATCCAAGGGTTAAAGTGGGGTACTAAAGTTTCCCACTATTAGTGTGTGGCTTTTGATGTGATGTCTAAACTTAAGTAGTGTTTCTTTTACATATGCCCTTTTGTTGGGGGCATAAATATTGAGGATTGAGATTTCAGCTTGGTGGATTTTTCTTGAGATGAATAAGTAATGTTCATCTTGGTCTCTTTTCATTGATTTTCATTTGAGGTCTATTTTATTAGATATTAGGATGGCTACCCCAGCTTGCTTCTTGAGAGCATTTGGTTGGAAAGTCTTTTCCCAACCCTTTACTCTGAGCCTGCGTCTGTCTTTGAAGTTGAGGTGTGTTTTTTATGTGCAGCATAAGGATGGCTTCTGTTTTTGTATTCATCGTGTTAGGGTGTGTCTTTTATAGGTGAACTGAGTCCATTGATATTAAGGGATATTAATGATACCTGATTGCTATTTTTGTTATTTTGGGTGGTATCATGTGTATATTTCCCTTCTTTGGGTTTTTCTTCTGTGGGATTATTGAATGCTTGTAGTTTCATGGATGTATCTGGTTTCTTTTGGTTGGAGTTTTCCCTTTAGTGCTTTCTGTAGGGCCTAATTTGTGGACAGGTATTGTTTAAATTTGGTTTTGTTTTGAAATATCTTGTTTACTCCATCTATGGTGACTGATAGTTTTGCTGGGTATAGTAGTCTGGGTTATCAGCCATGTTCTCTTTCTGTCTATATAACTTGTGATGAGGACTTTCTTGCTATCATTGTTTCCCTTGAATAGTCCAGTGTTATGCTGAAGGGTCAGCCATAATAGGTAATTGGGCCTTTTTTCTTTACAGCTCTTAGTATTTTTTCTTTGTTCTGTAGGGTTAGTGGCTTGATGATTATGTGGTGAGCAGATTTTTTTTTTAGTGGTCTAATTCACTTGTTGTTCAGTAAGCTTCTTATATCTTTATAGGCATTTTCTTCTTTAGGTTGGGAAAGTTTTTTTTCCTATGATTTTATTTAATTTATTTAATCTGTGCCTTTGAGCTAGTATTCTTCTTCTTCTATTTCAGTTGTTCTCAGGTTTGATCTTTCATGGTATCCCAAATTTCCTGGACGTTTTGGGTTATGATTTTTTTTATTTTAATGTTTTCTTTGATGGATGTATTTATTTCCATTACTGAATTTTCCATTCCAGAGATTCTCTCTTCCATCCCTTACATTCTGTTGGTTATGTTTGTATCTGTAGTTCCTGTTTGTTTCTTCAGGATTTTTATTTCCAGCTTTGCCTCGTTTTGTGCCTTCTTTATTGATTCTATTTAAATTTTTAATTCCTGGAATGTTTCTTTCACCCGTTGGTTTGCTTTATTTTCTTTTAGGTATTTGTTAATACTTTCCAACTTTTTGTTTGCATTTTTTTTCTATTTCTTTAAGAGAATTTTTTATATCCTCCTTTAAAGCTTCTATAATCTACATAAAGTTGTTTTTAAGGTTGTTTTCTTTCTATTTCTTCTTTATTGCTATGCTCAGGTCTTGGTGTTATAGTACCACCAGTTTCTTCTGGTGGTGCCTTGTTGGTTTTTATATTGTTATATGTATTCTTGCGCTACATCTGCCCATTGCTTCCTCAGTTCATTCTTAGTCACCTCTTAGTTGGCTCTTAGTCAGTTGTGGGTCCAGGGGCTCTGTGTCTCCAACTCTTGCAAGGGTTGCTCTCTGTCAGCTCTTAGTTGACTCTTAGTGCTCAGTTAACTCTGGACCAGAGTGTTTTTAGTCAGCTCTGGACCAGGGTGCTGTAGAATCTCCAGATGGCAGTGTGTGATGAAGCAGTTTGCATTTGGGGCGGGATTTGTGTGGGGGATGTCCCTCCTGCTGTGTATTGCTAGGGTTTGAGCTTGGGGTGCTCTTCCAGCTTTCTTTGGTTTAGGGAAAAGCTGGGTGTGGGTAGGGATGCAGAGGCTGTGGCCCTAGCTTCAGAGACATGGTCTCAGCTTGGCCTAGGAATTGGAGTGCACTCACTTCTTAGTCAGCTCTGCATCAAGGTGCTGCTGTGGGATCTCCAGATGTCTATAACAGATTTATTATGCAGGCTTGTTTACCCTCTTTAGATCCTTACGGCAGAAAGCTATGCTATAGCTTTAATACTGACAATAGTTCTATTTCATAGGGACTGTACCCTCATGATTCAATCACTTTCCTAAAAAGCCATACCCCCACATATAATTACTTTTGTGATTAAGAAAAGTAATACAGTATTATATAATAAAAGTATTATATAATAAATAGTAGTATTATATAAAAAAGTATACAGTAAATAATTTAGGAAGTATATATTAGACCATAGCTAATATTTCATCTTTTCTCACATCCTGAGAAACATCAGACAGGATTCAAACTCTGTACTTTATGATATTAATAGTTGCTACTCTTGTCTACCAGTTCTTAAGACATTTTGGATTTTGACCCTAGTTTTCTAGTCTGACTAAACGTGTACTATTTCTGGACTTTTTTTTCTGTGTTATTCAAATTATTATTGTCAATCCTTTCTAAGTAAACATTGCTTCTCTCTTAAATGTAAGCATTCTTACATGTTTTACTTTAAATACAAACCCAGAGTTTTTACAGCCTTTCCTAAAATGTTTCAAGAACTCTTCACAAGTACTATAGTGGACATAAGAGGCAGAAAAATCTGTGACCAAGGTGGTAGCTCACTAAATGTCTCAAAGAACACAAGGATGAATTGGTTGCCAACATTTACCTTCCAAGATAAATGTATTTTTTGGGAAATATTAACTGTGGTGGCTGGAGAGATAGTTCAGCAGTTAAGAGAATGTGCTGCTCTTCCAGAAGACCTCACTTTGGTTTTCAGCACCCACATGACAGCTTATATTTATCTATAACTCTATTTCCAACTCTTTTCTGGCTTCCATAAGCATTAAGCATGCAAAGTGCACCTACATACATGTAGGTAAGACATTCATACCCATAAAATAAAAATAAAAAAAATTAAAAAAAACAAATATAAGTATAAAGCTACCCATAGCTCACTCCAGTGATCTCATAATAATATTATCCTGCTACTGATTCTGAGGGAGACAGACACGTGTTTCTGCCAGTGCTGTTCACTGTACTTCCCCTACCACTTCCTGAGGAAAAGCTTCCTTTGAAGCTTTGCTTCAATCTTCCTGCTATTTGCTTCAGATTCATTTCCAATCCCATGAGTCAGAAGTTTCAGTCAGTATCACAAGCTAAAGTCCAACATCTGGTTATAGCTAGAATTTAAAAAGCGTGTAGTTTTAAAGGGTTATCTCATTCTAAGGACTCAGTAGACATACTGTTTGACATTTGAAATTGATGTTTTGAAAATACTTTAACTAATATAGCAACAGCAACCTAAGTCACTTGTATATTCAGTTGTGATATATCTTATTTTAACATACTAATTCATGATTAGCAGACTATATAGTTTGGAAAGAGACATCAGGATAGGTTTTCTACCATCTCAATGTCTGTATTTGAACCTAGAAAATAAATTAAATCCTTCATAGAGTTGTCTATTTGTATTCCCTGCTTTATCACTTAGAACTCTGAATACGGGCTTGTTTAAATTTGTTTATTCAATACTTGAATACTCTGGCCAGGTATACATCCTACATCTGATGTTTAATGTTGATTATCAATTTGATAGGCTTCAGAATCACTCAGGTTACCAGTTTCTTGACTGGGCTAATTAAGGAGGAAAAACCTACACTAAAAGTAGATGGCATCATTCCTAGACTGCAAATATAAAAAGGAGAAAGCTGGCTAGGCATGTACATTCATAGCTCTTTCCTTCCAGACTGCTGAGACAATGTTACCAACTGCCATGACCTTTCATGCCATGATTATCTTTATCTTCAAACTGTAAGCAAAAATAATCCCTTTCTCCCTTAAGTTGCTTTTAAACTATATTTTTACATATTTTATTTAGTGTGTGCATGAAGGGTCTGTTTTGCTAGCATATGTGTCTGTGCATCATGTACTTGCAATGCTCAAGGAGGCCAGAAGAGGATGTCAGATCCTTTAGGACTGGAGTTGTGAGCTGCCATGTGAGTGCTGGGACTTGAACTTGTGTCCACTTGGAAGAACAACCAGTGTTCATAATCACTGAGCCATTTCTTCAGCCCATATGCCTTTTCAGTTGTTTTTTTCCCTCTTTTACACCCTTGGTTGGGGCTAGCTCTCCCGCTCTGCCCAGAGGAGTGGTGGACTCAGCTCTCACTAGTGGAGTGCCACAACCAGTGAGGGGCAGGGCCAGTTCCGCCCTCCTTACCTATTAAGGACAGGAGAGCTGGCCCTGAGAGCAGAGAGAAGGCTCTGCCCCTTGCCGGCTACAGCATTTGGGAAAGGAGGCCCCACACTTCACCTGTGCAGCACAGTAGAGCTGGCCCTGCTAGTGTGGGCGCAGGTGAGCCTGCCCTGAGGGTGGGATAGCTGAAGAGTCCCACTCCCTCATGAGCAGTGTGGAAGAGCTGACCCTGTTGGCATGGATGTGGGAAGCTGACTCCATCCCTTGCCATTATGGTGTTATAAGGGAGAAAGAAATCACACAACGGGGCTCATGTGAGAAGTTTATTGGGAGAAGGGGAGAGAAGGGGACAGAGAACTGGGTAGAGACTGATCCCTGGGGAAATGAGCAAAGAAAGCAGCAGATGCACACAGGAGCTGTTCTTCATGACTGCAGCTGAGATATTCTCTCGGGGCCCTAAAGGCTGCCCAGTACAGATGCCTGAGAGAGAGCTGCCCTGGTCATTTGCTGGTTGTAGCAACTGGGAGAGCAGGCACTATGTCTCCTGTGGACAGTGTGATAGACCTCTCACACATGAAAAAAAGCGTTTTTGTTTTTTAAAAAACTTTATATTGATTCTCTGTGAATTTCATATCCTGGACCCCAATCCCACTTATCTCTGTGTGAGAGCTGTGAGAGAGCTGCCCTGGCCATTTGCTGGTTGTAGCACCTGGGAGAGCAGGCACTATGTCTCCTGTGGACAGTGTGATAGACCTCTCCCCGATGATGTGAAGAACAGGCCTGGGAGCGAAGCAAGACTTGGCCCTCCCGTTGGACAAAACAGAAAGCTGACCTTAGCGGCACTGGTGCAGGAGAGAGGTGGGCTCAGATTTAGGGTTTTGAGTTGGCCAACCCCAACATCTACTCCATCCATGAGCTGCTTGAGCACATGGAGGGACCGGTCCTGCAGATCTAAAGCTGGAAGATCTTCAGGACACAGAGCAACAACAAGATATCAGAGAGGAGCCCTGTCTCAGCAGAATCCAGTGTTGATAGTGTCAGAAGCCAGAGGCCTTAAATCAGACCAAAGATTCATTACAATGAAGATTAGCAAGTAAAGCTCTTCAGGAAAAAGTGGATGCTACTCATGGTAATACAATGAAGCTTCCACAGTGACATTTTTTTTAAAAAATATTTTTCTTTTATTGTTTTGTTTTCTTTGGTGGGGGGGAGATTGAGAGGGCCAAGGGTAGATATGGAGTGACAGAGAGATGAGTGGGATTGGGGTCCAGGATATGAAATTCACAGAGAATCAATATAAAGTTTTTTAAAAAACAAACAAACAGGATAATGCCCTCAGTATTTATAGTTTCAAAGGCTGATTTTCTGTGACCGCTTTTCTTGACATTTCTATATAGCAGCACAAGCACTGACATCAATAGCTGATGAAGCTCCTTGCTTAAGTTTGTCAGATTCTTTAGGCAAAGCAGAGTCTAGGGCAAGCTGTAGTGTGATCAGAATTTTCTTGATATTCTATAGCCAAATGCAAAGACAGTAATAATAAGCCATCGGATATAAACCAATGGTTGCAGCAATTATCAGATTTGTTATTCTTATTGGTTCCATTTACAACAGGAAAATGTGCTTCAGTCAAAAGAATGTGATATATAGATAGATATTACAAATGACCATCTTACATGCTGGGGTTCTATATAATTTATTTTAAAGAACCACTCTTACTACACATATCTTTGAACACAATGACTTTTAACTAAATCAGCCTTTCTGTTTCTTGCCCATAACAGAGACTTTATGACATGGAATCTTTGCTAATAACCTTTTTCTTTATCAACTGAGCAAGCTTCTGCTCATATTTCAGGACCAATACTACAGATCACTCCTCCATGAACCTTGACCACTTATACCAGAGTCTACTTCCAAAAAAAATTTCCTTTACTTCATGCTCTTGGGGCCTTTTGTGACCTTGAATATGATCTTTTCAAGAAAGTCATTGTTGATTTTTATATTCATTGTGTCATGGGGCTAATGCTAAGTTCAGAGCAGATGCTCAAACATACTTTGGTTTTCTTGATTTTTGGTTGCCCTTTTCTATATCCTAACACAAGCCATGAGCCTTATCTGTGCCTCTCAGCATCTCTTCCTTAACCATGATGGGGAAGTAATAATTACTCCTACACTCATCCTCTTTCTTCTGCTGACCATCACACTCTTGACCTTTCTTCTCCAGTTTAGTTCATGTCTGGATCCAGTATCTCTAACTGCCGTTTTCCCATAGATACTCTGATATGAAAGAACATGAGTTTGGGGCTGGAGAGATGGCTCAGAGGTTAAGGGCACAGACTGTTCTTCCAGAGGTCCTGAGTTCAATTCCCAGCAACCACATGGTGGCTCACAACCGTCTATCTTGAGATCTGGTGTCCTATTGTGGCACACAAGCATAGGGGAGGCAGAATATTGTATACATAAAAAATAAATCTTTAGAAAGAAAAAGAACATGAATTAAATAGTCATTTGATGAGCTTTGTATTATTTTATACTTCCCTGTTTTCTTACGAAGTCCCCTGTGCTTTTTTCATCATTATTTCCCGTTCCCATTTGAAAAAGAAATATCTAACCTACTCTTTTTCACAAGGAAGAAAATAAAATCAAAGGTGAATATTGGCAACCACTTCCCACAGGTTATGTTCCTAGGCAACTATTAATACCTGCAACAATACATTTCAAAAACTGCTGCCAAGATATTATACTATTCTTTGTTTATTTCCATATCATATTCCATATGTATTACCATAGCAGCCCAGTATAATACTGGTCAGAGTGACTTATAAATATTTAACTCCTGAGGTCCCATTTTGTCACCTGAAAAAGTAAAAATATTAAATTGTGTGTAGAAACGTTTAGGATTTTTAAAAGAGCAGGATTCAAATTCTACTATATAATGAAAACAACTGTGTTTATGTATTATCACGTAAGAACAGAAAAAGGAACACCTAAAAACGACAGAAAGGTAAGAGCTAGACTGAGTACTTTCTCAAATGCTTAAACATAACTTTTAGATTACTAGATAAATAGTTTTGATCTAAGAGTTCTAAATACAGGCTTCTTTCAAGGAGAGTTATTTGGGGGCAAAGGAGAAATTGTCTGTGTGAAGAGGCACTTGCCAACAGGCCTCCTGACCTGAGTCCACTCCCACATGGTGAACTGGTGAGCTCCAGCAAGTTGTCTTTTCACACCCATGCTCGTGGGCATACACACACACACACACACACACACACACATACACAGGGAGATTTTTCAAAGATAGTCATAGAAAGATATTTGCACTGTCATGTTTATTTAGCAGTCAAGATATAGGAACACCCTAAATATCTATCCCTGTGTTGATGAATAAATAAATCATGGGGTGCATATATAGATACTTTTCCACCTTATAAAAACATATCCTGACATATGTGACAAGTGTGAGTGAAACTTGAGCCTATATTGAATGAAGTAGGACAGTTATAAAAAAACTTAGGAACAAAAATTGATCCTCGCCTCACACAGAGGGACAAGGGAAGGGAGCTTACTGGTTTCGTTGTTTTGAACATGGGCAATAGCTGCTTTCTCCTCCAAGGCTGAAGTCCAACCTCACTGTCTTTTTTGACTGGTTAGTCTAAAAAGACTTGTCACAAAGAGAATGCAGGAAAGAGCAGCTCCAGGCCACCAGGTTCCAGGAGTATCTGTGTGTGTGTGGGGGGGGGAGGGGGCAGTTGGATGGGGGGCAGGCAGTAGGCCTTCATGGAAACAAAGGATTTACAAGGTGTTGGAAATTAAAGGTTGGGGAGATTTATAAATATTGGGTCTTAGTGAAAAAGTATTGATAGAAACAAGTTATTTCTCCGAGAAGGACAAATACTGTATGATTCTATTAATATTGGGATCCAAAATGGTTAAGTTTGGAGAAATATGGCAAATAATGTTTTCCGGAGTACAATGATGAGAGAGGGAAATGAGGAACTGTAACAGAGCCACAAACCTTAGGAAGACCCCAGACCTTAGCACAACTGACTCCAGGATGAAAGTACCATTCCGGGCCATAAAACTCAGCTCCTAGACAGTAATACCAGACAAAATGAAAACAAAGACCTAATCCATCAAAGTTTACAGTTCTGGGAAAGTCTCCAAATGTACTAACTTTGCCTTTTGACTTCTGTGGTTCCACTTCAGGTTAACTGCTCTTGTTAACTCAGTCTATCAACCCAGGACATGGCGTTTATGTTTAAAAGCTCACCCGAGGAAAGCTCAGGGCTACTCTAGGATCCTAGATACCTAGTGTAGTCACCAGCCAGCTAATAAAGACTTACTGGCTTAAACCCATGTCTGAGCAGTTTTCTCTGGTGTCTACTCCATAACAGAACTGCTATTCAAGGAGTATGCATTTAATTATATAAAAGTCAGTTCTAGAGATAAGACTGGCTTTGAATATCACCTCCTGTTTGCCTTGTAGCCCTAGAAAAGGTAAACAAATGCCCCTTCTTAGTATTTAAAATGCTGTATGAAAAGATTGAGATATCAGGGTTCTCTTGAGGGCCATTAAGAGAAATGACTTCCTGGTTGAAGGAATGGATTCTATTTCCAGCCCCAGCTGGAGAGACAACATTCTGATCTACTCCAAAAGTTAAATCATTATATACTGTTGCCTCATTCTTTAAGCTTGTAAAACCGCCTGGCCAGAAGATGGGAGAAATAATCACCCTTAATGACATAATGTGCTTAGCCCTCCCAGCCGTTCCCCAGAAGCAGCTGCTTACAGAGTCTTCATCTTGTAGCACTGCTCAGCAAGCTGCTTTGCTCAGCTCTAAGTAAAACAGAAACAACAAAATAACTCTTACTTTTCCTTCTGTCTTTTTCTTTCAGATGCCAGGCCGAAGCTCAAACTTGACTTCTACTCTCAGGGCATTCTCATGCTTGCTCTGAAACCTCTCTACTTCTCTATCACGCCGCTGCTTGACCACTTCCATTCCTAAACAGGGTAGTTCTTTCTTTACAGCCTAACTCAGAAGGCATTACTTCCTTTTCTTCATTTCACCCATCCCACCAGCTGCCAAGATTTACACCTTGCCTGTTATATTGTTTTTATTCCAACTCTAATAAAATGATCTTTCTGTTCTGTTTTTAAAATTTTATCAGTGAGATTAAGAACCCAAAAGGAAACTCTGATTTCCTCATTAAGAACCTAGGTATTATGTATGTCTCCTGGCCACAGCAATATAAATACTACTTCATTATCAACTTTTACCTGCTTTATTCTTAACCCGAGAATCCAGGGATAATTTCAGGAGATTAACTATGCTCCATATTGCACATTAATATTTCCTTTGTCTACTAGTGCATGTAAAAGAACAATGGGGTAATCTTTGGTATACTTTGGGTCTTAAATATCCTTCAACAGCCATGTGTTGGAGATTTGGTCTCTAGCCTGCCTCATTATTAGGAATGTTACTGGACATACGTCTGGTTGCTTGTTGCTTTCAAGATAGTATTTGGAAAGAAAGAAAAATAAGATGAAGCTTTATTGAAGAGCTAGAATGGAGGGATATGTAGTTATCTCCTTCTCACCCTGACTCCGCCACCCCCAAAGTCTAGGGGAACTCAGATAAATAGCAGGTGTTAAGAGAGGGAAGAGGTCCTCAGGTCTGTGTATTGGGTGGAGATATTCATCTAGCATATGTGCAACCCTTTTTATTTTTCTCCTCTGGTCATGTAATGATTTGAATATGATGAGTCATCCAAAGAAGATCAAGCAGGGAAGCGTTTGTCCTCAGCTTGCAATGCTATTTTGAGACGTTCTGGAAACATTAGGAGATGGAAGAAGTAGGTCATATCCTGGGGAATTGAACCATGACTCAGATGTCTCCCTTTCTTTCTGCTTCTTGTCTTCCATGAAGTGAGCAGGCACACACCTAGATGATAAGCTACAGATAATGACTCAGGAGAGAGGAAAAATCAAGTTCCTCCAGGGAAGAGCTCCCTCAGAGGTTCTTCAATTTCAAGTGTTCATCTCTGGACACAAGTACATACAAGCAACATTAAACAGATTTCACTAGGCTGAATATCCATGTGTGCACACATATATGTGTGTATATATGTATATATATGTACATATGTGTAACAATAATAAAGAGGTCATGAATCTTGGAGGGAGGGGTCAGACATGGAAGGAGTGGGAGAAGGCGTGATAGGAGTGAGTGATGAAGAAGCATTGTTTATTATGTGTGAAGTTTACTTGTTTAAAACAAATTACAAAATAGTTTAAAAAACTAAGTGAAAATGCCAATTGCAAATAGCCATATATAATAATTTTTCTGGTAATGTACAAATTCAGGCTACTTCTATTACCACAGAAATTAGAATACCTGGTCTGCCTAGTTGGAATGGGAAGGCTGACAATCCTTTAGATCAGTGGTTCTCAACCTGAGGGTCGCGATCCCTTTTGGGGTCAAATGACCTGTTAATAGGGGTCACCTAAGACTATGGGAAAATCCAGATGTTTACATTATGATTCACAGTAGTAGAAAAATTATAGTTATAAAAGAGTAATGAAAATAATTTTATGGTTGGGGGTCACTGCAACATGAGGAACTGTACTAAAGGGTCACAGATTGGGAAGGTTGAGAACCACCAGCTTGGATATTAGTAGTTTCTGGCCAGTCCTCTTAAAAATTGCCAGAAAGCATTAGAAGTTGGAATATTAGATAAAAATCTAACACTGGAGTATTTGGGGGTTACTGAGTACTGAACCCAGGACCTGTATGTACTAGGCAAGTACTCTATGACTGAACTAAGTCCCCATCCTAGCCCTAAGTGAGAATCCAGGCTGTAAGTCTTTACATATAGAGATAGAGCTGCATAGTTCAAAAATAAACCAAGGAAAAGAAGGAGCTTATTTATTTTCTATGGTGGTGATGAGCAGTTACATTTAATAGCTTACAACAATTTACTTGCTTGTGATGTCAGTTAAAAATCCAGCAAGGGTTTACTGAATTGAAAGAAAAGTTCTGAAACTGTTCTTTAAGCAGACACCAGGGGATTAGATGACTCTCAAGCAGCTGTGGGGCCTGGGATGGAAGGCAGGGTTTGGTAGGGTAAAAGGTCGGCAGGGAACGGACAGTGCTTGCTCAAGTGACAGTCATGTGTCCCAGGCTACTTAAAGATGGACAAAATCCAGGAGGGAACTAAAGGGGCAAAGATCAGCAATCATGATAGAAATGTGAAGGATATATGGAATAAAGTCAGGGATTCCCTTTTGGGGTTTAAGACATTTTCTGCTGTACTGTGATGTCGTATTATGTTACAACAGAATTGAGAGTGAGGTTAAAATGGTTAAAGGAGAAACAGACTGCCAGTGTCTTTACTTAGTGTGAGAGTAGAAGCCAGAGATTAGTGGGAGGTTGCAGAATGTATGGGCTTCTAAGAGACTTGGAGATCAGCCCAGCCCCAACCAGTGCAAACTGATGATAACTAGTGTCTTAAAACACATACTCCTAAGCACTTCTGCATAAACCTGAGGTCTGAGCCTGAGGCATTGACAAGGGTGGAGTCTAGACACAACTGCCCTAGCCCAATAGAGAAGTTGGGTGAGACCACCACCCGAAGCCAAAGATACCAACAAATCAAAGCCCTTTCCCCTGGCTGGGGGGAGGGTCTGGGGAAAAAACATTTAAGGTCTTACCTCCATAATAAAATTGAACTTGCTTGCCTCAACCTGTTCCTGGAGGCTGATTCATTGCTTCTGTACCATCCTGGCCCCTCTCCCAAGGGATCCTGAGCATAGATGAAACCTCAACTCCTGACCCCAAACCAGGCCCCCCAACAGGGAATGAGAGAAACATAATGGAAACCTGACCCTGAGAAGAGGAACCACAAAATAGTGAAATCGTTTGCAGTGAAATAAAGGTGCTGATGGATACAAGAGCCAGAGTCCCAGGGATACAGCAGAAAAGCTGAGAGAATCAGAAGGTAGAGAGATAAGGGATTTAAGGTTGTAGTGATTCCATTCCTAAGGCTTAGAGAGTATAGCAGGCAATGACAGACTTCAAACCACTTAGCAGCATAAGTTATTTTAAAGGGAAAGTACATTGCATTTATCAGAGCTGATTATGTTATTGTAGGTAATTAAGGCAAAGGAGGGTGCTTTCTGGATCAAGTATAAGAAAGAAAAGTCTATTCAGGCTGCTATCTGACACTATATTTCAGGAAATGTTCATTTTCTCACTGTATTGATGAAAAAATTAGAAACTGGGTGAGACTTGTGCCTGGCCAAAGTATGCTAAAATAATTTCTAATCTCATAAAATTACAAAAGGGAAAGTTTAATAAATTAAATGATGTTTTTTTTTCTCATTGTCAGAATGGTCTGAGGTGTTAGCTTTATGCTGCATTAGTGACCAATTCTTGCTTATTTTCCATTTTACACACTTACTTGGCCACACATACCAATAATATCTACTTCTACTCTGCCTCCTCGACAGCCTCCCTCCTACTCACTACCCGAATGTCTACCACAAGTTTAATCTTGCCTGTGTCTAGCTAAGAGCTATTCCAGATCTCTCCAAAGCCTCTATCTACCCTTTTCCTGACATAGGAATAGAAAAAGTTCTGTAATTTCTGTCTGCAGTCTTTTCAAGTTTGTTTGTTTGTTTTACCCATCCAGGGCCCCATTTAGGTAAATTGTGTGTCTATTTATGGGAGAGAGAGAGAGAGAGAGAGAGAGAGAGAGAGAGAGAGAGCGCATTTTCTAAAATTTAATATCCATTGACAATGTTCATTCTGTGCTTTACAATCTCTAAGTGGAGCCTCAGAGAATCTGCTCTTGAGTGAAATTGATCTGACCACTGAAATAGCTGAGGAATTGTATAAAAATATATCAGAGCCTCAGCCTCTGAAATTGAGTAGAAACTGCAATGGAATAAATTTCCTGTGCTCAACCTGAGCAGTGGTTTTTCAAAGTTTTTTTAAAAAAATATTACTCACTTCTCCCCATTCGAGAGGGGTCTGGAGGGGGAAGGAAGTTTGAATAAAGGGATATATGGATAAAAAATGACACTTTATTCTATAAAAATAAAAAAGTAAAACTATTACATACCATATAATTCATTCAAATCTTAATTTCCACCATTTTTAGGAAAGTCACAGGTAAATACTATTCAGCCATCATCATTTCCTCATCACCTCAGGAAGATGCTTTCTGTTCTTGAGGAATCTCTATATTCTCACCTACCCTAACACAGGGGAACATTAGATACACTTTGTCTCTGGGGTTTATATAACTTGCTTTTTTAGTAAAAATACAATCATGTACTTTGTCTCTTATGTCTAGATTCTGTTACACAAAAAATACACTTTGTTGGGGTCTATTTTCTATCATTGTTGCTTCTAATGCCTGAGTGATGTTCTATTATATGTTTAATCCAGATTTCATTAATCGGTTTAGAAGCATTCAGATTATTTCCAATTTTTGTTTCTTATAAATAACAAAACATGCCCAACTTGATGGAAGCAAGTAACCATAGAGTGAGTCTTCTGAAGCCATAAGTCAAAATAAGCATTTCATATTTAGGTTGGCTTTTCTAAGGGGCTTTGCTGTGGGCAGCAACAGACATCTCACTGCAACAGAATTTCTTACGTATCCTGGATACTCACCTATTAGACACATGTTTTGCAAATGTTTTTCTCTAGTCGTGAATGCACAAAGATTATAAGCTTACTTTTCATAACTTACAGACTCTGAAATTTTATTACGTATGCATATAGTATACATGAGAGGATACCAGATGTCATCATAGATGGTTGTGAGCCATCAGATGGTTGCTGGGAATTGAACTCAAGACCTCTGGAAGAACAGTCAGTGCTCTTAACCTCTGAGCCATCTCTCCAGTCAACTCTGAAATTTTAAATGGGTAAATCCATATTAAGTCTAAATAACTGCTGTCATTTGAAGATGCCTCTCCACCTCAAGCTCACATGTTGAAGGTTTGGTTCACTGGGAGGCACTATTAAGAAGTAGCTGAAATGATAATACTGACTTCATCCATGCATTAATGCATACAGATCATAGCCAACAGGCTCTTAGGGGCAAGGTCTATTCGGAGGAGGTGATGTTATGCCTGTGTGTAAGAATTCCCACCAGGGAGGCTGGACACATTGTGAAAAGTGGGGATTTTATTGGTACATACAGAAAATGAGAACCTGGGTCGATAACCTAGCTCCGGCACAGCAGAAGGGGAGTAAGGGACTGTTGCCACCATGGGCAGGGATCTTAAAGAAAAGCCTGCATACTCAAGATGCAGCATACCTTGACGTTCCAAGATTGGGCAAAGAGATAAGGTGCAGCAGCCACTGGAGTTTTCTGGTGCAAATCCAACCTTTGAATCTATTGGCTGCTGCAGAAGTTCACTCACAGACCTGGGCCCTGCCCCCACAATGAATCCAGGTCCTTACACTGGGTCTTTGAAGGATAAAGCTGGAAAAAGTCTGACTAAGGACTAGCTTTCATGGTACTCGAAGGTGTCATGCAGGCTTCCAATGGAGAGAAACAACCAATAGCCCTATCCAGCTCTAATGCCTCTGAACCACAATGACCAGCATGGGGGATAACTCTAAGGGTGCAGTACTGATACACATACCTTGTTGGTTACCAATAGCTTTCTAACTGGCCTTAAGACTTGCTCGGCATGAGGGAAAACCAGTAAACTCCCCAGGGATAGTTAACTGCCACTTTGCTAAATCAGCACAATCCCTAATTTTAGTCTAAACATCTGTCCTTATACCTACAGATAAGTGTAATCATCAACCTTCATCAAGGAAACTTCTTTTTACAATATATCAGGACCATTATATAAGTGAAGTCATGGGGCTCAGTTCCAACTGATGCATCTACAACACAACTCTTACAGCTGAAGCCCAGGGATCATCATGGAACAGGGGGTAGAAATATTTTAAGAGCCAGAGACATGGAGTGTGCTGAGAGACTGTGTCTCCTAGGAATGTCAGAAGCTACAGGCTGAACAAAGGCAACACCAATGGACATGATAACGTGGATGCAGTAAAGCCGCTGAGGCTTCACTCTACACAAAATCTACAGCCAGTTTAGGATTGCTGAGAGTGGGAGAAATAGTCTTCCCCAGGGAAGAGCACACCAATTGGTTATCCAATAGCAAATTCAGACCTGGAAACATGTATGTACAAGTAATCCAACAGACTGAGTAGGTTGTGTTTATGTCTTTACTACAAGTATACAATTCACACAAACACACAACAACAATGAATGAAAATGGAGGCCATAAATTTGAAAGAAGGCAAAGAAGGGAGTACATGGGAAGGTTTAGAGGGAGGGAAGGGAAGGGAGAAATTTGATTATAATCTCAAAAATAAAATAATTAAAATAACAAAAATATATGCATGAGTGGGGTGCGCTCGCATTGTATTCATGCCTGGTTTGTGGCAGCCTGAAAAGGACACTGGATCCCCTGGGACTGGACGTGCAGATGCTTGTGAGGACCATGGATATGGGTGCTGAAAACTGAATCCTAGTCCTCTACAACAGCAGAAAGTGCCTGTAATGGCTGACCTACTTCCCCAGTGCTCTGCATTTTAAACAATACTTTATTTTTTATTTATATATACATGGGTGTTTTGCCTTCATATTTTATGTGTACCATGTGAGTGCCTATGGATGGGGGTTGTTCATATTCATGGCATTTTTGCTCTGTATCCAGCATTCTTTCTTATCACAAAGTTCATATGTTTACTTTGGAAAGGTCTAAAAAAATATAATCATACTTATTGCTGGGTGTGTGTGTGGTTTTCAAGCTATCTGAGAGGGTTTTGGTGTTCAGCAAATTTGAAAGGGTGCTGATGTCAGGACTTGATGCTGCTGAAGTGGTTTAAATTTAACCAGAGCTGACTAAGTCAGCTCAGTAGGGCCAGCAGAGATAAACATGGTCAGGGACTGAGAAGGACCAATAACATGGAGAAGTAATGGAGGGTAAGAGGGCATCAGTAGAATTTGATGTTTTAAAGTTTGTGTAAACTCTGCACTAAATAAATGCAATGACAGTCTTGAGGCTCCTATATTGGTCCATACCACCCAGTAAGGAAAGAAAACATGAATGAAAAGTTGAAAAAGGCTAACTTTTCACTTTAAGTTAGAAACACTCTGCATTAAACCTTAATGCCATTTATGGAAGTAAACATAAAACATAGGTGTAATCAAAGAATCTATCAGATATCTGACTCTATTTTATCAGAGAACTCTTCTTTGAGTCAAATATCAATCAAAGGTGACTAATAAATCATGATCAAGTTCTCCTGAAGCAAACTCCATGGCTAGCAAATGCATCATCCAATTGTGTGCATCTTACTACATCCTTTGTAAGGTCCCTAAGTTGAGAATATTGGAAATGAAAGCCAATTAATTAGTAGAAAGAATCCACACACCCACAACCTTTCCTTCTTCTTGGGCTTCATCACCAGGCTTATTTTTTTTAAGGAGCTCAAAAGATAGACAATTAAGGAGAATAAAATTTCTAAGTCAAATATTTATTACTTTTCAAAAGTTATTCTCTGATCAACCCTTTATATGATTTTAGGTTTTATTGAATTCTAAACTACTGATGATTCAGAAGGCATTTGGTATAACCCCGTTCTTTCTGTCTATTATTATTCTGTCTTATGATTTTTTTCTCAGACATGTTATCTCTCTTCCATACCCTCTACACTTGACCCTTACAACAACTGTTGTGACTACTTTCTCCCATCAGAGCTTCTAGTTTATATTTAACAACTTGTTAGCATCTCAGAAGGCTGAACAACTGTGCAGTCTCACAAGCCATACTGTATCTCCTTGTCATCTAGATTGTTAGGAAGGTTTCCTGCCTAGTATTTGAGTGAACCTTGGAATTGTCAGACATTCAACTGCTAAGAGAACTGTGACAAATGACATCCTATTAGGACAGAATGGCCCAATGTCATATCAGATCACCAATCTTAGTTTTCTCTGAAGCCATCGCTGCCTGCTTCTCCAGTTTATGTTATTTACTCATTATACTTCATAGAACTTCCCTATTTGTTTTCTAGACTTCCAGTACACTCAGTCCCAGATTTCTTTCTTATATATACTCTTTACTTCACCACCCTGTGTTGCTTTGCTGACTTAGGTTTCTTTTAACACTTCACTTCTGCCTTAAGTTTCTTGTAACACTTTACTTCTGTCTCTCTGTCAAGACCTATTCCAAATAATGCATTCCACCAGGTAGTAATAATGTTTTCTGTAGTTAAGCTATTTTTAATAGCTGTTGACACATGTGTGTTTGGAAGAAATAGTAGGAAAATCTTATCACACTCATTCCCAGGCAAAGAAGGATCTTGCAAAATTATATTACTGTATCTCAACAAGGAAATTGACACTGATATTATCCAGGGACATTTGGCAGATTTTACCAACTTCATGTGACATCAGTTTGCATGTGTATTTACTCCTACGAAATTTGATCAAGTAGTCTCATGTCTATTACCACACTCAAAAAGAACAGGACAGTCACAGAACCTGCTGGCCCTTTGTTATTACACTCATATGCCTCCCGTCTCCCACACTCCTCTATTTATAACTCTGGTAAGCATTAAAATGTTTTTGTTTTCTAGAATTTCATCACTTTAAGAACAATATATGGACTCATATAGGCTATAATTTTCAGGCTTTGTATTTTTCCTCTTACATTCCCTTGAGATTTATCCAAAGCATTGCAAGCACCAAGTCACTTCCTTTTATTGCTAAACCCAGGGCATGAAGGGAAGTGATGAAATTTTTAAATGTGTTCATGGGCACAAGAAGAATGATTATGGATCTAAAGAATATTGCTGACTCCAGTGGGAGTAAAGGTTTTAATCTACAGATGATCCACCCCCTCAGTTGTACTCTTTTAAGAATAGAATTTGTCAACCATGATATATAACAAGAAAAGAAATAATCCCATAGATTGTGTCTGAAGTTGACCAGGACTTAATTACTATTTATTCCTTCTTACCCAATGTTACTATATATTGGGAAATACACTGGCACTTTACAAAGATCCATTGATTTAACCCTCACAACAACTCAATGAGTAGATAGTTATCTTAACCTCATTCATTCTATAAATGACCTTGGGGCCTAGAAATTTTATTTCACTTTCTTGTTGTCATACATTAAAAGAGCAGAGAGAGTATTTGGATTCAGGTTCATATAAATTAATGTACCTGTTGGTCTACTAGGATGACCTGAAAGGCCAACAGTCATTAAATATTGAAACTAAAGGCCAAAGACAATTAACAACCATGGCCAGCTTAGGTTTACACATACACATAGACTTTGAGGGTTCATCCCTGTGATTAAGAGGGAGTCATCTGATCTAGATGTAGCCTCTATGTGTCTTGCTATTTCTCCTCCACTCTTGGCCTTTGCCTGGCTTTCTTTCATTCTTCCAAGGCACTAGGCTCTTTCCCAGCTCAAGGTCTCTTGCATATATCATTTCCTGCATCTTGTACATTTTTCCAATCCATACCAATCACAGACTTCTGTCTTTCAGCTCCAACTTCTTGGCTTACTTATGCAAGCATATGCATGCCCTTTAAAGTTTTTACTTTGTCAGCAGCAGATACAATATTAAACTTTGATTGTAGAAGGAATTAGGGAGACATTACATAAGGCAAAAGGTTCTTCCTGGTTTGAGCGTCCTTTTCTTGGCGGTGTCCTGAAGCACGAGTGACTTATTGGCACCAGGCCCCTACAGGAATAACACAACTTATCTGAACTATGATTTGCTATAAAGCACAGCTGCCAGGTTGATCTCAAGTCACCCAGGAAGTTTTATACTATCGAGCCTGATGTGAGAGACCTGTCCATGAAAAAGTTTCCCTGAAGCCTTAGAACAATGGTTCTCAACCTGTGGGCCATTGAGTGACCCTTCCACAGGAATCACATGTCAGATAGCCTGCATATCACATATTTAACTTATGATTAATAATAGTAGCAAGATTATAGTTATGACGTAGCAACAAAATAACTTTATAGTGGGGGTTACCATAAAATAAGGAACCGTGTTAGAAGGTTGCAACATTAGGAAGGTTGAGTACCTTGCCTTAGAGTATCTTTTTCCTTTAAAGTTTCAGAAAACAGAGTGCCAGGACATTTTTGCTGAATCAAACCAGTGACTTGTTGCCACCCAGGAAACTACGGACATAAGCTGTCCAGTAAGATCTAACTTTATCCCACAAGTACAGCTAATTCTTCTACCCATGACTCTTTTACTCTGTAGAGCTTTCTTCGTTTTTGTTAAACAAGACATTGTCGTTTGCTGTGGGATATTTGTTTACACAATGTGAAGATGTATTGTTGTTATTAGTTTAATAAAAAGCTGAATGGCCAAAAACTAGGCAGGAGAAAACTGGCAGGACTTCCAGGAAAACAGAGGAACTCTGGGAAGAAGAGAGGCAGGAGACACCATGGAGAAAGGGAGGAAGTTAGATGTAGAGAACGAAATAGAGGTAAAAAGTCATGAGGCAGAATGTAGATTGAAAAAAGCAGGTTAACTTAAGTTATAAGATCTAGTTGAGAACAAGCGTAAGCTAAAGGGAGGGCTTTCACAATTAATAAGTCTCCATGTCATTATTTAAGGGCTGGTGGTCTATAAAGAAAGTTTGGCAAGACTGGCTACAGTCAACCTAATTATTGTATTTTGTAATTCCTTATGTTGAATTTTCCATGTCTGAATTACCATGTGGACTGGCCTCCTTTCCAATTCTCTTTTTCTCCCTAAGGCTTGCTATTCAACTCAAGATTCTAAGTCATCATTTGCCCTGGTGTGTATCACTAGAGGTGTATATCACTATGCCTGACACTAGGTGTTTTCTTTCTTGATTGGCTTCTAACTGAGCAGTCCTCATTGGACAGTTTTGTCATCTTTTAGATATTCATATCATTTCTTGAGGGAAGCTCTTTTCAGTATCTCACATCAAATCATACTGCTCTACCTTTCCTTCCCAGTACCTTCCACAATTCTAAAATTGCACATTATTTTGTGTATTGTCATTATATAGTCCTTTACTAGATAATAAATTGCAAGAGGGCAGGGATTAGTCTAGGAGTATTTACTGTTATAGTTCTAGTGCCAATCACAGAGCATGATCCAATAAAATGTAATGGTTGTAGGAATATTAAAAGGGACATCGCACCTGGCATTTACACTAAATCGATGGCTACTTAGGCCTTGAAATAATCTCTTGTAAATAATCAGCATGTTATCTGAGATTTATGGGGTTGCTGCTTCTTGGGAATTTCAGAACCTTAGCCTAACCTCAGTTATAAGATATTCCTGGCAATCAGGAAATTCTTATAGTGCCTGTGTTTTCTTATTTAATGGTTCCTTAAGACAACTCAGATAAGATTCTTTGGTATATGGGAACTGACTTGCTAAAAGGCCTTTAGTGTATCAATAAGAAGAGCTTCTGCAGAACTCCTACCCAGTTAGTCCCTGAAAGCTGATTCCCCTACTATATTTGCAAAGCACAAATTCATTCTGCAGTGTCTCTTTTCCTTAGGTTGACTCTCATAATTCAGAACACCGACAACAGGTCCTATTATATAAAGTCACCTGTGGCAAGTAATTGCACTTACACATACTTATCACTGTTTGGTCATTTGGCACACTTACATGAGAAAATAAGTCCCCCCACAAAAATACCAAGTAATTAAAGAAGTTCATAAGCGAATGTTATAAGTCATTGGTAAAGGTAGTTCAGAGAGAGACAAGTAAGATTTCTGTTAAAAAATACTTAAACTTAAAAAAACTAAATCTTTCATAAATATTTCCAGAAATGCATTTCTTCTTTGCCAGCTGAATTTTAATTGTATGTTGGTGTAGAGGAAAATGGTTTGAATGTGATCACTTTGCTTCTGGTATTTTTTGGGTCCATTATAATTAATCTGATAAGAAAAATAAATCTAGCAGTATCTTTTATTAGTTCTATTCATATGGGGTTCCTAGAGTGAAAAGAACTAAATATAACTTATAGGGGGGAAATGCTTTTTTTCTATTACAGAGGTTCTCTGTGTTTAAAGAATTATTGTGAATTGTTAAGGGATGCTTGTTGCCTGTGTATCTCCATAGTAAAACCAGTTTTCTATGGGAGCTTATTTGTTATGATCTTGGAAAAACCACAGAATCATGTATTCTATGGTTTGGGGGTTAACAGTCTCCTTTTAATTCTCCTTTTCTGCAAATAAAGAACTAGACTGTTAGGCTCAGATCCCTTCCAACTCTCTCTCTGAAAATGAACACACTAAAATATCAGTTGAACAATAATTCCCAGTGTTAAGACTTTCCATTTAGACTGTTGTGGTTTGTGTGCATCATCATGATTGTAATTAATTTTTCTTTTACTTTTGTTTTATGTGTATGGGTACTGTGCCTGCATGTTTATCTGTATACAGTGCTCATAGAGGCCAAATGAGGGCATCAATTTTCTGAGGCTAAAGGTCTAGATAGTTGAGTGGCCTAGTGGTTGTCAGAAATTTAACCTAGTTCTCTTAGTTGACCATTACTCCAGCTTGTGACTGTAAAATTTTATTTAGTGAGATTTAGCATGTTATAATATAGATCCTTTAGTTTCTGTGGGTTGTTTGCAAACAGGGTCTCATGCACAGGCTGTCAGACAGCATTCCTCTGGCCTTGGCCTCTCAGTGGGCCAACACTCTAGCATAAGCATTTGCATTCTTCAGCTCACCTTACCTACATGATGCAATTTTCCTGGCCTTCAGGTTCTTGATTAGAAAGTAACTGGAAGATTTTGTTAGTTGTTTTTGATTAAAAAGCATTTTCTGAGTACATATCTAAGTGCCAGCATACAAGCACCAAGGACACAGAACACGTAATTTTCGTTCTGTGCATTTGGAGTGAATCGACCTAAGTAAGAAACTGAAGTTACAAAGATCAGTTGAAGGAAAGTCACTGTGGTTAATCGCTCTTAAAATATCACATTACTATTTTTGTACTTGCAATATTTTTTACTAGGGAAGAACAAAAAAAAATCAGAACGATACATTGTGTCGAAAAATATATTAGAAAAACTCACAAAGAGCATTAGATATCTGTGGCCATAGGCAACAATTAGCATTCATGGAATGCAAAGCGGTTTGACCTCGTGAGTGCCTGTTAAAATCCGGAAGAACACTTAACACTTGTAAGGAGGTTTTCAAGGTGAACTAAAACAGATAGTGCTGTCGCAACTACATTGAGGGCGCTAGACACTTAAAGTACTTTACATGTGAGCTAGCTAAGGTATATCCAAGCTAAAACAAGCCTCAGGGCTAATATTCAGAGAAGCGTTGTTCCCAAGTAGCACATCGCAGACGACAGTAGAATAGTACTCTGTGAACTTGGATGAACCTCACCCGTCCGCAGACTTCCGTTTCTAACCACGAGACTACAATCGTTTTATTTTAGGCAACCTCCTTCATTACAATACCAACTGCTGCAATCCTTTCCAGACCTTCCAATCGGCCCTCCTCCAGCCAGCTGCTAGGCTGCGTTCTCCTGGCACCCGCCGAGACAGCCGACGTCCCATTGGCTCAGGCTGGCGCATGGTCTGCTGCCGATTGGTGGAGAGAAGTAGGCGGGGGAGAGGTGTGTCCTTACATCACGCTGGCCCCTTGCAGCACAGGATTGTGGGAGGGACGCGGAGACTCGGGGGAACTAAATACCCGGAACGACCTTTGCGGGCCTGGATGGTCGTCACCCGGAGCCTATGTCTCCGCCCACCGAGGGGTGTGCTCCGCCCTCACTCCGCCAGCGAGGCCTTCAGGTGATCGCGGGCCAGTGAGGTCACGTGGACCGGCCGGCTGGGCGGGCGGGCGGGCGCGTCCGAGCTGGCCATGGAGGCCGCGGTGTCCGGTGTGGTGAGGCGGGTGGAAGAGCTCGGGGACCTGGCTCAGGCTCACATACAGCACCTTAGCGAAGCCGCGGGGGAAGACGGTGAGGGAGCGCCGCAGAGGGAGGCGGACGGACGGTGGTGAGACCCGCGGTGCCGCCGTGCTCGCTGGCTAGAAGGCGCGGCCTGCGGTCCCAGGCGGGGTCCCTGGTCCTGGCCCGCTGAGGGCTGGCGCTTAGGAACCGGTCCCGATTGGGCAGTCATTTCCCCTTCCCCAGAAGTCATGCTGCCAATGCCGCGCTTTTAGTATTCCTTGAAATCCCTTTTGTTTACATCCGACCAGATGTGTAGTGTCGAATCTGCGAAGAGGGTAGACTCTGAATAAAAGCACACATGGACGTTTTCCCGAATGCTTACACTGTCCACAATTGAACGATGCTTTTCTTTTTCTTTTTTCTTTTTTGGTTTGTCTTTTTGCATCTGTAAATACCGAGAGGCGAGCATGACAGTTTTCACTTTCTCATTACTGATTTGTAAATTTCCCTCTTTGTGTTCAATTCAAAATTCAATTGTAAATAAATAGTATTTTACGCAGTTTCACTGGTGTATCTTAAATGTGCTTCCCTTCACACCAAAGTAATTCTTGCAAAGCCCTGTTTATACTGAGAAATAACTGAGCTGTTTAGAAAAAAATGGGTTGGGAAATATATTGTTCTTCTGATATCTGAACAGTTTCGTTTTTATAAATTCTTAGTTGCAATTGGCTCAACAGTACTTTTTTTGAATGTTGAACCTTTACCATATGTGAGCTTTAAAATTATTGTAACTAGACTCATAGAAAAACCACAGTGAAACATTTTCCCAAGTGATTGAATAGTTGGTGTATTTACAGAATCGGTTCTATAATTAAATGGCCACTTCCGATAAAGGACATTTGCTGGACTGTTCTTAGGATAGTGTTCTTCGGTATCCCACACACTACACTGAGGCTGTGGTTTTTTGGTTTGTGGTGAGTGGAACATAGGGTTCAGTAGTGACTGATACATGGTCAGTATCCGAGTTACTTTTAATTCTAGCTTTATTTGAATTAGTGCAGAAAGCCCAAATAATTTTTATTCACTTATTACTCAGCCCAACAGTCATTCATATTTTTCTTTTGAAAGAATTCTGTGATCCAGTGTAAAAGAAACCTGGAAAAAACCCTCAGGGTTACATGGTCATATTTAGAGGCTTTCTACAACTGCAATTTTACTAAAACCAGAGCCTTAGCTGTCCACTTTATGAGTTACTGGTCAGTATTGAAGTTAATCTTACTAGAGAATTACAGGGCTTACTTAAGTTTAATTAAAACAAGATTATATGTATTTGAATTAAACTTGGCCCCTTTTCATATGACAGACAGTACACATTGGAAATTTGTCCTTTAGCCTAAGTTACATGTTTTTATTAGGTTGTCAATTACTGATAGTTTCTATTTACTCAAACTAGATTATGTAGGGCACATTTATTCCACTTCAGAATGCTTTTTGTATTTATGGTCTTTTTTTTTTTTTTTTTTTTGGTTCATTTATTTCTCATTGTTAACAGTATGATATTGCCCTGTATGGAATTAATGCCATAAGAAATACTTTCCCAGAGATTATGTGAGTTACTTCTTTTGCCTGCCAATTTACTTTAAATATTTCTAGCTAAAGAGAATGCATTTTTGTGAACCTTTACAAAATGACAGCCATGCCAGCGTTAACAACTATAACATCTTTCTTCAGCAGTGGCTTGGTTCAGTATAAGTCTTGGCACTTACCATAATCTTGGAAGCTAAGAGGAAAACATAATTAACTTCTAAAGCATGTGGGGAGTGCAGGATTCTATACTGTTTGGTTCACAGTAGAATCTTGTTTTTTGAGTTGTGTGGTTGATATTTTTGGGTCAAGGAAGACTACTAACTAGAATGGATTTAGTCCAAGTGAATAATGGTCTTCCAGCCATAAAAAATCCTCTAATGATACAGTTTAGCTTTTTATCTGGGAAAATTAAAGGTCATTATGTGACTACCAGCTGACATACCCAATGGTATTTTTATTCTGACACTGAACAGCTTATCTCTTTATGTAACTCCAGAGACTGGGTCAGATGAGACCAACTTCTACATTGTCCATTGGCAAATGGTTGGAAAGTTTCTGTATTTCAGAGAAGAGGCTTAGAGACTTAAGTGTCTTTTACTGTGATGTATAAATTTTACTATATGAAGTGATGTATATAAGGGAGGATAGTATCTTTGGGATTTACAAATCTGAAATCAGAAGTAAAAAAAATGGTAGTGAAGAGGAACTAGTGAGGGTTGGAAAGCTGGGTAAATTCTGATAAAGTGTATAGGAAATATTGGAACTTTTGTTTGTTTTTCTGTAGGTTTTGAAGGAATGAAGTAATTTGTTCCATACTAAAGATTTAAAAGAATAAGATAGCCCTTTAAATTGTAATTGTTATAGCAGCTAAAAATACAAATATGATAACGTCAGAGTTGTTTACAGTCTGATATTTTTACAAAGATTCGATTTAGTCAGTTATTCTTAAGGGAAACATTCGAAATTATATTTATGATATTACATGCATTCAGCTTTTTCTGCACATTTGTAGATTTTACATTATTCCAATAAAAGTTGTAAATGTATTAAGTATTGTGAGTATTTCAACACTGTAAAAGTATAATAACTGAGAGCTGCATAGATGACACAGTAGGTAAAGCACATGCTTCGCAAGTGTGGTGAACTATTGTGTCAAGCTACCATAGTGCTTCCCACGGAATCCCACTGCTCCCAGGGCAAGTTCCATATGCAAGTGACTGAGTGATTGCCTCAGTAGGCAAGGTGAGGAATGTTTGAGGAAGACATCTTGATGTCAGTCTTTGCCCTCCATATACACACTCACATGTGAACATGCATACACATGCATATACACTACACATACACACCAAAGAAAGACATAAGCTGTATACTTAATTCCTTAATACAGTCTCCTAAGAATATAGACTGAATTTAAGGAATAGCAACAGTGAATCTCAAAAAGCTTTTACTCCTTTACTTTACGTAATATTTTAGATGAGGGATTTCTATTATGCCATAATATAGTTTCCTTACATTATTTCTGTTATGTATCTTTGTTGTTGTTTAAAAGGCACTTTGAAGTTTTGTAAAATAATTATGTTTTTATTACTTACAGATCACTTTTTAATTCGGGCCTCTGCAGCTCTGGAAAAATTAAAACTCTTGTGTGGAGAAGAGAAAGAATGTTCAAATCCATCAAGTCTTTTGGAACTATATACACAGGTACTAAAACAAACTGAAGTCTGGCTTTTTTGAGATTATGTGTGATGCACACATGTGGGTTTTTGTGTACTTGTGTGTATTCATGTGGAGATCAGAGGTTGTGTTAGGTGTTTTCTTCAGTCACCCTGCATTTGAGTTTTGAGACAAGGTCACAAGAACCTGTAGCATATGGATTCAGCTGGGCTGACTGGCTAGCACTTGAGTATCAGGTGCTTACTGCCAGCCTCAACTTCTTACATGGGTTTGAGGATCTAAACTCAGGTCCTTATGCTTGCATCAAATACTGTATTGACTGAATCCTCTTCCTTAGTCCCTGAACTCTGGTATGTTGAGACAGATTGATTATTTAAAGTAGTCTTCTAAAAGTTATATGTAGAAAATTAAATTAATTTTAAAGCATTGAATTTTGTTAAAAAGAACAAGACACTACCTGTGTAAATGAAATTACTGCTATTAACATTACTAATATGTAATATAACTAATCAAAATACTAGAAATTAAGGCCTAATTTTCTCCTCTGAAATTTACCTTTTCCTAGGATTGTAGGCATGATTCCTGTGTTGTCATTATATACACTTATGAGATTTTTCTGATACTTTTTACTTTCCATTTTAGTTAGGGTTTTTATTATGAAGAGACACCATGGCAACTCTTATAAAGGAAAACATTTGATGGAGGCTGGCTTAGTTTCAGAGTTGTTTAGTCCATTAGTCATTATGGCTGGACATGGTGGCATCAGACAGACATGGTGTTGAGAAAGGAGCTGAGAGTTCTATACCTTGATCCACTGGCAACAGGAAGTAGTCTGAGACCCTGGGCATGGCTTGAGCATAGATGAGATCTCAAAGCCCACCCCCCACAGTGAAACACTTCCTCCAGTGCCACTCCCTATGGGGATCATTTTCTTTCAAACTACCACACCTTTTGGGTAGTATCTGCTTTCTTGGTCTTCTCAAACACTTGAAAGCAAGCTGACATCAAGAACTATAATACCATTATAGTAATTGATATTGAATAGCACTTTATAGTTGGCTAAGTGCTTTCCTTTCCCTTTCTTGATTGCTAAGAGTTAGCAAAGATGAAGTAGTTATCGAAAGAAGAGGACTTGGGTAAGTTTTGAAAGTGCACATTTGTAGTGTTGACAAGCCTAGCACTGTGCTTCCTCCCAGGAGGTACAGGTGAGTGTTTTGGCCTCACATATAGTACATATGAGCCTATGGTAGCTAAACCTCTAAGAACTAGCATGAAAGGTATCTAGCTCTTAGAAGACTTTCCATTCTTGTCTACTATGGTGAATATTATGTTTGTCTTTCACATGAAGATCCTCTGAATATTTGAACTTCTTCCAATACAGCAAAATATCTAGAGATACAGACTTAAATTTCCCATGCCTTGGTCTCTGCCTGTGGCTCTGAATCCATAGCTTCTCTTTGTAAATGCTCATGGCTCTGAATGAAGCCTGTAAGATGCTGCTCTCTCTCCCCTTGGAGATAAGGCTTAATTAAGCCTTATCACTTAAGTACTACTAATTGTGCTTGTAGAGTTTCACATAATCATTTTACTCTCAAAGAAAGGAACTTTTAAAGAAACTGGCTTATCCTTGGTTAGTTTTTTGACCAGTAGAAAAAGTACCATTACAACCCAGTTTCCTTAGTATTAATCCAATAGATTACAATAGGTAAAAGGACTGAGGAGTTTTAAGGTCTTACGGGCTTCTGGGGACTCAGTGTTAGAATCGTATACATTGAAGGCATTTATGTGGTGGCAGGATGCATGGTCCCAAATACTGGCCGTACATTTGGGAAAACAAATCCCCTAAAGACTCAACATTGAAAAGTAGAAATAGTGCTCTTTTACAAGTAAAACTCTTAGGTTACTGTATTATGTTGAATTTACAGGCGTATGTTGTCTGGAAACTATTGAAGTTATATATAGTTTTTTCTTCAGTTAGATTAGATTGGCTTTATTAATGTTAACTGTGTGAGGTTGTCAATTCAGGTCAGATCTATTACTATGAACAGCAATCAAAATGACAAGGCTTGCAAAGATGGTGGGACAGAAAAAAACAGCATTGAATGAATTAACAGGTATTAGGTGGAAATACCTGGGAAACTCAATAAAAATGCCTGGGAACAAAGCAAAGTATTTAAAAATATTGACCACAAAATCATAAAATTCTTATGCACCATCAAATGAGGCCCTCTCTAAGCAAGTGAGATTGTGTCCATTTGCTTAGTTATTGTAGTACAGGCTTCTGAACTCATCCTATCCATGGTTCTTTATTCTTTGCTCACCAATAGCATCATTTCTCTTATATTTCTGTAATTATTAACTTTGTGCTTTATTATACAGTTTATGTTAGTGAAATTAAAATTAATTGTATTTTATTATGAATTCCAGAATCTATATTGAAATATCATCTTTTACTGTCTCTGAGAAGTCATGTGGGATCATCTCAGTTTTAATGCCCAAGTAGAGTGTCTTAGAATCCCTTTAGTGTTTCTGTGCCATATTTATTCCTTCAACAGACAAATACAAACTTGAACCACAATGGTATTTTAAATGTCTCAGTTGGTTATGATACATCACAGCTCAAAACTCTCCATTCCCCCATTTCCTGAAGAAATTGTCTCTGCTTCTGTAAACTTGGGGAAGTCTGTGGTAAATATTGTTAGTTTTAGGAACTACTTGAGACATGTTAGTTTTATTTATTTCTGAGGCTTAAGAATCTTTTGTCTACCTTCAAAGAGGGAAAGTTTCAGTGCAGAGGAAAGAACTACAATTATTTTCCTAAGTGAATAAACAGCAAATTACCTTCCAACTTTCCTTCTAAAGAAAAAAAAAAGAAAAGAAAAGTAGAAGTAGACTATACTTCAGGCATTTATAACCCTTTCAGGGGTTATACAAATAAAACAACAAATAATTTAATAATTGATTATATTTTACTAATTATAACATGTTAAACATGAATCTTTATTTACTTCTTGAAACAGTATCATTACTAATCCCGTTTGTGTCTGAACATATTGCTTACTTTCAAATTTAAATACAATGCTGACATGGTTGAGTGTCTAATAAAGCTTCTATATACTCAAAGCTAACCTCTTATTCTGTGAAGTTCCATTTCTTACAGATCCTTTTTTTTTTTTGTCTTAAGGCTATATTGGACATGACATATTTTGAGGAAAATAAGCTAGTAGATGAAGATTTTCCTGAAGAGTCTTCTCCTCAGAAAGTAAAAGAGCTCCTTAGTTTTCTTTCAGAACCAGAAATTTTAGTCAAAGAAAACAATATGCATCCCAAAGTAAGTTCTGTGTGCTTGTGAATGATAATAGAACATTGTCATATTGTCTTGCTGCTGTCCTGCTCTTTAGGCTGTATTTTTGTTGCTTGTGAATATATCTTTGTTTTAAGTTAAGAGTAAAAGAAAGACGCTTGTTGGGAGTGGTTTTACATGCTTTAATCCTATCCCTTGGGAGGCAGAGGATCTCTGAGTTTGAGGCCAAGCTGATCTAAATAGGGAGCTCTAGGCCAGCCTGGTCTACATAATGAGTTCCTGGCCAGCCAAGACTATTTAGAAAGATCTTATCTCAAAGAGAGTGGGTGTTGGAGGAGAGGAGCTTAACACTCCAGTCCATGGCCAGAAAAGTATTTTATGAACTACTTTCAGAATATTTATATAATGGAGTTTTTATTATATTGCATACCGAATCATTTTCTAATACATATATTCCCTTATCTCTTTTACAGGTACTTTTTCTTGACAGTCATATAATCTAATTTCTACATCTGTCTTTGCCTTTTTTTTCCCCCTTTAGAGTTTTGAAACAGCCTCTACCTCCTAAGTACTACTAGAATGAAAGTCATTTCCCCCCACACCCTTACTGCCTGTTTAAATCAGGATCCTGGAGGACATTTGCTGCCTTTCTTACTAGCACTGATCGATCATCTCCTGTGTGCTCTTTTCTCCATCTTAAGCTTTTCCTTTTTTTTGCCTAGTAACTCTCCTCTTTTTTATTTTAAAGGCCGGCATTGCACAGGGATGTCTCCTTCATGCTTTGATAGTCTCTGTTCTGTCTTTAAGGTTCTGTTCACACTTTTTGTAAGCACCCTTCTCTAGTTGGCCTTATCTGTCTAGTCCATGTGGTGATATATATTTAATAAACATAGATATTAATAAAAATCACCACAAGTCCTGGATATTCTTTTAATTTTTTTTAAACATTTATTTGTGGGTGCACATGTGAGGTCAGAGAACATCTCGCAGAAGTCAGTTCTGTTTCTACCACGTGGATTCTGGAGTTGAATTCAGGTTGTAAGACTTGGCAACAAGCACCATTACCTGCTGACTATTTCAAGTAGAGTATTGTATTTGTGGACCTGCCAACTGTTACCTAAATACCTTCCTGGTTTTGTGTATTCATTAGGACAAGCTAGCTAGAAAAGCAAATTACCCCAACATTTAAAGGCCATACCAATACAAGCATTTGACTTATTAAGATTATTTTTTCACGTATAGTATTTTCATTCTAGTAATTTAATTCTTATTCTTTAGTTCTTATTTCTTTCTAGAAAAATAAATCTGATTTTGACTTAATGTATTTCTAAAAGAGTATCTTTTTTAATGAAATAATAGATGTTGCATTTTCCAATTAATAGGGTAATTTGCTACAATGATATTTCAGGTTATTTTATAAAGCTATTTGTAAGTTACAGAACACAATATTTCTACTTAATTCAAACATAAGCATTCCTCTATAACCTAACCTAACACATTCTGTGAAATGAGAGAGGTTTTAATTGCTTTGTTTTCTCTAGGAATTTTATTTTTATAAATGTATAGCTTTTTTTGTAGATATGCCTTCTGTGTTTCTTTTTAGCTGTGCAATTTGCTTGGGGATGAGCTACTGGAGTGCCTCTCTTGGAGACGAGGAGCCCTGTTATATATGTATTGTCATTCTCTGACTAAGAGAAGGGAATGGCTTTTGAGGAAATCTAACTTGCTTCAGAAGGTAAAAAACAATTTCATTATGATTTTGATTATTAACATTTACAGGCTTTAAAATATTTTATAGTAACAGTAGTGAAATCAGAGATTTTGGGCTAGTAGACCTACATTTTAGGTTCATAGGCTATGTTCTTGGAATTTCTGTGAAGAATAAGATATCAAGTAAAAGAATATCATTTGAAAACTACTACATGTCTTTCTCAAGTTCTTGATTTTTTATCTTTGTGAATATAAGATAAAGCTATTAATTTCTAAATATCTTTTTTGGTTGAAGGAATTTTGTTATGAGTCTCTGTAGGCAAGGTGATCCTAAAGCATATGACCCTGCTTCTAAAACACTATGACTCTGTGATTTATCTCTGTTCTAACAATTATTATTCTAAAGACATGAATCTTAGTATTATGTCACTAAGAATTCCAGCTCAGTCTAAATGTACTCATAGTTTACATAGGCTAGGAGGAAATGGGAAGCCATACTTTTAGGTAGAAAAATTTAGTTCTAATGTATCTGAATCATAAAAAGGGTTGAAAATATAGTTTAATGTTAGAGCACTTGTCCAGTATGCATGATGCCCTAGGTTCAGTTCCCAGTACTGCAAAATAAACAAAACCCCATCTGTACTTCTAAAGAACTTTTTGAATTCATCTTTACAATATTTGTCTTTTGATAGCATTTTTTAAAAAATGCATTGCTGCAGCATGTATTTGTAGTTGTTATTTTCTTTTGTTCCTTATTTATATTATTTGGGGGGATTTATTTACATTAGGATAGGCTTAAAGTGGTGAATCATTATGCCATTGGAATATAATAGTAATTATATGTACTTATATATCAGTCATTTATTCTTGAGTAAGGAATGAAAACAAAAGTACTTGTTTATAGTTCTTTGTCTAATGCTTTACTTATTTGCCTTTTTTGTTTAGTACCTTGTTGATGGGATCAGTTACCTGCTGCAGATGCTAAATTATCGATGCCCTGTCCAGTTAAATGAAGGTGTTTCTTTCCAAGACCTAGACACAGCTAAATTACTGAGTACAGGTAAAGTGATTTCTTGTTAAAGTTTCTTATGTGAGGTCATTTTTTTTTTTTTTAAAGATTTTATAACACTTGCTAACTTTATTCTCATTTAAATTTCATACTAGATTTTAAATGAATTCAAAGACTAAATCTTTTCATATAATGTAGAAAACACTTAAAACATACTTAGTTTTGACTGGATGTGGTGGTCCAAGATTTTAATCCCAGTACTCTAGAGGCGGAGGTATGAAGAATTGTGAGTTCAAGATCAGTTTGATCTACATAATGAGTTCCAGAACAGTTTGAGGTACATAGTAAGATGTGATGTGGTGTGTATGTATGTGTGTATGTTTGTGTGTGTGTATATGTATATGTATATATTTATTTTTATTCATGTGTTTGTGTGTGAGTAAATTTATGTGCATGTATGTAGGTACCCATAGAGGCCAGAAGAGGGTTCAGAGCTCAAGTTAATTTGGGAGAGTTAATCTGTATGTTACTTTTATTTTTGTTTTGACAAGAACTAGATTTGGTTATTAATATCATACTAAAAGTACATTTTATAGGAGATAGACATTTAGAGCTTCCTATGTGCTAATTGTACTTCCTAAGTAGAAATTGCTTTATACATAGAGAGCATAATGTACTGTGGTCTCTCATTTTCCTAAATGCAAATTCTAGAGTGGCTACTTTTTTATTGATACAATGCTTTAGTGAGTCAGCTATTCTGCTGAACTCTTACTCACTTGCCACTATTTTTAGGTAGAATTTGAAGATGACGGCTTATAAGAACAAATTTGGTGACTTGTATACATTCAAAACAGCAGAAACTTGAATTCTGCTACAATCATATTTGTAGTTCTACTGAACTGTTTTCTTTGAGTGTTTTAGTTACTGTTCTTTTGTTGTGAAAAGACACCTTGGCCAAGGCAACTCTTACAAAAGAAAGCATTTAATTGAGGGCTTGCTTGAAGTTCAGAGGTTTAGTCTTTTATCATCATGGGATCATGATGGCAGGAGGCAGGGAGAGAAGCAGGCAAGGAGGCAGGGAGGCAAGCATGGTGCTGAGGAAGTAGCTGAGAGCTGCATCCTGATCAACAGGTAGCAGTCAGAGAGAGAGAGATTGGGCCTAACAGATAGTGAGACTGGGCTTGGCATGGGCTTTTGAACCTTCTAAGCCTATGTCCAGTGACATACGTCCTCCAACCAGGCCATACCTTTAATTCTTTTAAGTAATGCAGCTCCCTGATGACTAAACATTCAAATATGGGGGCCTTTCCTGTTCAAACCTGCATGGCGAGGTTATCATGATTATTTATTTGATGTAAATTTGCTTATCACACAAGTACTTGTACATTAGAATAAATATTTGTGTCTAAGTGACCTTAAGAAGTTCATCATATACTTAATAATATTATTTTTTTGTTTTAATTATTTACTTTTTAATCTTGTGAGGTAAGGTTATAGTATGTAGCCTAGGTTAGTATGGAACTCCTCTGTAGTACAAGAGGCTTGTCTGCAATTGTAATCCTGCCCACCTCCAAGGCTGTTGGAATTACAAAGGTTTCTAGTACTCCTGGTCTATGTAGATCTCTTATTCTCAGTCTAATTTGTCATTCTAACAAATTAACATGCTTTGAGTACAAATATTTATTACACAATTGCTGGGAATGATGTTAAAGGAATATTTATCTTTTGATGGAAATTGTTCTGTATTTTTTTTTCCTAGTGATACAGAGCATCTTGGATATCATTAGTATCTGTAATAATTTAGAATTGTATGGCCTATCAAATACACGATGATACATAAGACTATTAGTAAACTCAAATGTAGGATATGTCGTAATAATACAGTGATATCACTGATCCTAGAGCATACTAGAAAAATAAACTCTGTGTTCATGGTGTAGTTCAGGGAATTTATGATAGTTATGAAGTTGTATACAGAATTTAGGGTATAATTTAGAAGGGTTCCACCAGTGAAATTAATTCTCAAAAAGAAGGTCCCAAAGAGAACTCCTAGAAATGTTAAGAACACTTAAGTGATTAATAAAAACAATATTATTTGACAACATTCTGTTTGGGAGATGAATTTATTTTCTAGGTAGGTAAAAGACAAAAATGTTAATTAAGTTAGGATTTGCTAGTGATGGTGGGCTTTTCCGGGCATTAGTAAATGGTATTAAAAATGTTTACTGGTGAAGACTTTATTATCTTTTCAATAGCTGATGTTTCCCTCTATAAACTTAATTCTAATTTCAAAATGAATGACTTTCCCAGGAATATTTAGTGATATTCATGTACTGGCTATGATGTACAGTGGAGAAATGTGCTACTGGGGATTAAAGCATTGCACAGATCTAACGTCAGAAAACCATGAAGTTGATACTGATGTTTTTGGAGCAAGCTGTACCACACACAAAGAGCCCTTGGATTTCCGAGAAGTAGGAGAAAAAATTCTGAAGAAGTATGTGTCGGTGTGTGAAGGACCTCTGAAAGAGCAGGAGTGGAACACAGCAAACGCCAAGCAGATCCTAAGCTTCTTTGAGCAGTGCTGTAGCTAGGTGTGCATCTAAATTCTCTCAACCTGAAAGAAAGGTCTTCAGAGAAGGAGGAGTTCCACAGTGATTGTAAGAGTAGTACACTATGTAAAGATGCCCAGTGAGGCTACTCTTTAATGCTATCACCTTTCATTGTATGGTCTTAAAGCTGTGAAAAAAGTATTCTCTAATTTCTAAATGGTATATGTTATTCTAACTGAACTTGAACTATATACAATCTTGCCACTGATAAGGCAGAACCCGGTGTCAATTGATGGTTGTTTTCTAATATTTTGGGTTATATTTTCATTGTAGTAAAATATATGTAACACAAAATCTCATTATTTTGAAGTATGCATACTTCAGAGATGAAAATCAGTTTCTTCTTTGTTTCAAATATATACTATGAGTATAAATCTAGGCAATTAAAAGATTATAACTAATACTTAGATTTTATTTCCAGTAAGCTAAATAGCAAAAGATTTTAAAAAATGAAATTAGTGTATTTATTTTGCCATGTATTACTTATAATACTTAAATTATTGACTTAGCTATTTTATAAATTATTTTCTTTTGTTTAAAACAAAAACTGCATGGTTTCTCCAATAATGAAAATAAAAATCTGTAAATGATTTTTATCATTAGTTCAGATACTCTTAGGGCACATCTTTGCATATAATGAACTTTACAAATATTTTGCCTTTATTAGGACTGAAATACTGATGGTCAAGGAGCCTAGTTTGCTGTCTTGCTCACCATCTTTCTGCCTACCTCAGCTCCTATTGTCTTGGGATGGTCTGTATGATGATACCTTCTGATGCACTAGATTTCTGTCCCAGTGACATCTTTACATTCCAGTAACTGCTTTTATTGCACCTTGAACATCAACCATACTCAACTCTTCTAAAATCTTAAATGTCAGTAACTGATAATAATTCTCATCTTTTCAACTTTTAAATTTTCCTCGTTTTTATTTTTTTTTTTCTCTATTTTCATTCTATAGCTATCATCTTTTTTCCAGATTTCTTTCTCAGTCTTCTAACTCTTGAGCAGTGAGCCTCTTTCATGCTTCCTTTGCCCTGTGCTTGACAGGCATCATCTGAGCTCCTGTTCCCAGTGTTTCCTCTTCTATCTTATCTGGTAGTGTTGTCTTTAACAGGCTCGAAACACTGTGTTAATCCTTCGTCAGCCATTATTCTTAGGAGACTAGGTTCTGTGGAAGGCATGCAATCCTTCAAAGCATGTTATTACATGTGTGACTTCACTGAACTGTGGTGACTAAGGTGCCTGTCCTTTTCCATCATGGTGGTCGAATTTCACCAGTCATCTTCACCCTTGTTCTTTCACAGAACATTTAGGTTCGGGGGTGGGGGGGTCAACTTACATTTACTCATGTTCTGTTTAGAGAAATGTAGTTTGCCTGTTTTCTGTTGATGATCTTTGCTATTTCCTGTTTCTCTTGTTTTTCATTTTCTACCTGTCCTCATAAAAGTCCTGTGCTCTCTTCTCCTTTTCACTCCAAATGCTCATATTAGGCAATATCTTTCACATCATTTGGCTTTTAAATGCCTAATCTGCTTGATTTCCATGCTAGGAACTTGAGCCCCAGTCTTCTTGCTCTCTGAAGTTTCTTTCTGACTGACAAATACTGACTGCACAATCATTTTAAGTTCATTATGAGCAAACAGTACATTTTCATCTTTTATGGAAAAGCTTCTCAGGTTTGTTTCTCCCACCCCACCCCGGTTTTGTGGGTTTTATTTTCAAATAGAGAAACAGAGCCTGCCTTCCCATCCTCATTTCTACACACACCCTGATTTGTGTTCTAGACCACCGTTTTTCAAACATTAACATCCCAGGCTCCTTTTTGATAAAGTTCTGAATAAGCAATGAAAGCCAGGGGACATTCCTCCATCCCTCCTGGCCTATCTTTATACAACCAAGTTTTTTATGTAGCCTCACATTTTGGCAAGTTTTATTATGAATATACCTTAGCTTCCTAAGATTAAATAATCTTTAGAAGCATAGACTTCTTCAGTGGGTCATAATCAATCAAGTGCTTCCAGTTCCTTTCCCAAATGCTCTTTGTTTTACAACCTCAATTCCTTTGTTGACATCATTATTCCTAGGCCCTTCTTTGAGGCCAGATAAATACTTTACTTGTATGATATATCTTAGTAGTACTGTGTCCAAAGGCTTTCTTTTCAGTCCTGTCCAGTAAAAATTACATGTTCCTTTATTTTTTCTATCTTCTTGTTTCATATTGCCACAGTACAAAGTGTTGTAATTATTCTCCTTACTACTGAATGAACTCCATATCTTAAAATTTTACCTTTGCACATACTGTTCATTGCATGATAGGTAGTAATGTTTTTTGAATTAACGAGGCATGATTTGAAATGCCAAATTTTGCACAAAAGAGTTGCTGCTATTGCATTCTAAACTGCCATTGCCCTCTATACTAGTGGTTGGTACAGTAGTGAGGAGTAAAGTGTTACTTGGATACTAAACCTGAGATAATAAGACTTTGTCTTCAGAAGCTAAGAGCTTCAAGTTTTGCCTTTATGACCTTTGTGGACTCACTGGTTAGTATAATTATGAGGGTATTCCTGGGTGCTTTTTGTACAATTTACTTCCTTCCCCCAAACAATTAGAGAACAATTTGTAGACCCTAATAGTTGCAGTACTTTTTACTGTGGTATTATAAAAGAACAACACATTTTGTATTCATTTAATCTTGAATAAATTCCTTATTTAGAATGAAGTAACTTCAAAATACTGAATACTCCACATATGTACAATAATTAAGCCTATAACTGATTCTTTCAACAGCTATTGTATGCCTACTACATGCCATATCTTGTCTTAGGCACTAAGGATATAGCTTTGGAAACACCCTCCTATTATGGGAATTTCAGTGGAGGTAGAATATATAGTATGCCAAGTGATAATATTAACAAGCATTAAGCAGGGTGTAAGGGACAAGTGTGACTTGGAGACGGGTGCAGTTTTATTTAGAGGGGTAGAAAAGCACATCTAAGCACTCATTTTCAATTTTTATTCTGTTTAGATGCATTGTACATTCAGTACACTCAAAGATTTTCTACTGAAGTCACCACTTAAAACTATTTCTGTTGTGTTTAATAGATTTCTTATCAGTGGCATTCCTAATGTATACTGCCTAGGGGCCTTGGGCTTTTTATTCACTCTAAGTGGTTTTCTTTCTACCTTTCAGTTCCCCTTTCTGTCTTTTATAAGGTTACTACATTTGTCCACAGAAGCCAAAACTGTAGTTTCTTTAATATAGTTTCCCTATGTATCTTAAACACAATATAAGTAACATAGTATGGAAATGTTACACTAAGAGGTACTTAATATAGTTGCAGTTAGTTTATACATTATATATTCATGCTGGAGTTCAGTAGTCTTTGTTTTTCTATTGCTAGTGAAAAATCACTATCTTCAATATGAATTCTCTGAATTCTCTGCTGTTTACTAAAATGTAAAATGTTATAGGATTTTCCACAATCATTAAATGTTTATCATTCTTTACTCAGTATGAATTTTGTGATGTGGATTGGGCTTTAATACTTGATTGTGAGTTTGAGGCCAGCCTGGTCTACAAAGAGAGTTTCAGAACATTCAGGGCTATTGCACAGAGAAACCCTGTCTCAAAAAAACAAAACAAAACAAAAAAACTTAAGAGAGTCACTTTTGCTATGTTTCTAGGCTTTCGGGCTGTTGTGCATTATTTCATGTTAAGGCACATGTCATTGACATTCCCTTATCTTTGCATATAGTAGACTGATTAAGAGTCTTGACTAAAAGGCTAGCATTCTTAGCTTGCCAGTCTTGTGGTCAGTGCTCTGGGTAGTAAAGTGTGAGAGCTGAGTCTGAATAGTTATCTTCATGACGCTTTAAAAACCCACTGCTACTAACATGAACTACTTTCAGATTGCCTGCCTCCTCGGTCGCTCTTCTAAGGGCCCCTTTTGTAACTCCATGAGAATACCCCATCTGCCACAGAATTCAAGATTCCATAGTTCTCTAGTATTACTTACCTGAGTTCTTTTATTATAAAATGAAATACATTATGGAAGTATTATATTAACATAAGCTTAATATAGCAGGAATTAAAAGTATTCATTATGTACTTTTGCTGGTGTTTAGTAGTTTTGTTTTGCAACTTTCAGTGAAATTTTCCAACTACAGTGTTTTGGAAAACATGATTAATAAAATCACATTCCCCTACTTGTTTTTTGTTTTCTTTTGTATTTTATTCTTGAATCAGAATAAAAATGTTTTCTCTCAATTTGCTGTCCTAATTTCTGATTGCTTTTTTTTCTGGTCCTATTATCTTGCAGACAGGTTAGCATAATGACTCAGATTGTGAGTTCTGAAGCTAGAAGACCTAAATTAAATCACAACCCTGCCATTTCCTAACCATAACTCTGTGTAAATTAATAAATCTTTCTGACTTTTAATACTCCATTTCTTTTTATTACTTTTAAGTGTGTTTAAATGGTGTGTTTCTGTGCCTATGGAGACTAGAGGCTTTAGGTCCTTTGGAGCTGGAGTTTCAGATGGTTGTAATTCATTTGATGTGGATTCTGGGATTTCAGCTCCCATTCTCTGCATGAGCAGGAGGACCTCTTAACCACTAATCCATAATGAAGCTGAATTCTTTCTTGTTCAGTAGAGAATTCACATTTCCTTGTAATTTAAGAGCAGTAACATTTTGTTTCTTCATACTTAGTTTCTCCTGCCAATTTTTTTTCTTTAAAAACCAAATGCAACTTAAAGAGGAGAAATACTGTGCCATATCAGCTTTTTCCCTTTTTCCTAATGACTTGAGCCTATGGTTGACCTCTTCACTATTAGGAATGGAATGTGGAGTAATAATCATTTTAAATTTAGATTCTCACAGATCCTTAGTTGCCCCAGCATCAAGCTTTGTTGAATTTCTGTTACTTGTCATATAGATCTTCAGGTACTACTTTTTGAATGAAGGGTCTTATTGAAAAACATTCAGGGTCTACTACTGTCCAGTAATTACTGTTACAGGCTGGTAGATATTGTTAAGTATCTATTATTTTAATGTTTATATACTAGCAACTATTTTCTGGAGCCTCCTGTGTCCTTTGAAGATTTAATGTTTATAAAGATGTGGACCTTGCCTTCTACTTTGAAGATATAAATGGGATTAATTTCTAAACATCCTATGGACTAGCTATAGAACATTTTGACAATAAAAGTTAAAAGAATTGTATATACAAGATCATAAAATTTAAATGTTTTCCAAAGACTAATGTAGATGCATGTCTTGAAATGGTTAACAGTTATAGGCTAACAATGATTTTAAATTAAACTATTGTTATTCTCAAGAACAGGATTTTACACCTTTAGGTTATTTTGATTGGGATATTACTTGGCTTACTGTGGTGTAACATGTTCTTACTATAAATATTCTTAGGATTTTAAATAATTTAACATGAGAATATTAAATCACAGTGCCCACTATAAGTGAGAAGTCTAGATTTGAAACGGATTTGGGGATTAATCTACTTGAAAATGACTGACACATGCTACCTAATAGCTATTTGTGTCTTTGCTAAAGAAACTATATCCAGTGCTGTTATATAGTCTACCTCTGGTTTCTTAAATTGCTTTTAAATTAAGATTTAAATGAGTAGAATACACATGCTTTTGAAAGATTAAAATAAGTGTTACTTTTAAGAATACCAGTTTTTTTTTTTTTTTTTTGCTGTTCCTATCAAGTTTTCTTGAGTGACCATGGCCAGAGATTGTATTTAAGTTACCTCGAATGGCACTGAGTTGTAGAAGCAGGCAACACCAGCCATTACAGCCATAGAACAAAGGCCATAGATAAAATGTGGTAAACCCTGTCTGAATTTTCAGATATAACATAATTTAAGATAGGTGAAAGGGACTGGAAAGATGATGGCTCAGCAATTAAGAGCATGTACAGTTCTTACAAAGAACCTGTGTGGGTGGCACACAACTGCCTGTAATTCTAGCTCCATGGGATGTCTCTGGCCTCTGTAGGAACCTGCATGCTTATGCAAATGCCCACATACATATAGTTAAATCTTAAACCATCTATAAAGGCTAGATGCTTGCTAAACTTACTAACCACAAGTTTTACCTAATATTCTGGATGATGTTAGACTAAATAGAGAGATTGAAGGTAAAGGACTTTGCCTGAGGCCGGCAGTTTTGGCTCTCCAACTACAATACTTTCTCCAAAGCAGGATGTGCAGTTACACATCATGCAATATCTTTAATTCAGATGTGACTTCTTGGACAATTTTAATTCCATGGACTCTTGATGGTCATAGGCTCGTTGTTTACTAAGTTTCAAGAAAGCAGCAAACACACACCCACCCACCCACGGGGAAGCAAGTGTAACTAGAACCAAGATCACAAAGAAGGGTCACACACACACAAGATCACTGGAAAGGGTGAGACACACACTCCACTTACACCTAATTCTAATGAATACATAAGTGTAATTAGGACCAAGATCACAGAAAAGGGTGGAACTGAGCCAGGACCAAACCACATATAGTCTGCGGTGAAGGGATGGGGCTATAGGGCTGCCGTGGCCAGCACTAGTGATTGGGTGAGCCACGGTTGGCGTGGACCTGGACTCGGAACCTCGCCCAGTAGGCCAGCCGGGGTCGGCGCAGCGCGGCGGGCGGAGGCGGAGACGGAGGCCTAGCGGCCAGGAAGCCCGAGCGTCCGGCTGTGTCGCGTGGCGACGGCGGCCATGGCTGGAAGCGAGCCCCGCGGAGCCGGCTCCCCGCCGCCCGCCAGCGACTGGAGCCGCCTGGAGGCCGCCATACTGAGCGGCTGGAGGAGCTTCTGGCACTCGGTGGGCAGGGAGCGGGCGGCGCGGACGGCCTCCCAGGAGGAGGAGAAGGCGGAGACCAGCGCGCTGACGGGGCTGCCGGTGAGCCCAGACCGCAGGCTGTGCACACGGCCGGAGCCGGGGCCGCAGGGCAGCCACTTCCGGGTGTGAGCTCGCCTGGGCGGGTCCCCCAGCCAGCCAAGGTCGCCCCTCAAGGCACACTAGCGACCAGCGAGGTCGCCCGTGCTGTCAGTCGTACAAATCGACTCTCTGGAAATGTGGATGGGGAAACGAGTTAGCTTGGGAAAGCATTCCATTGTCTCTGTTCTGCACATCTTATCTTCAGTCCCAGGCTCTCTGTTTCATATATCAAGTTTGATAGATCCTAAACAACAAAACAGCCACGTAATTGAAAATACGAAGTTACGAGGGCCTAAAGTTTGAACAGGTCACAAAGAAGAAGAGTGTTAAGTAAAGTTTCAGAGAAAGAAAGGAAAATGAAGAGATTATACATTGTTGATTATTACAATTTTTTTTTTAATCTCAATTGGATTATTGGACATCCCACTGAC
Organism: Sigmodon hispidus; assembly: GCA_004025045.1. Taxonomy (NCBI): domain Eukaryota; kingdom Metazoa; phylum Chordata; class Mammalia; order Rodentia; family Cricetidae; genus Sigmodon; species Sigmodon hispidus. The sequence continues at coordinate 203,128 of PVIH01001205.1, forward strand.
ATTCATTCCAAATGAAAACCCTCCAAGTTTCTCTCCTTTGAAACAGATTAAGACACAGTATAGAGAAATTCAGATGACAGTCACATGCTTTCTTTTGACCTAGTGATAAAAATCAGAAAAATTCGAAACATGTTTATATTGAGGAAGAAGTTGTTTATTAGCTAGTATGAGAAGAAAAATAAGAAACTTTATTTTACTAAAAAAAAAAAAAATAGCAAGATGGAGCTTTGAGCTTTCAAGAACCTTTTATGTATATTAGAAATTAAAATGTTCTGCTTTTTCTCTGGATGAAAGGAAAATAAAACAGACTTAGTATAAAGAATGACCCATTCAAGTTGACCTTTAGTATAGCAATTGTTTGTTGGTTATCTCCGCTCTCAACAGTCTTCCAAGACGGATTATTCTCTTATGTGTTACTTTTCTTTGTTCCAGATTGACGTGCAGCTGTATATCTTGTCATTTCTTTCACCCCATGATCTGTGCCAGTTGGGAAGTACAGATCATTACTGGAACGAAACTGTGAGAGACCCAATTCTCTGGAGGTATCTTCTGTTGCGAGACCTCCCTTCTTGGTCTTCGGTTGATTGGAAGTCTCTTCCAGATCTAGAGATCTTAAAAAAGCCCGTATCTGAGGTCACTGACAGCTCGTGTTTTGATTACATGAAGGTGTAAGTATCAATTTCCATAAATTAGACCAAATTTTACACTAAATAGTTCAAATTAATCCTGACCCTGCTACTAATTTTGTTGCATGGAATTTATCTGAATGGCCCCTTGATAAAATTATGGGTTGAGCTAATTGACATTTTTCATAAGACAGCTTTAACCTTTTGTTATTTTCCTATGGGGACTAACCAGTCTTCAATTAATTATATTTGGTACAGTTGACAAGAAAGAAAATGTTTCTTAAAATTCTCATAATCTCTCTAATATTTTCCTTTTTGTTAAATTGTAAATGCTTTTTCATAATCAGAGGAGTAATATCCAGAGTCAGAAAACAAATGGCAGGAGAAGAAAAAAAAAACATTGTTCAGAGTCCAAGAAATAAGATCTTGTTATTACCTCAAAGCCCTAATGTCTTGAGTATCATGTACATGAGGAAATTAATTTTATTGAACCAATGCTGCATTATGGAGTTTATGGGTACTCCTTCTATCCCTATGCAGCATAAATATTTTTTCTTCGTGTTAAGGATGTAGAGGTTCAGAGAGGTTATATAATTTGCGTATGATATAGTATATAAGGGTTTACTCATTACTATCATGTTCCCTCAGATTATGTCATTGTATGTAGCTAAAATCTGCTTCATTGTGAACCTCACACTTAAAACGGGATGGAGAGGTGGCTCAGCACTGGCTGTTCTTCAGAGTTCCCTGAGTTCAATTCCCAGCAACCACATGGTGGCTCACAACCATCTGTGATGAGATCTGGCGCCCTCTTCTGGTTCACGCAGGCAGAACACTATATTCGTAACAATAACAACAACAACAACAAAAAAAAAAACATAATAAAACAAATTAAAAGAACCTTTGACCTTTGAATAAGAGTTGTTGCACTATGCTAGAGTCAGTAGCTACATGTAGGGTTTCCTACCTACATTTTATTCGTTACTCATCTTTTCTAATCCAGATGTTATTATGTCAGGTGACATGGGACAATTAGACCAAATAATGATCCATAACCTTTATAGATATTCTTGAATGACAGACATTACTCTCTCTCTCTTTTTTTTTTTAAATTACTCTCATCTATCATTTGTTGTGTGTATGTGTGTATGGGCTCCTGTATGCTGTGGTACACAGTGGCTATCAGAGGACAGACAGCCTTTTGTAGTCCATTCTCTCCTTCCATCATATGGGTCCCTGAGATCACACTCAGGTCATCAGGCTTAGTGACATTTATCTGCCGAGTCATCACAGTTTTTTTCACTTGATTTTTGTTTGGCTCATTTTCAATGAGGCATATTTGGGCCTGTCTGTATTTATTTAATATTTTGAATGGACTATTCCATTAGAGACTATTAAAGGGGTGTTTAAGAAGTTTGGTATTAGTGGCTTTAGTAATATTTTAAGATTTCTTGGATTTAATGCTAAGTATCTGTACTCTGTCTTTATTATGCAGATTCTCAATTTGAACATTATTGACATTTAGGGGCCATTATGGGGCCTGTCTTGGAAATCGTAGGGTGTACGGTGACATTCTGGTTCTGCTAAGTTGGTTCTGGTAGCACAGCCTCATCTTCCCCAGGTGTGCAAACAAAATTGTTCAAACGCTGCACATACTGGAGGATGAGGGGTAAAATCTTTCTCAGGAAGAGAACAGTTACTGTTCTATATAATCAGTTTTAACTATTCAAACACATACTGGCATATCATGAAAGAAACTAAATAAAAGAGAAGAAATACATAACATCCTCCTTGGGGAAGTTCCTGCAGCACTTTGTGTTCTCCCTTGTCATGTACATGTCTAATGATGTCTATCAGCAACTGCCTGGGAGACTTGACACTATGAAAGAAGACTCAATCAGTTATATGTTCTAAAATGAACAACAAGGTAGATATTTTTTATTTGATTTTCTAATTGTGACCGTTTTATGCAGTTATAAAATGTGCTGTCCACATACGAGAAGAGCCTTGAAATCCAGCCGTCCTATGTATGGGGCTGTCACCTCTTTTTTACACTCGTTGATCATCCAGAATGAACCCCGGTTTGCTATGTTTGGACCAGGCTTGGAAGAACTGAACACATCCTTGGTGTTGAGTTTGATGTCTTCTGAGGAACTTTGCCCAACTGCTGGTTTGCCTCATAGACAGATTGATGGTAATTTTCATGTTAATATACAGCATTTTTAAAAATTAAATCTTGTAATAAAATGTAGAAATTGGTGGATAGGCTACCGGGTTTCACTAAATGTGAAAAAAAACTAATATAAGAAGTATGTTTTTTCTTTTTCTTTTTTTTAAGTTTTTTCTGCAGTATTTATTTTTATTTCTTTTTTTATTAATTTTTTATTATGAATAAAGTCATATGTTTTTATCCATGTATATTCTTGTTCAAGCTCCCTTCCTCCTCCCACCCCCTTGAGTCACTCTCTCTTCTCGACATCTCTTTATCTCCTCTCCAGCAAGGGCAAAATGTCCCAAGGCCCCAATATGGCTTAAATCCACTTTTCTCACCCCATCAAGACTGGGTCAGGTGTTCCACTGGAGGGAGTGGGATCCAAGGTGCCACTCCCAGGTGTTTCAGATCCAAAGCTGTTCAAGGGTTGTGGTTTGCAGCTTGGACATGCTTTGCTTTTGTTCAAAGTCCACTAATGAGTGAGTACATCCTCTGCATATTTTTCTGGGTTTGTGATACCTCACTCAGGAGGATATTCTCCAAATCCATGCATTTGCCTGCAAATTTTAGGATATCATTTTCTCTTACTGCTGAGTAGTACTCCATTGTGTAGATGTACCACAGTTTGTTAATCCATTCTTCAATTGAAGGGCATCTAGGTTGTTTCCAGGTTCTTGCTATTATGAATAATGTTACTACGAACATAGTTGAACTAATGCCTTTGGAGTACGAATGTGCGTCTTTAGGGTATATGCCCAGAAGTGTTATTGCTGGATCCTTGGGGAGATTGATTCCCAGTTTTCTGAGAAACCACCATACTGCATTCCAGAGTGACTGAACAAGCTTACACTCCCACCAACAATGGAGGAGTGTTCCCCTTGCTCAGCAACCTCTCCAGCATAGGCTGCCATCTGTGTCTTTTATCTTAGCCAATCTGACTGGTGTAAGGTGATATCTCAAAGTTGTTTTGATTTGCATTTCTCTGATGGCTAAAGATGTTGAGCCATTTGTTATTCTTCTGCTGAGAATTCCCTTTTTAGTTCTGAACCCCATTTTTTGATTGGGTTATTCAAGGTTTTGGGTTCTAGTTTCTTGAGTTCTCTATATATTTTAGAGATCAGTCCTCTGTTAATTGTTGGGTTGGTGAAAATCTTTTCCCATTCTGTAGGCTGTTGTTTTGTCTTAGTGACTGTGTCCTTGGCTTTACAGAAGCTTCTCAGTTTGAGAAGTTTCCACTTATTGATTGTTGTTCTTAGTGTCTGTGCTACTGGTGTTATATTTAGGAAGGGGTCACCTGTGCCAATTTGTTAGAGGGTATTCTCCACTTCCTTTTTTATCAAGTTCAAAGTGGCTGGGTTTATGTTGAGGTCTTTGATCCACTTGGATTTGAGTTTTGTGCAGGGTGATAGGCTTGGATCTATTTGCAAATTTCTACACACTATCATCCAGCTATGTCAACACCATTTGTTAAAGGTACTGTCTTTTTTCCATTGAATATTTTGGGCCTCTTTGTCAAAAATCAGGTGTTCATAGGTTTTTGGGTTAATGTCTGGATCCTCAATTCTATTCCATCGATCCATAAGTCTGTTTTTATGCCAGTACCAGGTTGTTTTTATTATTGTAGCTCTATAGTATAACTTGAAGTTGGGGATGGTAATGCTTCCTGAGGTTCTTTTGTTGAGCAAAATTGTTTTGACAATCCTGGCTTTCCTGTTATTCCAAATGAAATTGAGTATTGTTCTTTCAAGGTCCATAAAAAATTGTGTTGGGATTTTGATGGGAAGTGCATTGAATCTGTAGATTGCTTTTGGTAGAATTGCCATTTTTACTATGTTGATCCTACCTATCCAGGAACATGGGAGATATTTGCATTTTTTGATATCCTCTTCAATTTCTTTCTTGAGTGATTTAAAGTTTTTGTCAAATAGATCTGTTACTTCTTTAGTTATAGTTATTCCAAGTATTTAATGCTATTTGTAGCTATTATAAAGGGTGATGTTTCCTTTATTTCTTTTTCAGCCCTTTTATCTTTAGTATATAGGAGGGTTACTGATTTCTTTGAGTTAATCTTGTATCCTGATATATTGCTAAAGGTGTTTATCAGCTGTAGAAGTTCCCTGGTAGAATTTTGTGGCTCACTTATGTATACAATCATATCATCTGCAAATAGAGATAGTTTCACTTCTTTTCCAATTTGTATACCTTTAATCTCCTTTTGTTCTCTTATTGCTTTAGCTAAAACTTCGAGAACTACATTGAATAGATAAGGGCAGAGAGGACATCTTTGCCTAGTTCCCAATTTTAGTGGGATTGCTTTGAGTTTCTCTCCATTTAGTTTGATGTTGGCTGTCGGCTTCTTGTAAATCGCCTTCTTTATATTTAGATATTTTCCCTGTATTCCTGATCTCTCCAAGCCTTTTATCATCGAGGAGTGTTGTGTTTTGTCAAAGGCTTTTTCAGCATCTAAGGATATGATCATATGGTTTAATTCCTTCAGTTTGTTTATATGATGGATGACATTTATGGTTTTTTGTATGTTGAACCAACCCTGCATTGATCATGGTGGATGATATTTTTTATGTATTGTTGTATACAGTTTGCCAGAATTGTTGAGAATTTTAGCATCAATATTCATGAGGGAAATTGTCTGTAATTCTCCTTCTTTGTTGCATCTTTGAGTGGCTTGGGTAGTAGAGTAATTGTGCCCTCATAAAAGGAATTTGGCAGTATTTCTTCAGTTTCTACTGTGTGAAACAGTTTGAGGAGTAATGGTAGTAATTCTTCTTTGAATGTCTAGTAGAATTCTGCACTGAAACCATCTGGACCTGGGCCTTTTTTTACTTGGGAGGCTTTTAATGACAGCTTCAATTTCCTTTAGGATTATAGGTCTGTTTAGGTAATGAATCTGATCTTCATTTAATTTTGATAAGTGGTACCTGTCCAAAAAGCTGTCCATTTCTTCTAGGTTTTTCTTTTTTGTGGGATATAGTTTTTCAAAGTATGACCTGATAATTCTCTAGATTTTCTGGGGGTCTGTTTTTATGTCCCCCTTCTCATTTCATGTTTTTTCTTAATTTCTCAAATTTTGATAACTAAGAATTTAATATGCTAAAATATTGTATTTCAACAGTATTTCACATTTACAATATGAAAAACTTGCCAAGAAATACCACTCAACATCTAATTGCAAATTATTTTTATGTATGTTGGGATTTTTAAAAAAAGAACTATATTATTACCTCCCCTTTACAGAAAAACAAACAAACAAATGAAAAACAACTCACAAACAGCATGAGACTTTTTGCAAAGGTAGGGAAATATAAACTTGAGTTCTGATACACTGTGAGATATCTTTACTCATTGTATGGCATACATATAGAGATGTAGAACAAATCTTAGTCTTCCATGAATACAACAGCTCTACATGAGTACACAGACAAGTATTTAGGTAAGTAGAATTTGACCAGCTAGTTTCTAATTGGAAAGATAAGAGCCAAAGAAGGCTGCTCATTGAAGATGCCACCTGCTAAGACTTATCAGTGTTAGTAGCTGCATTTCCTTCAAACAGGAAACTAAAGGCACAATTCTGAAGAATCTCTACATCTAGAAAGAGTGGAGCTGAGTAAACAAGAACACACAGGATGCATAGTGTGGGAGCTGTTGAAGAAATTTTATTAAAGGGTTGAGAGAATCAAGATTTTATTTTAGACAGTTTATTCTGGCTCCTGAGTAAAAGAACTGATTAGAAACTGCTATCATCTATGATTTTAAAAAAGTGAAAGGGGCTATTGGATGAAAAAGAATGAATATTGGGAATGAAGGTTGATACAGGTGATACGGATTATGTAATGAGGATAGAAGACTTCTGCCTTCTGGTTTCTGTTAGGTTTAAGTTCATTCACTAGGGTAAGGATCCACCAGAGTAGAAGGACTTTTGTGGGTTTTGATGGCAGTTGCTAGGAATTTCAACAATTTTATTTTTACTTGTAACTGTAATGCCTGACACATCATAGGCTCCACACTATGGTAGTTTGAATGCAAATGGCCCCATTGGTTCATAATATTTGAACACTTGGCTCCCAGTTGTTGGAGAGGAGGTCCATCACTGACAGAGGGCTTTGAGATTTCAAAAGCTCACACACCATTCCCAGTTAGCTCTCCCTCTGCCTTGTGCTGTGGCTCTCCGCTACTGCTACAACCTGTCTGTCTGTTGCTATGATCATTGCCATTATAGTCACGGATTCCAACCCTCTGGAATCATGAACCCCAAATTAAGTACTTTCTTTTATAAGTTTCAGTGTGTTTTGTCAAAGCAGTAAAAAAGTATCACACACACACACTCATTTATATTACAGATGATGTGTCAAGATCAGAAAAAAAAGAACAGGAGAAATTAACATAAACTCCATAAGCAGTTCAGGTTCACATGACCTTGGAAGTTTAGGAAGATGGAGAGAAAGACAGTGAGCTACGTGATGAGGTCTACAAGGGAAAATGGGATGATTGTGGGTGACATAGCTGGGGACAGAAAGACTGCTTTTTAACTGAATGGTGTGTTTTTCAGATGGAACTATTCCAGATGGTTCTTGAGTAATGGTTTAGACAAGTCATTGGATGTAGAGAGATCAGCCCACTTCTTCACTGCAGGGTATGAGGAAATAAGCAGTTTTAAGAGTCCGTGGCAAGACAAGTGTTACCCAAGACAGGCCAGTTTCAGGCAAGGACTCAGAGTCAGCATTTCAGAAAAAGCCAGACATGATGAGGAAATTTGATAATTACGAAATGGCAATTACATTCTTCTTACAGAGACTTAAATGATTGCTTGAAAATAACAGTGTGCAAAGTCAGAGAATAATATGGGTTGCATAAGTTGGGCTTAGGTTAGATGTACTGAAAAGATAATTTCTGGAAATTAAACTTATAAAAACAAAAGGCAGAAACATTTGATTCTGTTTTCTCATGTGTGGAGGAGTAGGGGATCATGTGGTTTGGAATAGTTATAGTTCTAGTATCCACAAGTCCAAATCTATGCATATAATGCTTAGAATGGTGACATAAGATGACATAGCATAGATTATTTAAGTAGAATTCAGGAGTTAAGGGAATGATAGAATGGAGTTGTCTCAAATGAATTAAGTAAGATCAGAATATTTAATTTGTATTTCTGGAGGCCAGTGGCTTTGTAAAGAAGAGAATGTGTCTTAGATATGTGTCATTAAGCAATATGCCTGCTACTGCAAGAAAGACTAGTTAAAACAAGAACATTTAGAGGACCAGTTAGTTTACAGATTGTTAATTTTTACTAAAAGGAGAACGGCCATGGAGAGAAGTGGACAGATCTGAGGGGACATTTGTATAGCAAAAACTGGAGTGATGGAGTCAGGAATGTTTACAGGAGACCAAGAAGACACTGATCATTAACAAAATCACTACCGCCACCACCACCACCAAGATGGGAGAGGCTAAGAAATGAACAGCAACAGTGTTGGGTGACTCAGACACAAAGCTGTAAGAAGCCAGTATTTAGCAGTCTAAGGGTATCACATATTAGAGCTCAAGCAATCCTGGAAGCAATCCCTAAGAAGTATAGATTATCTCATTTTTGTGTTGAAACAACCTCCCAAGTAAGTGACTGTCATGGCAAGCTTTGGACTTTAATCCACATCACTTTAGTTCCAAATTTCACCATCCACAGTTCTGGCTCAATTTATAGGGCATTTTGAATGCCACACCACATGTTTATAAACAATTTTTCTATAGGGGAAGAAGGAGGCCTCACTGAATAGGGTTAAAAGACCAGCGGAAGCATAAAAATATGGAAAGGAGTCAACCTTGAGGATAAATAGAAGTAGTTGCCATGGCCCAGCCACTACTATAATGTTTGGAGTGATGACTGAAGCCTGATGGGCCACACTGCACTTAGTTCTCTGTGTTTGTGCCTCCTTGTGAATCAAAATTCACACAAATTTTTTTCTTTATCATAAGCATTGCATATTACTTACAAGTTGCATGTAACTTGTTTCTCCCCTTGCCCATTTTGATTTTGATGCATAACTTTTCAATGGTTTTTTTTTTTCCTGCTTTTTATTTTTTTGTTTGTATGACTGATTTTTTCATGCAGGTATTGGATCTGGAGTCAATTTCCAGTTGAACAACCAACATAAATTCAACATCCTGATATTATATTCAACCACCAGGTAAGGCTGCCTGCTCAGTGGGCTGCCGGAAACATTAGCAGTGGAACATTTTAATGGGATGGAACCTGTTTAATCTTCTTTTCTTGTATGTGTTTACATCTTTTCTTCTTGCAGAAAGGAAAGAGACAGGGCAAGGGAAGAGCACACAAGTACAATTAACAAGATGTTCAGCCTACAGCGTGAAGGAGATGAACACCAAGGAAGCCGCTACAGTGTGATTCCACAGATTCAGAAGGTGTGTGAAGTTGTAGATGGCTTCATCTATGTGGCAAATGCTGAAGCTCATAAACGTAAGCATTCTTTTATTTCTTCTTCAAGGTGCTACAACATCATTCTTTGCAAAATAAATCATCTTATTATTATGCCATCATAATAATACAACAGTTAGATTTTACCACCATGATTTTCTGGCCATCACTGTCCCCAGTGTTTTCAATACTTGTTGTATATTAGGGCTACATAGGAGCTTCCTGGCATGCCACGTTATGATCCACAAACTTACCCTGTTATCCTAGATATCTATCTGGTTCTTAGAGACACCACAAAGTCCTGATACATGCCTCAACTTGATTCTATAGCCTCATTTTTGTTCAGTTCTAGATTTTAAAATTACCGATGTTTTCTTTGCCTCTGACATATTCAAATAATTTATATATGTAACTGAAAGTTTATTCTTACCCATACTGTAGAGAATAAGAGGATAGAATGTTAGCTGGGTAGATTAAAGTTAAGTTAGTTAAATCAGTGGGTTAATAATACTCTGTATATACTCTGAATAATAGTCACTGACAATATTCTTTTGGACCAATATTGCTATGTCATTGGACCATGAACCAGTATTATAATTTCTTTGTGTACAGGTAGAATATAATTACACAATAAATTATTTACTATGCATGTTAAATAATCTATTATTCATATTTCATATATGATACATATGGCATTATCAAAATTTCTACCTTTGAAAGATAATTTAATTCAATTTTTTGGCAGAACAATAAATAAATCTCAGCAATAAATGTAGTTTATTGTGTTAAAATTCTGGTAAAAATTTAATTTATTTGTGTGCTATTTTTAAATATAATTATATTTTATACTTAAATATAATTATAATTTAGTAATTATAAATAACTCAAATTACATATTTTAACTTAAATTCCTTAGGACATGAATGGCAAGATGAATTTTCTCGTATTTTGGCCATGACAGATCCAGCTTTTGGATCTTCAGAAAGACCAATGCTGGTTTTATCTTGTATTTCTCAAGCAGATGTAAAAAGGATGCCCTGTTTTTATTTAGCTCATGAGCTGCATCTGAACCTTCTGAAACACCCGTGGATGGTAAGGTCCTAACTGCCCCAGTGACAAAGAATTTATTTTTAGTGTACTTTCTATTGTATACACACACATACACACACAGACACAACACACACCAAACCACGCCTATGTTTGCATGGATGTGTGTTTGTGAGCTTGCTTTTATGGTAACAAAACACCTAAGACAATAACTTAAAACTCTGAGCCTGAGGCAAGGTAGATCATCATACAATGCACACATGATAGAGGAAGCCTATGTCTTGGAACAAAAGAGGCAGAGAAAGATGAAGGGGCTGAGATCCCAGGATGACCTTCATGGAACATCCCAAGTAACCTTCCAGGAGTCATCACTTCTTGAAAGTTTCTTCACTCCCCAACAGCAGCATGAGGTAGGACCAGGCCTCTGGCACACAAAGCTTTATGGAACACCATATAGAACGATGGCGTTCATTTTCAAAATGAACTACCGCTCTAAAGTGAATCTTAAGGGCTTTATTGGTGGCTGGTAATACATTTCGTTGGTCATCTGTTCCCTGCTCGCCTCCCTTAGTGTAGGAACAGCAAGACAGTAACTGGGGGTGGTTTTAAGAACCCCACTCTTGTGTTTTTCACAGAACCAATGGGTATGATTGATGATGATGATGATGAGACAGGGTCTCTATGTAGCTCTGGCAATCCTAGTGCTTGCTATATAGATTAGACTGGTCTTGAATTCACAAATATCCACCTGCCTCCTAAGTACTGGTGTTAAAGATCTTTCTTTTTTTCCCCCAATCTACCTAAAGGTTTGCTGATTTTGTTTAAAATTCAAAACAACCAACCTTTTGCCTGTATCACTGAAATCTTGTGTGTGTGTCTAAATGTGCATGTGTATTTTAGTGTAGGTATTTGTTGCTCTGACTTGCCTTTTTGTACTGTGTTTGCTATATCCCATGTGTTTGGAACATTGTTTTGTTGGTGGATATTTCTCTCCCACCCACCAGTTCCCAAATAATCAGCACAGAGGCTTATTTTAGTTATAATGCTTGGCTGGTAGCTCAGGCTTATTACCAGCTAAACATAAGCTAACCCATATTTTTTTTATCTATGTTTCACCACGTGGCTCATGGCTTTTTATCTCATTTTTTACATGTTATGTTTCCTAGGAAGTTGACTGGCATCTCTTCACTCCACCCTCCTTCTTCCCATCATTCTCAGTTAGGCTTTCCCACCTAACTTCCTGTCTGGTGACCACCCTATCAGCATTTTATTAACCAATGAGAGTAATACATATTCACAATGTACAGAAGGATTATTCTATAGCAGTTTCCCATTTTTATTTGTCCTTCTAATTTATCCAATGGCCCATTGTTTGTTTAGGAGCATGTTAAGTCTATGTATTTGTCTGTTTCTAGCTTTTTGTTGTTGTTATTTCTAATTTTATTCTGCATTTAACCCTAAAAATACATATGATTTTTTTACTTCATTGTTACCATTGTTGAAGATTTTATGACCTATAATAATGTCCATTGTAGAGAATGATCCAATCTGATTGAAAATAAAGTTTGTATTTTGAAGCTTTTGGGTAAAATGTCTTCTAAATGTCTGTCATGTCCTTTAGGCTCTGATCAGTTTTGCAGTATGTCAAATTTTTAGTTGGATGGTTGGGTTCATTCAAAAGTGTTTTAGTTTTTAAAGTGGATCCTTTTGAGGAACTGTTTTCTGGGATGTACAAGAAGCTTGTCCCTCCCATTTCTAGACCAGAGTTCTAGGAAATAAGACTAACACTGAAGTGGTTAGAACACATAAAAGAAAATACTTATATGATTGCTCCAAGTGACAGTACTTGAAAAACTCATTGTTTAGGTCATTTTATTTTAGTTCTTTAAAAAAAAATGTCTAGAGAAACACCACTTGTTCTATGATTCCGATTTGAACTGACGGCACCCTCTCTTATCCCCTCACAGGTACAGGATATGGAAGCTGAAACTCTGACTGGTTTTTTGAATGGCATTGAATGGATTCTTGAGGAAGTAGAATCTAATCGTGCAAAATGATGTTCCTTTTGGACCTTGGGAAGGGCTTGTTGTATGTGTTTCCCATTCATCCTGTTCCTACATTTCTGTAGGGCCTTACACAGGACAGCCGTAGCTGCCGTGGCTCAGACTCTACCATAAATCAGCTGCAGGTTTCAATCCTACTACTTTTCCCCAAAATGAACTCGCATTTTTGATAGCTTTTATATTTTCTGTCTTTTTGAAAATATTAAATTCTGCAAAACAAAAGTTGTGATTTTTGTCACTCCTTGTGGTTTCTATTTTGCCATAAAGCTTGCCCTGATGGGGAATAGTTAACCTGCTTAGCTTTCCATAGGATCCTTTCGGGAACTCACTAACTAGTTATGAGAAAAAAGTTTTTAATCTATTCTCAATAGAGACACTTGTTATGAAAACTTCACTAGAGCTGCATGATTATTATAGCCCAAACCTTCTATTTTCTGAGAAAATAGAAAGGATATTATGTTATTTCTGATACTGCTTCAGTGAAAAAAATACTTTTTTTCCTGGAAGTTGTCATGTTCAAATAATTTTAAACATCGGAGCGCTAAATTCTGGTTCATAAAGAAATCATGCCAGAGATTTACATGTGTGATACTATTTCATTAAATGTCTGTCTTTTGCAGAGCAAATGGCCTAGCACCTCATTGGTACTAGAGAATTTTAAAAATATAGTGAAAGGAATATAAATGTTGCTGTATGGTTCTGTATTTAAATGTATTTTTGTAATGTGGAGAAAGTTGTAACATACATATGATCATATTCTTTCTAACTGTTCAGGTGACTATCATTTCCATGCTGGTAGAATTCACAGCTGTGCTGGCCTCACATGTCAAGAGAGATCTAAGTGAGACTGTCTTGTAGAGCAGAATCTCCTTAAGCTAACACATTTACCCTTGAATCCATTGGACTCATGAAAGCAGCTCCAAAACTGGCATTTAAACATCCCGTTTGTTCCTATATGTAATATTATATGCAAGGGATTAAACTCAAGAAAGGACAAATGTATTGAAATCAAAGCCATAGTATTTTTTTTTTTTTTCCGTTTTAGTTGAGAAACAGGGACACAGAGAACTGGGGAATCCTATTAGCATTCCAACTCCCACTGTATGGATGCCTCACTAGGGAGGGCATGAGACAGGAAAACTGCAGGTTCCTGCACCTAAGTTAAAAAGTTACTAGCTATTACAATGTTTATTGAGATGTCAATTTCCTCTGGCCATTGAGATGACTCAGCAGGGGAAAGTCTGACAACCTGAGATAGGTCCTGTGTTAGTTACTTCCCTGTTGCTATTATAAGACACCCTGACCAAGGCAACTAATAAAATTAAATATTTAATTTGGTGGTTCATGATTCTAGAAGGTTAGAGTCCATGGCCATTAAGTCTCAACACCTGGCATCAGGCAGGCAGGCATAGTGCTGGAGCAGCTGCTGAGACCTCCCGTCCTGATCTGCAAGCATGAGGTAGAGAGCTAATTTAAAAATGGCTTGGGAATTAAAAATCCATCCCCAGTGATAAACTTTCTCTAACAAAGTGACACCGCTTACCCTTTCCCAAATGGTTCCATACACTGGGAACCAAGCATTCAAATATATGAGCCTTTGGGGACTATTCTCATTTAAAACACCACAGATCTCCTAATTCTACATTAAATAGAATCAACTCCCCAGAGTTGTCCTCGGACCTCTACATATATGCAGTGGCATGCATGCATATATGAGCATGTATATGTGAACATGTATATATGCATGCATATATGAGCATGTATATGTGAACATGTATATATGCATGCATATATGAACATGTATATGTACATGTGAAGAAACACATACACAGTAATAACTTTAAAAAGTCATTTTTCTGGACTCTTATGGTTCACTTCAGAGATGAAGTAAAGAAAAACAGTTAGACACGGTACCTCTGATGCTGATCATGACCTCATTCAGATCCCAGTGATTCCTTTTATTGTCCACATGACCGTGTAAGTTCCTCAAATTCTGAACTTTTGTGTTCTCCTATACAGAATGGGAATCACTATATTTGCTTTGGAATTGAATTTTGGCTCCACCAAGAACTAGATGTGAGCATCTAAGATATTAACACTCTGTGGGAAGGGCTTCACTTTGGTGATAACCTAAGGATTTTTGTTTGTTTTCATTATTACTCTGAGATGATTATTGTGCTTGGACAGCTACTTAATAGCTATAGATTGTATGATAAAAGTAAGGGCCAATATTTAATCATGCAAACTTCTGAAGAAATAACTGGAAAAATGTGCCCTATACCTCAGAACGTGACCATATTCTAATTAAGGACTTTTGTTTGTTTACTTGCTTTAGACAGGGTCTCTCTGTGTAGATCTGGATGTCCTGGAACTTTCTTTATAGATCTCCCTGTCTCTGCCTCTTGAGTTCTGGGATTAAAGGTGTGTGCCACCACGCCCAGCTCAGGGACTTAAGGAGATAATGGTGATCAAATGGGGTCATATGATCAGAACTAATAAAATATGACTGTTGTCCTTATAAACAAAGAGACATACCAGGGATGTGAGTGAAGAGAAAAAAGAGTCCATGAAGACATGGAAGACTGATATTTGCAATCAAGAGACCTCAAGAAGAGACAAACCTATGGATACCTTCATATACCTTTTGGGATTGTGACAAAAATCAACTTCAATCTTTTTCAACATTTTAAATTATTATGACATGGCATTCATAGAAAACTAACTTCAAAATCTAATGTTTTATATTGGTTTTAGGCTGCTTTTTGGCAGAAATCATACAGAAAGTCTTAATATATATTGGTATCCAGTTTTATAACTACATTAAAATAAGCATATGTTAAAGGAATATTGAATTTATTTCCACCAAGGGAAAGTATAATTTCATATATTATTATCAAAATTGTTTTTCTAAAATCTTGATTTTATTTCATTATTCTTTAGAACCCAGTGCTTCACCATTTCATAAGGCCTCCTAGCATTTATAGCTTGATAGCACGATAGACAAAGTTTTCTCAGTGCTTCATTACATTTAGTAGGAAGACAGAACTAATGATTTGTGAAATTGTGATTGTTACCATAATAATTCTGAAACATATCCAACAAAATAATTAAATCACATAGACTTCTTCATTTATAAGGTATTTCAGATCTGTAGTAATAAAAAATATACAAATAATGAAGTTTAAGATTTATTTCAGGCCTACTGTATGCCAAGCTTTGTGCAGTTTCTGTATAAAAACCAGTACTATAAAGCCCTCAGCATAATGGCTTTTCAGCAGTTTGGTATCAGCTGAAGTTGGACTAGTTTTCAATGGTATATAAATTAATAACAGATAAATTGGTAATTTTAGTATTTAGTATACAAAAGAGCAAATTCCTTATCTGAATAGAGAGAGAAGATTTTAACTTGATATTATTGGTTTCTTATCAAGACATTTTAAACTGACAGCAGACATGATGGGAATGTAGGGAGACCCAGGCTTTTGAGCATGGCTTTGACAATGTATATCAAGTACCTAAGTGTTTTGACCCAGTGACTTATTTTTTAGCATATTGTGATGATGTGAATGAAAATGGCTCCCATAGCCCATAGGAAGTGGCACCATGGAAGTGGAAGTCCACAGAACTTAGGAGGTGTAACTTGGTTGGAGGAAGTATGTCACTGGTGGTGGGTGGGTGGGCTTTGAGGTTTCAGATGTGAAAGTGAGGCCCAATGTCACTCTCTTCCTGCTGATCCAGATTGAGAACTCTCAGTTACCTTTCCAGCACCTTGTCTCTCTGCATGCTACCATGCTTCCTGCTATGATGGTAATGAATTAAACCTTGGAACTGTAAACAAGCCCCAATTAAATCTTTTATAAAAGTTGCCATGACTATGGTGTCTCTTCTCAGCAATAAAAACCCTAAGTAAGACCCATATCTTCAAGAAAAAGTCACTGATTTCCACAAAGATACAACTAATTAAAAAAAAACTCACATTATAACTGAGAGGAAGAAAAAAATCTTCACAACCATACATGCTATATTAATTCACTTTCTATTACTTTGATCAAATGCCTGAAATATTAAACTTTAAATAGATGAGATGTATTTTGATTCAAGGTTCTGGAGTTTCTAGTCCAAGATAGGGCTGCCCCATTGCTTTGCACTTTTGGTAATGACAGCATATGGCAGGAGCGTATGATAGAGAAAACTGTTCATGAGCCATAGAGTAGAAACAGAAAATCCCAGATAGTGAGGCTATGTAATCTCAAGGACTCCCTTGGTTTCTATATCTTAAATTGTCCACAGAACTTAAATACTGCCTCCTGGAGGCCAAGACTTTATTTCTGGACCTTTAGAAGACATTATCTATATTCCAAATCAGAACATAGAAACACTTGGTTGAGAAACTTTCGACCACAGAACTAGGCAGAGAAATGCCATGAACTATTTTTACTATTTGTTTTAGTTGCTTACCATTTATCAACAATCTTCCCAATGATCCAGCAATTCCACACTTGGGCCTATACCCAAAGAATGCACATTTTTACCCCAAGGACATTAGATCAGTTATGTTCATAACAGCATTATTTGTAATATCCAGAACCTGGAAACAGCTTAGACACCCCTCAACTGAAGAATGGATTTAAAAATTGTGATACATTTACACAATGGAGTACTACTCAGCAATAAAAAAAAAAGACATCCTGAAATTTTCAGGCAAATGGTCAGATGTGGAGAGTATCATCCTGAGTGAGGTAACACAGGCCCAGAAAGATGGACATAGCATGTACTCACTCATAAGTGGATTTTAGACATGAATTAAAGGATAACCAGGCTACAACCCACAACCCCAGAGCAGCTAGGAAATAGGAGGAAGTTAAGAGATGCATCCATAGATTCCCCCTGGGAAGGGGAAATAGAGAAGATCTCCTGAGTAAATTGGGATCATATGGGGTCAGAGATGGAGCAGGGGCAGGTGGGAAGAGAATATGAGAGAATGGGATGATTCAGTGGGGGATTCAACAGAGAGGGAGAGTAAAGAAGTGGACATCTTGATAGAGGGAGCCATTGTGGGGCTAGAGAGAAACCTGGTGATAGAGAAACACCCAAGAACCCACAAGATGAGCCCAGCTAGCATTCCAAGCAATAGTGGAAAGGGTGCCTAAACTGTTATCATAGGAATGACCACCCTAATTGCCATTATAGAAAGTTCATCCAGCAACGGATGGAGGCAGATGCAGAGATCCATAGATAAATACCAGGTTGAGCTACTGGTCCAGCTGAAGAGAGGGAGGCGATACTATATGAGCAAAGGAACCAGGATCATGATGAAGAGACCCATGGAGTAGGCTGACCCATGCTATTGGGAGCCCACAAACTCTAAAAGGACAGCTGAAGAACCTTCATGGAATGGATCTAAACCCTATAAATGTAGATGATAGGTGAATGGTGTGGGCAGTGTGTGGAGCCTCTTGCAGTTGGACCAGAGTTTATTCCTGGTACATGAACTGGCTTCTCTGAGCCCATTCTCTACAGAGAAACACCTTTCTCAGCCTTGATATGGAGGGGAGGGCCTTGGTCCTACCTCACCTGGACATGCCAGGCTGAACTGACTCATTTTGGGATTCCTTACCCTTTCTGAGGAATGAATGGGGGTATGGGGTGAGGAGAGGTTGGGGCAGGACCAAAAGGGGGGGGAAGTAGTGGTTGGTGTGGGAAAAAATTTAAATAAAAAATAAAATAAAAATAATCCACCTATAATGATGGTTTAGTGTTAATTTAAACTTGACAGGATCTGAACTCATCCAGGAGATAGCCCACATGTTTGGTCAGCTGTTATGTGAAGATCCATACTAAATGTGGGTGGCACATTTCATGGGCTGGGCACTGAATGAATAAAGTAGTGAGAAGGAGCTTAGGAGAAGCTTTTGCTACTGCCTGTGGACACAATGTGACCTACTACTTCAAGCTCCTGTATCCTTGATTTCTACATCACGGTGGATTGTGCCTGAAACTTTGAGCCACAAGAAACTCATTCTTCCTTAAATTGCTTTTATAATTGTATTTTATCACAGAAATAGGAAAAGGAACCAAGGATGTAGTTAGAAATTCCTATCCTGCCAGAAATTCTTAAATACCCAGAGGCTATTTTCCAAATAATTGACTCAGAAGTTTAATATTATAGTGAATGCTGTCCTGTAGTTCAAGCTTATTACTAAGCTCTTATGCTTAAATTAACCCTTAATTCTTACCTATGTTTAGCCATGTTGCTCAGTATCTTTTCTCAGTCCAGCATGCCCATCTCTGTTCCTCTGAGTCTGGCTGGAAACTGCATTTCTGCTTTTACTCTTCCCAGAATTCTCCTAGTCTGAGAGCTCCACCTATACTTCCTGCCAGGCTGCTGGCCAGTCATTGTTTTATTAAACCAATATGAATGACAAATCTTTACAGTGTACAAAAACATTATCCCACAGCAGAAGAATGACAAGGCAGGAGTGGTTTAAGCTGAAGGACCAAGGAATATATATACTATGGCTGAGAAAATTAGACTAGAAAACAAAGGGACAAGCTGCTGAGTATCAGTGAAGAAATTCTGGTATGAGCAGAGGAATAAAGGTGGACTGATCAGTAGAAAGTTTGTTCAGGAGTCCTGAAGTAAAAGTTTTGGGTATTTATTTTGTAAAAATTAATGAGTCTTAAGCTATCAAAAGGAGGTGCTTTGGGAATAGTGAAGGACAGAAGAATCGTGTTCAGGCTATGTAATCAGCCTGATACTAGGGCTAGGAGAGAGGTCAAGTATAATTGGGTGGTCCTAAGAAATTGGAAGAACATAGAAGGAAATCTGACCTTTGTAGAGGAGTAGGTCATGAGAGGGGCAGTGTGTGCAGCTTAGGGTAAAACTTAGAAAGGTTATGTATAGGTTAAGAATCTGAAGCAACAGTTTTTGGGTGATGATAACTTCCACACTAACTCCAGGCAGCTGAGATGGGCATAAAGGCCAATGCTGGTTGAGGCTGAGGAAATGAGAATCAGATGGTGAAAAACACCCTAAAAATAACTTGGTGTTGAGGCAGAAGAGGCATGCTCAGAAGTCCCTCAGTCATCTCAGTGCTCTGTGATACTTTATGATTCAGATATTTACTTAGTCTATTGTCTTAGTGGGAAGGTTTTACATGAAAGATCCAATATCTCTAATGAATAAATAAAAGAACATAGAAGTGTTTAGGTAATCTATTTCTTCTAGAGTGAGTATTGGTTATACTTTTCAAGCAATTTTTCCCATCTCATATAAATTTCCCATTTTATTACATAAGGTTGTTTAGAGCTCTTATTAAATTTTCTTAAAATTGCACACCACAGCAATTAGTGTATTCCCTATTCTATGGCTAGTGTAACTCAGTGTTAGATATCTAACTAATATGGTAGTCAACATGAGATTATTTTTGTCATTTCAAGAAAAAAATGACCCCTGCTTTTAGCTATTGATACCTCATTTGTTTATCCTTTCCCAATTTTTCTGGACATTAAATACTAATACACTTTATTTATATAGATTTTTTCCTATCCTGGGCATTTAATATAAGTGGAATTATAAAGTAAGTGGTCCTGTTTCTCTCAATGATTGCAATTAGATTTTTTCATTGGTTTTCCTTTTTTTTTTTTTTTGAGTTTTTCCCACATTATACACTACATCTGCTAACTTTTAAGAACTTCAGCTATATTTTAGATTTAAAATTTTCATTTGTTTTTTAGTATTTTTTCTTCAAATTGTTTTTTACCTTAACATTTCTACTTGCCATCATGTCTACCTTCCTTCTGAAACTACGTAATTTCCCCATTTTTTTAAATATATCTCATTCTTAAGGAAATTTCAAGAAAGAATAATAAACTTTGAACTACATAATTTTTGTGCTTTCTTTTTCAAGCAGGCTCACCCATGCTACTTTTTTCGTGAGTCATCTATAGAGACAGGTAACTTTTCCAGTTTCTGGATGGGGCAGCTCACTAGGAGCTGGGCCTCCTTTTTGTTTATATGTTGTTCACATTGGCTTAAGCCTTTTCTTTCCTTTGATGTGAGTCCCTAACTTTCATCAGCACTGCCAAGAAATGGATTGCTTTAATTCCTTTAGCTGGAGAGACTTCATTGCCTATCTGTTTCTGCTTTTGTATCTTCTTGGAGAAAGGAGCCCAAAACCTAAACATTGCAAAGCCCTGAGATACTCCTGGGCTTTTCTCTTAGCAGGATTCCCTTGCAGATAGAGTAGTTGGCTTGAATGATTATCTTCCCATTTCATGTCTTCTATTTGCTATCCAAAAGGTCCACCATAGTGTCTTCAGAAGAGGCAGTACTATTTTTTTTCTCTTCCTGGGGAAGGGTTGGAGATGGGGATGAGGTGTCTCTCTACCCATTTCTGAGGACTAATATTGTGTCCATCAATATACAACTAAGCCCCCAAGAAAGCAGCACTGGGTTTTAGTCACCTAGAACTGCTACTATTTTTTAGAACGCACTTTATTTGAACTTCTTTGCATTTATTGCTTATCTGGTTTAGAGCAAAAGCTTTCATATTGTTTATTTGTCTTGTGTTTTGACTATTGCTTCTCAATGGATGCAGAGAAGAGGATGATAAGCTTTCCTTGCTTTTGTCTTTTTTTTTGTTGCAGCAACAGTCCTTTGTGAACTTCTCCACCCCATGTAAGCCTCCTGCTGACGTTTACGTTGTCTCTTAGAAACCTTGTGATCTCTCAGTTATTAAAGCATTTCCTAACATAATGTCTAGATGCGGTAGCTTCACTATAATAATTTAAATAATGATTACATTTATATCTTGTGACACATTTTCTGCATTCATATTTTCCCTATAGTTACCATTATTTCATGTTTATTCTGCAGTGTGGTGATCCTTCTGTCTTTCTTTCTCTGTGATGTGGCTTATATTGCCTTTATATTCCTGACCTTCAGAATTAATCCTAAGGAAGTTTGCATTATATATAAAGTCTGAAATTTACTAAACCTCAAAATTTATTTTTTTGCTACTTTCCACTTCACTATGTACTTATACTTTCTAATAAGTACTTGTTACTGACATGTAACTTAGTTTTTACCAGCATAGACCTCTAAATAAGTTAGGATGGTATATTAGTTACTTTCTAGTGCTGTGATAAAACACTATGACCAAAAGCTATTTATAAAAGAAATAGTTTGTTTTGGCTTACAAGTCTAGAGGAAGAGTCTTATGATTCTATAATGGTAGGAGGGGCATGACAATAGGTGGTCAAAGCAGGAGGCTGAGAAATTACATTTTCATCCATATCAAGAAAGCAGAATGAACCAGAAGTTGGATGGGGCTATAAACCTCAGAATTCATGCCCACTGACACCTTCTCTAGCAACGGACATCCTAAAAGACCCATTACCTTCCTAAACAGCATCCTTAATTGAGAATGAAGTGCTCAAATAACTGAGTCTGTAAGGAATGTGGGTTCACATCTTAAAGCCATAATTGTGTGCTCTTGGGCAAATTTCTTTACTTCTATGTGTCCAAGTTTCCTTAACTATAAAACAAACACAAGTAATTACAACATCTACCTTTAGAGGTTTAAATAAAAAAATATTCTGAAGTACTTAAGACAGTGACTGATGTGAAAAGTCCCTAAAAATTTATTTAGTAAGTGTGAAAGTTTTGGTGATTGGAATACTGCAATTGTCAAACTAAGCTATTTCTTATCTCAGAAAACTCTGCAATAAAAATCCTGTCCATCTTAAGAGTCAAGCATCATGAAGTCATTTGGGGGATTGTCAGTGACGTGTTTATCATTATTACATTATAAATATTTTAATTAAAACATACATTTTCCAAATATTTGATCTTTTTCTGGCATAAATTCCTTTATGTACTTAAGTGCATGGTAAAATTACTTTCTAATTATTACTTTTTTTTCTTTGTAGTTCTCTGTATCTTAAAAAAAGCTCAAAAGTAGTAGTAAGTCTAGTTCACTTACTAATGCAACTCCCATAATTCTTTGAAATATCTTTAATAAGAAGCTGCTCATATCAATACATTTAATAATGACTACTTAGTTGCTGTCCTATGTTTTTGGTTCTACAGGCTATATATCATGATACCACACAATCAGCATGATTTGGATTTGTTTTACCTTATTTTGAAATAAGAAGTGGATGGTGCCACCATTATTAGAAGACTGTTCTTTTTTGTATTTAAAAAAGTTTTTTCCCATATCTACCACTGTTCCTCTTCCCTTCCCTCCTCCCAGTCCTTCCCAGTGCTCCCTCAGCCTTCCCTGACCCCATCCCCCCATCCGTTTCTCATGGAGTCCCAAGGTGGCTCAGTTCAGTCTGGCATATCTAGTTGAGGTAGGTCCAAGTACCTCATCCCAGTATTAAGGCTGAGTTAGGTGTCACCCTGTAGGGAATGGGCTCTTAGATGTTAGTTCATGTACCAGGAACATTGTCAGATCCTACTAGAAGAGGCTCCACAAATTGCCCACACCATTTGACAGTCTTCTACCTTTGGAGGGTTTATTTCCTTTTCCTGAAGGTTTCTCACTGATTGTTTCCGACTCAGTGAGCTCCTAATAGTTAGGGTCAGCTGTCTCTGTGGGTCTTTCTTCATCATCCTGATCCCTTTGCTCATATGCTCTACTCTCTCTCTTTCTTCTGCTGGACTGGGAGCTTGACCTGGTGCTTAGCTATGGATATGTGCTTCTGCCTCTATCCATTGTTGGATGAAGGTAGAAGCCTGTTTTTAAGTTCTGAAAAACTTTCTTCTGCTATTCTTAGACCTCCAAAAGGTGGTACTGTTGCTATGTATAGAAGACAGAATTAGTAACCAGAAAATAGCCCTTTCAATAGAACTTTGGGTTTGGGTATTTTTCTAAAGTATATTTTAAAATATATTTACTTGATTATGGAACATCATTTGTAAATGGCCCCAGCACATTACTGCAACAGCATTCCTTGAAACTTTGAGGTGATAGACTACAATGTGAATCAAGTAAGATGCTTTAGCATGGGGCATTTCTCATACTTATTTCTCACAAAGTCCTTTTCAGAGAAAATACAGAACAAATGTACAAGAAACAGATTTTAAGGAATTCAGACATAATGGAATATGACTCATCCATCCAATCATGAATATTAACAGGAAGTTTTTTCAAATGATATATAAGACCAGAGAACTCTGTTGGGAACATATATTAAGCTATTACAAATTAACAAAAAAATAAGCAAATTAAAATATGTAAAGAATTTGAAAATTTATCTTTTCTAAATGATACACAATGATCAATAAGCAAATGAATAAACTCAACACCACTAGTTACTAAGGAAATAAAATTCAAAACCGTACTTTAGCCTATGATGATGAAAGGCCTTACTGAGGAGGTGGGTAATAGAAACCCATCTGTTATCAGTAAGGATGTGAAATGGTGTAGTCATTTGATAATAGATGAACAACTCTTCAAGATCTTAAAAATAGATTTGTTTTAAAACCTGGAAATTCCATGCCTAGGTTTATACCTTCAAAGGAAATGCAAGCATATTTATATACAAAAACATGTATATGAATGATCATAGTAGCATTATCCATAATAGCTAAAAATTAGAAATCACATGGCAAGTGGTTAGATTACTGTCTATATACCCAGTAAAATTAGTTATATAAAAAAGAGAAGGGTTAACAATGCTGCAGTGCATATGAACCCTGAATATAAAAAAGATGACATAAATGATTCCATATATACAATGTAGAGTTGCTGTGGGATTATGCTTTTGTACACTGTAAATATTTGTCATTGTAAGTATTGGTTTAGTAAAACGCTGATTGATCAAGTAGCAAGACAGGAAGTAGGGGCAGGGCAACCCGACTAGGAGAATTCTGGGAAGCTGAAGAGCAGATAGGAGACAAGCATAGGGACCAAGATAAGAATGCTGCACTGAGCAAAAAGGTACCTAGCCACATGGCTAAAAATAAATAGAAATATGGGTTAATTTAAAGTATGAGTGTTGGTTTTTTGCGCATGAATAGTGTAGAATACCACACTAGAGTTTATTAGCAGGGAAGCAGGGATGCAGGAGAAACAGAAGAGAAAGAGAAAGAATCTTGCCTGAGCACTTTCTTTAAGAGGGCAGGTGGGCCCATGTTTACATAGCCACACCCAGGGGCATGACAGCAGCTCTACTCTGTCCTAGGTGAATGCAGGCCTTGAGAATGCTTACAATGAGAGTTAGCAAGTAATAAGCCTGAGCCAGAGACTAAACAGTCTGTAATTAATATAAGCCATTGTGTGAATATTTGGGACTGAGAGACTGTGAGTCAGGACTTTGGGGCTAGGCCAGGCCAGAAACTTCTGACTACATAGAGTTGGAAAAGTTAGAGAAACACTAAGTACATCAATTACTGTTGCCTTTGATGATGGGAGGGATGCGAGCATGGGCTGAGTAGCAATAAGATTTTGAGCATCTGTCTTGATGTTTGGAGCCCTTTTTGAGGAGTTAAGGTACAAATTACCATGTTTCAGTAACCATTTTTGGAGGTGTTTGTTTTTCCTTTTTTTTGTGACATCTAGATTAATAATTTATTAAATACAATAGTAAGTAGTAATAAATTACACTATCTGGATAGAGAAGATTTTCTTTCTTGGATTGGATGACAGTGAAGCATTGTGTCTTTTATTTTTTATGATTTATTTATTTATTATGTATACACTATACAGAAGAGAGTACCAGATGTCATCATAAATGGCTGTGAGCCACCACATGGTTGCTGGAAACCAAACTCAGGACCTCTGGAAGAAAAGTCAGTTCTCTTAACCCCTGAGCCACCTCTCCAGCCCATGTCCTCTATTTTATTTTTTTATTTCTGTATATTTCCCTCAGATTTTCTGCAGTTACTTACTAAGATGGTATCTATGTAATTGAGTGTATGAATATATGTATGCATAACCACTCATTTTGATGAACTGAGTTCTTCAGATTTATGAAGTAGAATTTTTGTTTTATTTAATATTTTTAAATTTGAAATTTTCCTCATGTAAATATCACTAATGAAATTAGTGGGTCCTTATTTATATGTACTTGGTTCAGCCTTTCTAAATGAAGTTTGTTTAAAATGGATGTGTTAGGTACAACAGAGCTTGATTTTGTTGTATAAGCCAATTCATAATTTTAAAAAGGTCTAGATTAGCCTGTTTTTATTTGTTGATATAATTAGCTCATACTATTTTATTGATTTATTGTGTTTTATATATCTTGCTGTTGCTTTTCTGTTATTCTGTGTCCAGGGTTTACTTATTCCCCATTTGTGCTTATACTATGTACTGTGTGTTATAGACACGAGTGTATGAATAACATGCTTAGAATGGCAAGTTCCGAGTTGGTTGTTCCTATGATTATCTGTGTTGGTGCCTTCTTTGGCTCTCACTTTCTTGGAGGCTCTTGATCTTGCTGTCTGCTTTCTGGATGCCTTCTTGGTCTTGGTCTCTTTTGAATCTTTTCTTCATCTTCATCATTCTGGGTACTTTTTCCTTTGCTAATGATCCTGATTATATTCTTCATCTGACTTGTTCTTTCTTTCATACTTTCCAACTTAGCCTTCTTTTCAGAAGTAATTTTTAAATATTTGGTCCCAGAGTCAGTTAAGTCTCATTTCACATATCTCTTTTATCTTTTTTAAATTTCTAGTTTAAAATTTAAGTATACCCTTTTTTGAGATTCTCTAGATCCCTGCAAATGCTTATTTATGGATATTGACTGTCCCCCCACACACATTTTGTAGGTTTTTTTTTTTTCAGTTCTTCTCATCTGAAACATTTTGCCTTTCCCTTCATACTTCTGATCATAGTGACTTGTGTGGAGGCAGGCTTTAGCTTTCTGTCAGTTTAGGTAGGTCTTACTTTCCCAGGCCAGCACTAATTAAGAGAAAGGAAGACAAGAAAGCTAAGGAGCTTCATAGCTCTGCAGTGCCCTCTTCTGTTTCCATGTTGATGTGGAGGTTTTGGATTTTTTTTTTTTTCTCTGCGTGGTTTTGTTATTTTATTTGTTTGTTTATGTATTTATTTATTTAAGACTACCTTCTGGCTGGCGTAGAACTTTGGTGTTGCTGAGGCTGGACTTGGACTTATGGCAATGCTCATGCATCAGCTTCTGGACAGTGCTAAGATTTCATCATGTGCGGTCATTTAATTAAGGTACACTAGGATAATGAATCGGCATATCTTTGTTTCAGTTTTGCTTCATGCTCATAGACATGTTACTGTCTGTCACATCTTTCTTTTCCTTTACTGCTCCTAATGCTTTACTTTTCATGTCCTTCCCACTTTCTGCAGAACAGGTACAGCTCCCAGCTCTGGCTACACGTTCCCAAAGGTCCCTCTTCAGTCCCTCTTCGCAGGGAGCAGATTTATTCTCAGCATCTCTGCCCACACCATAGGCCTCATCTACAGGAAGATGATTCAGTGTGTGTCCATCCTTGTCTCTTTGTTGTCATTTTCGTAAGCAGTCTGTGTCTGGCTCCAGAGATTGATTTGCTGGGGTCTGGATGTTTGCCTCCTCATTTCATGGGAACTGTTTCACAGTGTGCTATAGGCAAGACTTTTGCCGGCTTTGTCCATCTTTAACACATCATGTGGTGTGTGCAGACGTGAGGAGGCCCTTGAGATGGTTACATCACCGCCTAAGATTTCAGCATAAGTTTTATTTTCTCAGAACTTGTTACACAAGGCCTCCTTTTTTTGAGATACAAGTTTTTGCCCTTTAATTTCTGCATATTAGTCTTAAATGTGTTTCTTGGGATACCAAAATGTAAGTCATTTTTTTTCTAGTCTTAAATGTGTTTCTTGGGATACCAAATGTAAGTCATTTTTTTCTTGTTGTCATTTTTTTTTGAGACTGCGTAGCTCCAGCTGTCCTTCTAGAATTTATCCTGTAGACCAGGCTAGCCCCAAACTCAGAGATCTGCCTGTCTCTGACTCCCAAGTGCTGGGATTAAAGGTGTAAACCACCACGCCTAGCCAAATTTTTCTTTTAGAAAAACACAATTTCTCAGTTATAAAAATTATTTTTCTCTGGAACAACAACCTCTAGAGATCCTTTGCGCGTGACTAATAAGAAGGAACCTCAGGTTGCCGGGGCAGTGGCAATGGGTGATACAGCTCAATGCTGCCAACTCATGGCAGCATGAGGAATTCAGAGCCATCACTCCAGGTGGAGTAAGGATTCTTGACCTCACCACAGGAGGAAATTTCAGTGTAAGTTATTGTGAAGCAAAGTTAGAATTTGTTCAGGAAAGACTTTAACATGGATTGAAGCCCAGTAATCAGTAGCAGGGGTTGGGGGAGTTTTATAAAAGCAGACACGACATAAATATACCCACGACGATGTCTCAAGAGAGATTCACACACAAGTGTTGTGATAATAGCCAGGTTTAGAAAGAATTTTGATGAAGTAACATTGCCAAATTACTTTCCTCCTCTCCCCTGTCCCATTTGGGTAAATGAGATCATATAAAGATTTGATAGGTCACGTAGTCTGAAAGAGTCTTTACTAAGATAAGTTACAAAGGAGTTAAGGCATGGTAAATGAAGTTCATAATTTTTGTGAGATTCTCAGAAAGTTACAGGTTTACAGAGATTAAATTCAGAGCATATGTGTTCAGGCATAAGTTTGAGAACATTCTTCATTGCTATTTTTACAATTTTATTTGAAATATTTCTATTTAAAAGTTTTAATATTGAATTAGTTATTATTTTTACATACACACAGACACACACGTGTGTCGTATGTGTGTGGTACATGTGTGTTTGTGTATGCATGATGTCTGTAAATGCGGGTTGGCACATGCCATATTGTACACATGGAGGTTGGAGATCAACTTAGGGGAGATGGTTCTCTCCTTCCACTGTAGGATCTACAAATTGAACTCATGTAATCAGGTTTGCATTGTAAATGCTTTGATCTGTTGACCTATCTTGTTGTCCTTGAAATATCTTTCTTTAAAGAGAAGTTTTTTCCCCAGGTCAAAGGATCTCTTCCTTTGGAATTTACATATGGTGGTTGGAATGAGAATGGTTCCCATAGGCTCATATGCTTGAGAACTTGATTCCCGAGTTGGTGAAACTGTTGGAAAAGGTTAGGAGAGGAGACCTTGTTGTCACTGGGGTTAGGCTTTGAGCCTTCAAGAAATGTTCTATTCCCAGTGTTCTTTCTTTCTACCTACTTTAGAACCAAAATGTGAACTCTCAGCTCTTCCCTGTGCCATGATTTTGTTTTGCTTTTGTGAACTCTAACCATTTGAAACCATAAGCCCAATTAAATGCTTTCTTTTATAAGTTGCCTTGGCCATGGTGGTTTGCCACAGCAATAGAAAAGAGACAAAGACACCAGGGCTGAAAAATGTATGAAATAAAGAGTCCTGCTTCTCCCATTCTTACTTATGTGGTATTAGCAAGAATTAACTTTTTGATGCAATGATGTGACAAATCCAACTGTTGCTAAAGTTGTACCATGGGGCACAGTGTACTTAGGGCACTGAAGTGGGAAGATAGGAGGTGTGGGGAAAGTGCATGAGGACTGTCAGTTGAGAAAATGGAGTGGGGGCTGGAGGGATAGCTCAGCCGTTAAAGGCTTGACTCACAACCACAAATACAAGAGAAAATTGAGTGGATCTAACACTGATAAAATTCTCTCTCTCTCTCTCTCTCTCTCTCTCTCTCTCTCTCTCTCTCTCTCAAGCTTACTACAGTATTTACTGAACACAAAGTGAGACAGAATGAAGCCAAATGGGGCATTTTTCTTGGGTGGTTTCTCCATCGTCACAGCCATAAAGGCTCTTATTTTTTATTGAAGAGCTAAGAAATAAACCCAAAGCATCTGCTACAGAAGTAAACATGAACAAGCATAGAGAAGAAAATGTAATTTTAAAATCCACTATGAGGCCACAAGAACATTAAAAAAAATTATATTGCTTCTGCCTCCCTGTGAATTGGAATAGTATGGAAATCCTTTGATAGGCATGACAAAATTTTTACTTTATTTATTTCTCATATCATTCCTTATATACTGGAGAAACTGTATAGATTATGTGAGACTATTTATGATTAGATGATGTGTTCATGTTTGTTTAAGCAGTGCTAAAAACCAAATTTTCTTTAAGTACAACATAGCACATCAGGAAGATATAGTATAATTTTACTCTTATCTTTAATGTTTATGTACTTTGAGACCTTGTATTTGTGGCCCTACAGAAACATGGGCAAGGGAAACAAAAATTAAGCATATTCAACATATAGCCATCCACATTTACACTGCCCTCTGTTAAGTAGCTAATGATATTAGCAGGCTTGAGTTACCAGGAAGAGATCATTCCATCAAAATAAGAATATATATGTATATATTTATACAATTTTCACATGAACCAAAAAAGTGTTCACCATGCAGTGCCTATTAGGTTGAGGCTATGTAATGATAAGGAAGTGGTTATGTTTGTTAATTGCCATATGTCCAAACACCTGGGAGAATTACTGCTCTGCATGTTTTCAGTACACATCTTTCAATAAAAAGTACTCTAGTACTGTGTTGATAATTATTGTTTAGAGGTGACATTTATGAAGCATAGACAAAAACCAAGTAGAGAAAGTAAGCATGAAGCCTGTGAAACCTGTTAGACAGACATGGGTGAGAGAAGTTGCATACGTGTGTTTGTACAAATACAGCAAAAAGCCTAGAACACAATTCTTCACCTTCAGGAGGGATGAAACATTCAAGACAGTGGTGGTGCCCTTAATCCAGTTACTCATTTTTCATATGCACTTGGATGAAGGCATTCTTGCTGCCCAAGAGGTTATCAGCAAACTCCTATCTGAGAGTATCTGCTGTGGGATGTCTTTTTTTTTACACTGTGAATATGTATTGTTCAAATTGGTTGCTAAATAAAGCCAATTTGGCCTGTAGCCAGGAAGAATATAGCTAGGTGTGAAAGCCAGACTGAACACAGGGAAAAAGGAGGGCAGAGCTAGGACAGACACCAGCAGTTGCCCAAGGAGCAAGATGCCAGAGCACTGGTAAGCCATGGGCCACATGTCGATACACAGATTAATAGAAATGGATTAATTTAAATGTAAGAGCTAGCTAGTAATAAGCCTAAGCCACTGGCCAGACATTTATAATTAATATAAGCCTCTGAGTGGTTATTCAGGGACTGGCAGATGGGAGAGAGAAATCTCCATTTACAAGTATCTGTATTTAACAGATCAGCAAGTGTTGGCTGCAGGTAACACCCTCTGGATTCATTTGCAGGCTCCTTATCTTGTTCTTATGCTCAACTAGTTTTTGTAACATGCCAGGAACGGATGCTATGTCATAGAAAGGGCAACATAGAGCAAGAGCAGTGCATACAGAAGCAGCATGTAATACAGAATTCAAACACCAGGGTACCTCCATCTTTCTGAGACTTTCTGAAACCTCACTTTACAGAATGAAAATGTTCTGATTACAGCCCCCACTACAATAGCACTCAGGGTCACAGGATCACAGAGATCTGCTCCAGGGATTATCTGTCATGTACAATTAAATTGTAACAGCCTTGGAGTACTTTGCAAATGGACCACTCCCTCATAACCAACAGCTTGTCAAAGCAAGAACCGAAGCTTCAGGACTCTGATTGTGCCTGTGCCCCGGAGTTCTTATGGCCTCTGCTCACGAGGTGGAGACTGTTAAAGGAAATCTTTTTATTCAAGGTTGCATTTGGGAAAATATAGCAGAGACTTTCTGTTTCAAAAAAAGTATTCTTTATTTTCAAAAGGTGAAAAGTCTCAGAAGTTGCACTGGGCTAAGATTGAAATGTTCGTGCATTTGGTGGAGTTCTTTGTCTTCAGAAATGTCCTTTGAGAGACAGATCTGTAGGGCTCTATCCTTTCTTTGAAATCAACTTCCAGCCCTATCGTCTTTGTCTCTGTAAATACATTGGATCTGCAAGTAAAATCCAGTGATGAGTAAAGAGGGGGAAATATTACAAGTACCTCTTTAGGATTGGGAACATCATGTAGAAGAATTGTTACTAATCCTGGCAGGACCAACCTCTTGACACAGAAACAGAACATCATCTACAATGTTTACACTTGACAACTACAAGGTCAAAATACTAAAAGATGTAGAATCATTTTGTACTGTGTCACATTAATAACTCTGCTTCACCACAAGAGGCTGTAAGAAGGGTGTGGACATCAGGCTGGGGTGAAGGAAGTTGGAGATAGAAGGGCATAGTTCACATTGCATATTAAAATTCATTAAGGAAAGACTGTCTCTTTTTGTTGAAGCATGGCTGTTTTTATGTTTGTTTTCCTACCTATGTAGTTAAAAACAAACAACAACAAAAACCCAAATCAAATCTACTTTGTTTCATAATTTTTGTTCAAAAGAATGGAATCTGAGTTATCTCAGGACCTGGGTGTGTAGACATGACATTCAGAACTGCCTAAAAGGTCATATAGGATTACTATTTAACCAAATGGCAACATGACATTGTCCCCCTTTCTGCAAGTCAGTTCAATCCAAAAGGATTTGTCCAGCACACAAACAGAAAATGTTCCCCAGAAAAGTCACTGTTTCTAGAAACTTCAGAAATAGTGTAAAGCCTACCCCCAAATGTAGGTTGGTACAATGATCCATTGGCCATTGTCCTTTCTCAGCCTTCAGAATGCTCCCCTCGACTCTGTAATAAACGTTACCCCTCTTCTGAACTATAGACTGTACATCTCATTTACATTCTTTGATAGAGATCATAAGGACCAGTGTGGAGGAGATGCAACCACCCAGTCTGATGGAACCCTGGTTTGCTCTAGTATGGATTTTTGCATATTGATAAAAATATAAATTTTTCTATTTGTTTAAGATAATTTGTGTATTATACAAATTCAAATCTATATTTGTCATATTGTGCATATGATCCTATTTCTGTTTAAAGTATTTTACATATTGATACATATTAAAGTATTGTGTGTTTTGCACAATACATTTCTTCTTCCGTTTAATTTTATTTGCACACTGTATAAAATATTCTACTTCTATGTAGGATATTTTGTATATTGATACATATTAAGGACATTGTAGCCATTTGCACTATATACTTCTACCTCTGCTTACGATATTTTGTATGTTGTCACAAACTGGAAGCCATTGTCACTATATTGTATGGTTGTTTACAGATTGTCTATTTTTATAATATGAAGCCTTAGTCTTTAGATTATTTAGGATGATAAGAATTACAGGTTATAGTTATCAATGTTTGTCAAAATTATAGTCATATTAATTAGGTTTTCTATATATAATGCAATAACATATGTTAGATGGATAGGTAATCTTCAAACACTTCATAGATGGAGAGAATATAGCATTTAAATGCTTTTTTTCAAACTCAGAATTTGGCTGATGTGAGACACAGTTGCTCCTGGCAGTACTGATATTTTCCTGAGATGATGTTGGACATCAAAGACACTTCATATGGAGTTTGTATTCCTCTTGGCAAAAAAATGGCCATTGGGCAAAGAACTGCCCTTGCCTCAACTGCTGACGGTAAACACACTGTGCAATCCAGACAAGTAGGACAAAGGATAACAGACTGCTGAACCCTGCCAAGACAGGGTAAGAAGGTCTCTCAAAGTGTCCTCCTTCTGAAAATGGCCTATCAGATATTCTAGGCCTATAGGCAAAAAATTGGATGTTCTAAAGTTGGAGAAAAGCTTTGGGTGACTGTCTAGGCAGCCCTCTGTCACTCTCTTGCTAAATTTTGGAAGTTGCTTGCTTGCACTCCCTGCTTACTCAAGTAATACATTTTCCTTTCTCAGGTCTTTGATGGGGTTGAAGACTAAGGTAGTTATAGTTACAACCATCTTGTATCTTAGCTAAGACCATATTAGGTACTAGATTCAGATTCTTCGAGATAGGACAGCTTTTGGAGTAATCTATATACCAATATTATAAACATTTAATATGTGTTTCTTGCTTGATGCTGTAGATCCATCTTGTTTATGTTTTGCTCTATTTCTCCTGGACAATGCTTGATTATCTTTCTTATTGTATATAGTTTATAGTAGGCTTAGAATCTTCTTATTTAGACAGAAAATGAAGTATAGCGGGACTTGCCCTGCCCTTGGACTTAGGCTATCTAACCCCAAAGAGGAAGTGTTTCTTTACCTGCATTCATGACCACATATAAGATGAGAGGCCAGGGTCTGGATTGCTTTCTTTGGTGTGGTTGAACACCCGACAACCAAGGCACCAGTTCACAGAGGGCTACTATAGCTGTTTGCACCATTCTGTATTCCTGAGTGCACCTCTCTGTGCACCTCTCTAATAAATTCTATTTATCCATTTAACAGACTAATGTGATTCAATCTAACATATTTTGTTATTTCATTCTCTTGAAATTTCTCTACTCTTATCTCTCTAGATAGAGACTATAATCTCTCTCTCTCTCTCTCTCTCTCTCTCTCTCTCTCTCTCTCTCTCTCTCTCTGTGTGTGTGTGTGTGTGTGTGTGTGTATGTGTGTGAATCCCAAAAGCATTGCCTGGGTTTGGAGGAGAGAGATCTCAAGTGTAGGGTTTTTGTTGTTGTTGTTTTGTTTTGTTTTCTAAATTTACTCTTTGGGGCCCTGTCATCCAGCTCTCAAATACATACATGGAAATTTATTCCTACATAAAAATGCACAGCCCTTGCTTGGCTTGTTTCTAGTCAATTTTTCTAACTTAAATTATTCCATTTCTCTTCAGCTACATTTTGCCTCAGGGATTAAATAGATAGAATTTAGATTAGATTAGATTCTATGTAATTAAATTAATTAGATAAAATAAAGAAAGGTAAACTTTGTTCTATGTCTTTCTTCCTTTCTTACTCTGTGACTGTGTGGCTGTGTGGTAGGTCCCTGGCATCCTTCTCCTCTCATTTTCTTGTTCCTCCCTCTTCTCTTCTGGAGCATGGATTTCTTTTCTTTATTCTCTCTGACTTGCAGACCCACTTGTTTCTCTCTCCTGCCTAGATGTTGACCATTAAGTTCTTTATTAACCAATCAGATGTTTTAGGCAAAGTAACACATCCTTACAGAGTTAAATAAATGTAACATAAAAAATTACAACATATCTTTGCATCATTAAACAGATGCTCCACAGCATTAACAAGTCTAACACATCTTAAACTAGTATTCCACAAGTGCTTGATGGAACTCAGGGAGGATTTTAGAGCTCACCCAGCCTTTACTGCTATATAGACCCATAATTTACTGGGAGCTGCTTTTCCTGCTGTAGCTTGGGTTCCTCTTGCCTTCAGACTCGCTATTGCAATAACTTACCATGGCAAGGTATGCTATCTTTTTAACATACAGAAAAGAAATGTACTTTTATTTGGAGGGACAAGAATAGAAACAGAAAACACAAGAGCAAGGAAGAATGGAGTGAGTTTCAGGGAATTTCTGTAGTTGTTTAGGACAGACCTAGGCTACTTTTTGTTGTCTTCAGTTCTGAAATAAAACTGAATTTCAATGAGTCTCTGGATAGGAAAAAGTGCTATGGATAGCATCCATATTTTATTTTTTTATTTTTAACCACCCGTCCATATTTTAAATATAGGAAGTTCCACCAAAGAGTAGTCTCTTTTCCAAGTAGCATCTACTCAAGATTGTGTGAGCTTTGAAAACTTTCCTTTTTACTCAAGTGCCAACTGGAGGTGACATAGGACATAGACTCTAATTATGTTAGGTCAGTTCTTGCAAGGTGCAACACTCTCCAAACATGAATAGTCTAAGTAAAAACAAAAACATGCAAATCTTTAAACACGTCTGTTGTCATTTTCCTTTCCATTTTTTTTAAAATGTTCACTTTTTTGTGGTAAAAAGATCATGTAGCTTTAGGTAGAGAGACAAGAACTCTCATGTGTCTGTTCTAATCTTAAAGCTTTTATTCTTCTTGTTTAACTTCTTTGATGGTCATAAAGAATCAAAGTCCTCTAGTTTAAATTTAATCAGCTGAAATGTCTGAGTTTGACATTATGCAAGGAAATGTTACATTCACCTTACTGAGAAATTAAGCAACATATAGGTGTTTGTGTATGGGTCCAGGGCACTCTAAGAATGATCAATGTGTGTGTATGTGGGGGGACAGCCTGTAGGATTATAATTGAAATGAGAAGTATTCCTCTTTGAGGTTTGTACATCATGTTACTTTAGAAAATTTCTTAAAAGAAAGTGGAAGTGATAAAGCTCAGTCCTCTCTTTGGTAGCAACAGTCATCATTGTGCCCTGTTTGACATCTTCATCTGTGGCATGTTAGAATTTCCCTGAAACTATGTTGAGTGGACTTTTCCTAGCCTAGTGGTTTTTATAGTTTTCTCCAGTGTTTATTCAGTCTCTGCTCATGTCAGACTATTGTACATATCATTTTCATTTGGAGGATGCTCAAAATTCTGAATTCAGCTTATGTTCTCAGAGTTTTAGAACCAAAGCTTGGGCTCTGGCAATCACAGTAAGCTTTACCCCTTCTGCAATATGTCAACTAAACAGACAAGTTACAGTGAAAAGCTGAGAAAAGAGTATTTAAGTTATTATTATTCAATGTGGCTGAAATGGAAAAATAAATAAGAGGTCCAGAGATCCTCAAGTCCGTCTTCACAGTCCTGCCATGAAATAGATTTAAATAGAGATGAAGAGGTGTGTCTAATAAAGTATGTTGACCCTTTCTCTTTCTCTCTCTCTCTGTATGTGTGTGTGCTCATGTGTGCATGTGTATGCTTCTGTGAACACTATTCTCTTCCATGCCAGTTTACTGAGACACTTACTTTTAGAAATCATAAATGGGTGATGGTGTTTTCAAATCTCTTCCTAAATAATCTATGATTATGAGATTTTTTTGTTTGATATCTTGATATGATAGATATATCAGTTGGTTTTGAGTGTTGAACCAACAGCCTCATACTTTGAATAAATTCCATTTGGTTGAAGTACGTATTTTTTTTATACATTACTGGCTTGAGCTTGACAATATTTTACTGAGGACATTGATATTCAGGAGACATATTGGTCTATAATTTGCTTTTCTTGAAATGTCATTGCAGGGTTTTTGAAAATGCTGAATTATAGAAAGAAGCAGTAAACATTCTGTCTGCTTCTATTCTAAAAGAGACTATAGAAAATAAATATAATTTCTTCATTAAATCTCTTGGAGAATTCACCGCTTGATGCAGTTCAGCTGTGTACTTCTGTTTTATAAAGTTATTGATTCAGTTCTGTTGAGATGTGGACTTGATTCTAATGTAGTCCAGGCCTCAAACATATGATTATCTGGCTCCCCTTCTGTATGGTGATACTATGGGAGTATAATACCATGTTTTCATTTTTAGTCTTTCTTATATGAATTTTGGCATGTATGTCTTCTAAGGGATTGGTACACTTCATAGGCTATCTGTGTATGGGCATAAAGTTGTTTATAAAGTTTCTCTTACCCTTTCAATGTCCTCAGGATATGATACTGTGATATTCTTTCCTCTCCCCTCATCTATTTAGTCTGGCTAAGAAAAAAAATGAGGTCACTAATAGGTCATTAATTTTTCAAAGAATCATATTTTTGTTCTGTTGGTGTGTGTGTGTGTGTGTGTGTGTGTGTGTGTGTGTACATTTGTGTTTATTCCATGCATGTTCTATGGCATGCATACAGATACAGGGAGAGGGCAACCTTGGGTTAGCTAACGTGTGAGCTTCCAGGAATTTTCCTTTCTTTGCCTGCTTTAAGCACTGGGATTACAGACTTGCTTTGGTAATCAGGCTTAACTGAATTCTGTGGACTTGAACACGGATTCTCACACTAGCAAAGCAAGTATGCAACTCACTGAGACATATATTCAGTCTGCATCTCTTTTTAGTTTTGTTATATTTATTTTACATGTTCAGACACAAAAAGCTAAAAGCATTACAATTTTAAACAAGTTTCACAACTTAAAAATATTATATAGCTTGTTGCAAATAAATCTACCAAGTAGGTATGTGTGCCTGTAATTCCAGCACCTGCTGGTCTACAGTCTAAACTTATAATCTTCCTTTGGATTCATTTTTTTTTTCTTGTTTACTAACTTGAAAGTTTAAATGACTAATTTTTAGACGTTTATTTTTTTTTTCTAAAATCTATATCCAATGCTGTGAATATTATTCCAGACACTGCTTAAGGCACCTTTTCAGTGCATTCCACATTTCTTTGTGTGTTTATAATGACTTTGTTCATGATCACCAATGATTCCAAATGCCTTTCAATAAGTGAGTTTTAGAATATAGCAAAACACTCAATATATTAGAATACTAGCTATCAAAAATTATTGTTATAAACATATCCAACATATATTAAAATTTTGTATGCTTTTAACATTCTAGAAAAAGTAACAAACAGGAACTGAAATTCTATCAGTGGTTTCTGGTGCTGATTATAGAACCATTGAGGGAATTGTGTGGTAATACAGCTTCTCTTTGTGAGACTTTTACAAAACCATGAACTCCATCTTATGTAAACTTAGGGACACCTAAGGCATCATTAGACCCACAAACTAGTACACCATCTGAAGTAGTCTAAGATTCTCTCCTCGTCAAAATTCATAAATCCAACAAAAAAAGCAAGATTTCAAAATTTACTTTGGACACCTGCTGTGTACACATTCTTGGCTCTTTGCCACACTATAGAATTATGGCAGGAAGCCAGGGGTCAGAGTGCAGAACACTGTACTAAGCAGCAATAGATATTTGAAAAAGGGTCTTATGTGACCCAGACTGGTTCCCAAATCACTGTAGGAACTGTGTGAATCAGACTGACATGTTGCCAAGTATGTGACTATCTCAACTATTAAACCAGGAATGTGAAATGGGATGGTGGGAAGCATGATAGGGCAAGAGCTAATGAGCTGAAGGAGAAACAGGGAAAACAGGGGAAATGTTAATTGGTCCAAGGGGGGAAGGGAGGTCAGCACAAAAGAAGAGTAAGGAGGAAGGCAAATAGCATCATTAATGTTTGAAAAGGCCTTAAAGCATCATTATTTTTTATTTACTTAAAAGTACATTGCACATACACACACACAAACATACACACACACACACACACACACATTTCAGTGAAGTTATGACTCTTGGGATGATAATGTTCCTCTCCCAAGAGCCATAGACTAGCAAAAACCTCAGTACCAGGAATGGGAATACTTGGTTTGAGTTGGGGAGTGAGAAGGGAGGTTAATAGAAAAACAGAGGGATACAGAAAGAGAAGGAAGGAGAGAGTATGAAAACATGATGCCATACACTTTGAAACAGCCAAAAGGTAAATTTTATTTATATAAAATTATATATAATATAAAATACAAGTTTACATACATACATAAGTATATAACTTAGATGAATTTGGCTCACATTTGGCGAATAATGCTCCTCACAAGAGCAATTGGACTACTAACAAGAACGCTTAACACCAGGCATGAGAAACCTTCTTTGAAGATAATGATCAGAGGAGTCCAGGAAACTCTCAAAACAACAGAAGCTATTGTAGTTGCCTTTGGAAGCCTCACAAAGGTTGAGGATAAGTTCATTGTTTTGAAGACATCACGCACTTCAGACAAAGGAAACAAGCTGGAACTGACCTGTAAGTCTCCCCTCTGAAGACTAGATTTCATAGTTCTGGGAGGCACTATGTAAGTTGCCAAGGGAGGAAACTAACTGACAGTTATGCCTTGCTGTGATTTCTATCAATCCCAAGAACAACCAATATGCCATAATATCCCTAAAGGTGCAATAGTGGCTCTCATGTCTTGGAGGAAACCAACAGCTGTCTGATTAGACTTCAGGCTGCTCAACAACATGGATATCGTTAGTTGTGCAATAATATATGCAATATGACCAGATAAACTTCATTTTGCTGTATCCAACATTCCTCAAGAGTAGGAAGGGGACTTTGAGTAAGCTAACAATTACTGTTTCCTGGACAGCAGAAGTCAGTATCAATCTCCTTTAAAATTCCCTGGTGGTTTCCAGTTTAAGGAAGATCTGCGATGACCACACCATTCATCCTGTGAAGAATGGGTTAATGTTATATTTATGAGAACACGGTAGTAAGCACCCTAATTAATTCATCTAATCATGCATATTTGGAAACGTTTCTTTCTTCCAAGCTCTTAACCATGGCATGTGAGGATCAGAGAACAGCTCATTAGAATTGGTTCTTCCTTCTACTGCATGGATCCAGCAGATCCTACTCAGATCATCAGCCATATCCTTACTCCCTGAGATTCCCCACCAGCCCAAGTAGCTCATCTTGGTGTTTCTTTATATATTGTGGTTATTTAATTTTCTTTCTGATGTGTTAGTGGCAAATCCTCCTCCTCTTCCTCCTCCTCCCTCTCTTTCTCCTCTTTCTCTTCCTCCTCTTCTCTTTGGTAGTTATCTCATTTTTTGGCAGAAGCCTTTAATTTCACAGATCTCATTGGTCAGTTACTGGGACTGTTACCTTGGCTATCAGAGTCTTTTCCAGAGAATCCTTGCTGTATCTGCATTATAAAGTATTTTACCCAGTTTTTACAATTCCTCTAAAGTTTGAGGTCTTATTTTAAAGAATTTAATCTCTTAAATTGATGTTTGTTCAGGGGGAAGAAATTAAGAATTTGGCTTCATTTGTCTACCTGTGGTTATAACAGGTTTTTCAATACCATTTGTTAAAGAGGCTGTAGTTTTTCTAATGTGTGTTTTAGTCATCTTTTTCAAAAAGTTAGATGGCTGTAGCTACGTGGATTTTATTCTTGCTTCTCTATTCAAGTCCTTTGCTCTATGCGTCTGTGTCATGCTGTCTTCGTCATTATGAGTTTATTGTGTAACTTGAGATCAGGTATTGTGATCCCTCCCTCATATCCCTTTAGCATATCCAACCCCGGGGTTATTTTCAGCTTATGCTCTCAGCTTCCATCCACTGGAGATGGCTTCCCATGTGAGCCTCACTATTTGATCTGGACTCTGTTTCCTAAAGCTTTAGACTCATTGTGAGTAGACCCTACTTTTCTACATGACTGCCTCTCAGGGCTGTGTCTCACCCTGGACATAGGAGGAAACACACCCCTGTCTTGTGGTTGTTTTCTGTTCAGTTTCTCAGTGTAG
Organism: Sigmodon hispidus; assembly: GCA_004025045.1. NCBI lineage: Eukaryota > Metazoa > Chordata > Mammalia > Rodentia > Cricetidae > Sigmodon > Sigmodon hispidus. Next base: position 243,675 of record PVIH01001205.1, read on the forward strand.
TTCAGTTTTCAACATTAGGTTCCTTTTTTATTTTGATGCCTGGCCACAGCCCTCTGATCACACATAGGGAAACTGAGGCTCCTCTTCACTGCTCACCCATCATCTAGAAGAGTCATTGCCTTACTAAAATTAGCAGCTGGGTTTGATGGTCTTAAGGGATGTGGCCTTATCCTTGACCAGACCACAGATTGACTCTTCTTTATGCAGACTCTGGAGTTTGCTTCCTGCACCTAGGCATTGAACGGTAACAACTTAATCAGGTTACTGGAAGAGACAATTGAAGTGAAAAGATACCAAACATCTTAATGCTATTTGTAGAAATTTAAGATGTTTGAAAGGAAATCTTATACATTTATTGTTCTTCCTTCAGATTCTGACTCTTTAAACATTAAAAAAGACTTTTATTTTCATTCTCAGCCCTCTACCTAAATTTTTATTACATGCTGGCCACGGTGTAAAGAATAGCATTTTCAACTGTTAAATAGCATTGCTTGAGTATATTTTTGGGCATTATTTCATTTCAAATAAGTGTCTTTCTTCCATGCTTTATCATAGCTGTGTAAGAATAGTGATGAACTATTCTTTTCCTCATGTATCCCCTTTTCTTACCAGTAGGGGGCACCAGAGGATTTTTAACTGTATCTTCTAACTCATGTTTATTTCAAAGAAGCTACACTTAAATTCTGTTTAGATTTTTTAAAAATTCTCTCATTTTGTGGTTATAAAATAATTATAACATCTCATCTTTCCCTTTGTTCCCTCTATTTCTTTCCATATACTCTTTCAAATGCATGGCCTCTTTTTTCCCTGATGGAGGGGTGTGTGTGTGTGTATTCCCTTAAATATATAAATTGCCAACTGTCCAGTCTGTATAATGTTACTAGTATGTACATATTCTGAGGGCTGACCATTTGGTATTGCCTAGCCAATTGCTGTGCTCTTCCCTGGGAAAGGCGATTTTTCCCACTCTCAGCATCCCTTAGCTGTTATAGTTCTTTGTGTAGGTTGAGGCCTCCTGGACTACCCCTTGTCTATGTTAGCATGTCTGTCATTGTTGCCCTTGTTCAGCTGATGTTACTGATGTTACTGCAGTCATATTAGTGAGACTTTATAGGTGTAGTTTCTGACATTTCCACGAGACACAAGCTCACAGTAATCTCCCTGTTCCTCTTACAAAATTTCAAGCCTTTTCCACAAAGATACCAAGTCTTAGGTGTAGGATTGTTTTGTAGATGTATCCCTGGGACTGAGTTCTGCAAGTCTGTACTTTGATTGGTTGTGGTTTTCTGTTATGGTCTCTGTCTGTTGCAAAGAGAAGTTCCCTTGATATGGATGAGGGCTACGCTAATCTGTGGCCATAAGGACAGATATTTAGAGTGTTAGGGATGATGCTGATTTAGCAAAGTGACAGCTGCAGATTCTCCTCCAGGATCCATGACTTCAATGTCCCTGGGTAATTGGCCAGGCGTCCAGTGCCAGGAACACTTTGCCTTTTGCCTCTGGTTGAGCAGGTCTTAAGTCTAATTGTAGAGCAGCTGCTTACCATCAAGATAGTCATGTCACTATTGCACTTTAGGGTTATCATTTTTATGGTCATTGTTGTGGTTATGAACCACAACATCATAGCTGAGTAGGGCTGCTTGTTGCTTTCCTTCTGGAAGCTTGCAACTTTTGGTGCCATGAAAGCTGGTCCTCAGGGAAGAGGCTTTCAGGTCATTTCATGCTCAGAAACCACTGGACTCTGTGTCTTGAAGTGCATGTTTTCAGCAATTAAGGGACTTACCTTCCACCTGTGGGACTTACCTGCCACCTCTGGTGGCAACCAAGGATAATAGGAATAGGCTGTATGTTTAGGAGTCTCTTGGACAACCTTGACCAAGTATTCAAAAGAGGTCTTCTCATGCTTGCTGTTTTTATTTGTTTGTTTAGATAGTCAAAAAACTAATGTTTCCCACATTGTCAGCCCATGTGGAAAAAGTTTATTTAAACTATATATGTGAGTATTTATACACCAACTTACTTGTATTATGTGCTTTTAGGTAGATAGTACAGTTTCTTATGACTTTTTCAGACATTGTTATTGCTACGTTACGCTTCCTCCTTCTTCCGTATTTATCTGTACTTCCCAAATAGAGGCCTACAGTTTGAATAGTCTAGAAATTCTTACATGACTCAAGTAAGCTTTTTAGATTACTCTTTCAAAAAGATATCATCAATGTTACATTATCTATCGAAAAATTCTCTTCCCCTTACCCTGGAACTCAGGATTCCTCGCTCTAATTTTTCAGGTGGAGTCTGCCTCTGTACTCCTGCCTTCAAATCAACACCATGGTGTAACTGCTCTCAGTGCTTGGAACATTTGTGCTTATGCACACAAATGCTCCAAATCTCTTTGAAGCCAGTTTCATAAAATCAGAATTCAGTTATCTTTGGTGCCATTTTACCACTCCCTAATCCTGGTTTCTTCTCTGAATATAAGCAAAGAATTTCTAAAATTCAGAATCTTAGCACAGAAGCCCTGACCTGTAGCTTATTTCCTTCTGTCCTAAAGAAATAAAATTATAATGTGTATACCAATCATATCAAGAACCTCCATCATTTTTCTAAAATGTTGCTATAAATGACAAAGTTTATAAGCGCATGCTCTACCTTATATAAAACATTTTATCCAGATTATTACATCAAAATATGCAAAGTATGCCATATCTTAGAATCATTACAATATGAAGTAACAGAAAAAATGGGATCAAAGATAAAAATACATTGAAACAGTTTTCTATAGGAACACTTATCAAATAAATTAAAGAAAAATTGAGAAAGAAAAAAGCATTGGCAATGGTTATGGAAGGTAATAGTGGGCACAAACTGGGCCATGATGAGAAATTCCAGGCAAACTATCAGGGAAAATAATTGTGAGTCTCAATTGCTTTGCATCTGCTAAAAATGTCTAAAGAAAGTCAGTGAAAATCAGTGAATATTAGAAGATGAAACATTTAAAAAGTAGACCTCTGTTCACACTCTTGTGCCTCAGCTTAGCTGGTGAAATGTGATCTTTACCATGGGTTGAATTTTTCCTCCCTTATGTTTACTGTGAATTCTATTTCACCATGCCTTAAAACAAAAAGACAAACAAACACTTCCTGAGAACCAACTTGGGGTGCTAAGCCTCCATGACCTATGAGGTGCTGCAGCTGAATGTTACAAGATTAGATGGACCTTCTCGAATGACAAGCTGAAAAACTACTCCAGATCAGAACTCCATGTTCTTTGTATTCCTCAAGTGTATTACTTAGTAACTATCTATTAAGTGAATATAATGTATGGATAAGCTTTATACATGAATAACTTTCTTGTGGCAAACAACTTGAGTCCTGATCATTTTACCTATCTCATGTTCAGACACGGGCAATGTGAAGAGTTTCAAGGCAGTCTTCATTTTCACTCAAACTAATGGCTAGCCGATTCTTTGTTGGTCCAACTCAGGCTTCTGTTGTCTTTACAATAGATTTCATTTCTAAAATAAAACTATATCATGTATAAGTTTGCACTTGAAAAGCAAGAACCTTCTGCTGATGGAGTGGAATGTACCAGCAACACTAAACTCGAATATTTTTAGAAGTGGGTGGGGAGAAGGGCTGTTCTCTGCTTAATGCTTGAGTAGAAAACAAGATCCAGACAAGGAAATGCCCCATCTTGCTCATCTGTCTATGTCTTGTACCACGAGAAATGAAAAACTTAGCTACAGATAAGGGACAAAGCAGCCAGAAGGAATAGAAAAGGAATGAATAATGAACTTGTGAAGAGTCACATGAAGATGACTCCCACTGGCAAACAATAAGACATTGTGGCATTGCTGTTAAATAATTGCTAAGCGATTTGGAATTCCAAGAAGCTGGAGTCCAATATATGAATAATAAGAAAACAATTGGTCACACACTGACTTAGGAAAAAATTCAGATATTGATGTAACAGAGTCAATAGGTCATGAGACCTATTATACATTAGGCTGGCCTTTTTGAATAAAGCTAAGCACTCATATGGCCCCACAAGGCTGCCTCTTCTGTCTTGAGGTTGAAGTTCTTAGGGAGTTACATAGAGAGGCCTGATCTCTTTTGGTCATGTCCCCTTACCACCGGTGCCAGTTCCAGAAAAGGCAAGTCTGTGACCACATTCCCCAAGAGTCAAGTTCAGCAGACTGGTCAAAATGTTTTTAGGTATCTGTTTTGATTTGCACTGTGGTCAGGGCTGAGACCCTTCCCAGATCTCTGGGCAATAATGGTTTATCTTGATAACTTCCATCCTTTAGGTTCTTGAGTGTATGTTTTGTGATCCATGACTTTGTGTCTAGGTCCTATAAATGTGTAGAGTCCCATTTATATTGCTTAGCTGTGGTAAGTGGTATAGAGTTCTTTTATTCCCATGTCCAGGGAGTTTTAACACAAATTTTATCATATTAGACACTAGGATTACATATTAAAAATATTTTCCTGCATTTTTAATAGCTAATACTTGGAAGTTATTCACTGAAAATATCTGATTATGTTGTATTTATTACAGAACCAAGCATATCTGTGTTCCAGAAGTATCTTAGGTGGTAAGAAAGCCTGAGCTGGTTCTGGCCAATGCCCAAGCCTGACAAGGGATTTCTTTCCTTCTTGTTATCATTTCCAGCATCTCCAGATGCCCCCAGGGTCCTACAACCACACATGTGCTGTCAGTACTCAGGCATCTGTAGTAGTGAGCTCAGGGTCCTATGATCACACATACATTGTCAGAACTCAGGCAAATACTTAGACAGCCCAGAGTTACTTAGTCTGTGCTCAAGCACTAAATCTTATTAAAGGCAAGCATCTCCTCATTTCATTCTTTATTCCTCTTATCTTCCCACAAGGTTGAGGTAGCATCTGTGCCTCCTCTCTTCTCAGCTCCCACCTTTTTTCTGTCTCCCTCCCCTGCACCCCCCTCCAATAAAACTCCCCACATGTTGTCTGCATGGCATCTCACCATGGGGCACAAAACATCTCACATCACTACAGTTACCGTAGTGCTCCTATAAGCAGATACAAGAATTTCAGGCATCGAATGGAAGTTTATTTTATTAGGGTAGATTGAAAGGCAGTTAATTAGTTTTAAAAGCACATAGATACCATTTGGATGCAGGGTTTTGAACATAGCAGAACCTTCTTTTTTTTTTTCCTAACTGTGCTTGTTCTGTGGACCTAGATCATCCATTATGCCTTAGTCACCAAAGATCAACCTGAGGCAGCAGCTCCCATGTTCATTTTCTCATGCTAATGAAATGCAAAGGAATTGGCTGGCATGGAAGTAAAGTAGAATGCAAGCTGTGTTTAAACAAATATTAAGGGCAAGTGGCAAATCAAGGCAAACTGAAATATTGAGAGAAACTGCTGCTGAGAACAGTTATTAATTGGAGATGGCTTCTGGGTTAGGGATAAGGACTTGAGTTCACTTCCTCTCTTAATGCTGGGACCACTTCTGGCATAGACCCGTGCAGGCCCTGTGCCACAGTCTCTGTGAGTCTATATGTGAGTCAGTATTGTCGTGACTAAAGGACCTTGTTCCGTTCCCACTGGCCCTTACAATCTTTCTGACTACTTTTCTGCAGGGTTCCCATGGGGCAATTTTTGACAGTAGATGTATTATTATGGATCCCTACCCAATACAAGTGTCCTCCCCTCCTCTAATTGTTATAAATACATGTTTATTACTAAGTTCAAATGTATCTTCATTTTGTCTTAGTTAGAGTTTCTATTGCTGTAAAGAGACTGTATGATCATGGCAACTCATAAAGAAAAACATTTAATTGGGGTGACTTACAACTCAGAGGTTCAGTTCATTATCATCATGACAGGACATGGCAACCTGCAGGCAGACATGATGGTGGAGGATGTGAGAATTCTACACCTTGATCTGACTGAAAGCAACAGGAAGTGAACTGTGTCACCAGGTATAGCCTGAGCATAGAAGACCTCAAAGTCTACCCCTAAAGTGACACACTTCCTCCAACAAGGACATACTTCCTAACAGTGCCCCCCCCTTTGGGGGCCATTTTATTTTAAGCACCACAATTTTCATATCCTAATCACTTGTTACAGTTCCTGGTTCATAGAAGAAACCATTATATTAATTGATTTTGGTATTTATTTTTGTGGTACTGGGGAATTGAACACAGGACTTCTTGTATGTAGGACAAACACTTTACCATTGACATATACATTCCTGATAAGTTGTGCTGGTTTGATTTAATCTCTTCCTTAATAAATGTTCCTTTTTAGGGTCTGCATAGCAATAGGAAGTCTAAAGAATGACCCATTGATATAAGAAATTACCAACTCACGTTTGCCAATGCTTCTATCACACATAGATTGATATTTTTGCTTTGGGAAATTTGACTTACTTGTATGGATGAGAAATAACTAGACAGTTCACTTGGACACACATGTCACCCTCAAATTCTCTAGTAGGCTATGTCATGGAAGAACATACTTATCTGGAACAAGTAGGCTTTCAAAGGAAGACAGGAAGATTTTTTTTTCTTGAGGTTTGACATTATTAAAACCTTGGATGAGCTTAGAGAACCATAAGCAAAGGGATTGTCAATAATTCATCTCAGGAGACCCCAATGGAAATTCAACATAACGTTTAAAGAAACAGGTGGCCTAGGCTCCAGTTCAGGGTCTGATTCTGTAGATTTCCCCTGATGGAATATGAGTATGTATGTTTGTGCATGAGCATCTTTGTGTGTGCGTACTGAGGTATCTATATTATAAAATCTATGACATTTGATACCAAGGCCCGATACAAAGGCTTATACTGAGATATTCATGCTATTTCAGTGGATATGATAAGTGGAATCTTTCATTAAGCACTGCCTTTAGTGAGCTGAAACTCAAATAAGCTCTAGGGCTTGTAGATTTTGATGGTAATGTACGCCCAAACACTATAGAACTTCTGGCAATATGGTATCCTGTATGGAGCTTTTGGATTATTGAGTTAGAGTGAGGCAAATCTTAGGTCACCAAACTCCCAAGATGCAGCACAGACTCATATGCTGCCAGACAGGATCAGTTTTATGAGCTTAGGTTTAGCTTGAAGCAAATAGGGATTGATTCTGGCAAACATGAGATAGGTAAGGTTTGCTGTGGCACTTTGTTCTTCTGGGCTGTACTGCACATCCTTAAAGAGAACTCTCCTGAATTTGGAATTAATTAACATCTTTTCACCCCACAGCACCAAGAAGGAAGAAACCTTAGATATATCCCTAAGAACCCTTAAAAAGTCAGCATAAATCATGAAGACAGAGTTACCTGTCTACTACTATGGCCCAATTGTATAGCCACATGCAATGATAATAATAATAATAATAAAATATCGTGGCTGCCCATGATCTTAGAAAGAAATGGCCGAGGTAGAGTGGTTTCTACACTAAGCAACTGAATGAGACTTTACTAAGCCTCATCCTGCTTCACTTCATCTCCTCACTTTTGGACTTGGTTTGTTCATTACAGATTGTAGAGAGCCAGAGAAAATTATTACCATTCATCAGCTTGTCATCTAACTTATGTTGATATCTCACTAATGCTTATATAGCCACAGTTAAATAACTTTTTGACTGATTTTTTCTATTAAAACAAATACACCTGTGCAATGTGATTATGAAACAGCTTTATTATGATAAGTCTGTTCTGTTTCTCAACTTCTGCCTTTCCACGTTCAGATCCCTACAACATGGCTTTAAAGTGTGCAGTACATTGAGCCCTAGTGTCATTTGCCAACGTTAGGGTTTCTTTAGCTGTTTTTGAACTTGCTCACCCACTCCACTACTCATAATTTGTGTTAACAAATTATACATGCGAAGAGCAAAGGTCAACAAGCAGCCCATAGAGAACAAAAGGAAGTGCAACCCATTTCCTGAGAGCAGCTTATCCAGTACCTCCCTTTGAATCTGGACTAGGAGTTTGGAGACTGTGGACTGTGAGTCATTGTCTTCTATATGGAAATTGGGATGTATAGGAAAACAGGTGTTTTGAGCCATGATGAATGTCACTTTATATCTCTCCACAAATAACTTCATAGACCTTAACTTCAGAAAGTTTTCGCCAGTAAATTATGATATTTGACTGAGAATATGGCTCAGCTGGTATAGTGTTTAGATGCAGGTATGAAGACCTGAATTCAGATCCACCAAAACACATACAAACCCGTGTGTTTCCATGCACCTATGATCCCAGCATTGGGAGAGACAGGCAGGTCCCTAGAGCTTGATGGGCACTTGGTTTTGCTGAATCACTAAACTCTGGTTCAGCAAGAGACTATTTCTTTAAAAAAAAAAAGTAAGGACAGTGAACAAGAAAGGGTGTAGATTTGGGAGGGTGAGGAGTTGTGGGAAGAAAAGTTGTAATTAAAGTATATTGTATATAAAATCTTTTTTAATAAAAAGGGGTGAAAAAAGTAACATGAAAAATAAGAGAGAAAGACACTTGACATTAATCTCTAGTTTCCGCATGCATGCACACATGGACACACACACAAATTAAAAAGGATAAAATATCTACTGATGCTATATTGTATACAAAATACTTAGAAAAGTCTTAGCATAATGTGAACCTGCCAAATAACTTGTTGGTCTGAACCCTGCCAGGTACAGATTACACTGAGAATTTAGAGAAAAGAATAAGATCAAATTTATTATTATGAACCAAATTCTCACAAATACAATGAATTTGGCACAAGTACCTCTTTCTGAAAATATCTCATTGATCATAAGTAGTGTTTGAACTCTGTTGAGATTATGTGTGTGATGGGCAGTGGAGATTAGCTCAGAGATGTGTGAGGCAATGCTGAAAGCAAGGCATGATACAATGATTCATTTTGTGGATGAGATGCTACAGTGGAAGTGCTTCTTTTTTTCTTGTGTATATGCAGATGAATTCATGATTTTAGATTGATGATGGTCCTGACATATTAGATACACCTAGATAGATAGAAATCTAACTTTAATTTCAACAAAAATCTTTGTAAGCATGAATGTTCAAATGTGACATTCTTTTTTTTTTTTTTTTTTTTTTTTTTTTTTTTTTTTTTTT
>PVIH01001206.1:0-146383 GCA_004025045.1 Sigmodon hispidus
AGTTTTTGTACCACAGCTAAAGCTCTAATCTGCTTAGAATTCCTGATATCACATCAGGAAATCTATTGTTTTTCCAAAGATAAATGTAACATCTATTAGGAGTTTATACACTTATTAATATACTTCCCAGTTAGTGTGTGTGTGTGTGTGTGTGTGTGTGTGTGTGTGTGTGTGTGTGTGTAGTATGCCTGTATGTGTACATGTGGGATGGATGGTGGCTATATAAACATCTGTGCATGTGGAGGCCAACGGTGGGCATTGGGTGATTGGCTGTCTTCCTCTCTCACCTTTCATTATACCCATGTATGTGTATAAGATGTTTCCATGCACTGGTTTATATATGTTTGTACATTTGTGTGTGTGTGTGTGTGTGTGTGTGTGTGTGTGTGTGTGTGTGAATGTAGATGTACACATGCTGTGATACATGCATGGAAACAGAAAACAATGTCAGATGTCTATCTAGTCTTCAGTCTTGTTTGAGTCTAGATCTCCTTGTTATTTTTCAATTGCTTCTGTCAAAGTAACTGGACTGCAAGGTTCTGGAGGGTTTCCTCTCTCAGAGTCCCACTAGATTAGTTGCCCAAGCTACATACATACACAATTTCACATGTGCTCTCAGGGTCCAAACTCATCCTTTCACATTTTTAACTCAATGAGTCATCTCCCCAGGCCTACCTCAACAACCCTGCAACTTACCCATTCAGCCAGACTCTCAGGCTAGAAAGCCATGGGATCATCCTGTCTTGAAATCCTCATCATCTGCATTACAGGAGGGTGATCAGGTCCAGGTATAAGAGGTTCTGGGGTCAAACTCAAGGCTTCCTGTGTGTTCAGCAAGTCTTTACTCACTGTGCTGCACCCTCCCCCCACACACCCGTAGAACTGCTTCTCTTTGTAAATGAAGTGTCTGCCTGTCTTAAAATTGCTATTGCTGTGATAAAATGCTATGACCAAAAGCAGCTTGAAGAGTAAAGGGTTTATTTGGTTTACATATCCTGGATCACAGTGCACTAAGGGACGCCAGTGCACTAAGGCAGAGCTGGAACTTGGTGGCAATAGATAATGCAGTGCCACAAAAGAACACAGCCTCCTGCTTGATCTTCAAGGCTTGCTCACCTAATTTCTTATACATCTCAGGACCACCTACCTAGGTATAGCACCACAGTCCTATCTTGGGTCCTTCCACAACTTTCAGAGTTTTGCTAAATAAATGAAATGCAGACTTGCCTACAGGCAGATTCAGTAAGGGTGTTTTCTCAATTGACTTTCTGTTTTCCAAATAAATTCAGCTGATATCAAGTTGTTACAAAATGTACCACCACACCACACACAGCCATAAAAATCCATGCTACCATTTTCCAGTGGTGTGTTAAGTCTGTAGCTCTGTCACCTATTAGTAATTTTCACACATTTTACAAATTTTTAAAGTTTTATTTTGCAATCATATTGGTTTTTATGGTCTTTCTTCAGTTATCTTGATGCTATTACTGTGATTTTTGGGGTAGAGTACACTTAACCACACCCTTTCATAATTGTAGAATGAATAAATAAAGGCTGGGTATCCATTTGCTCTGACAGTTCCTCATCTTTCTCTTGTTAACTGTAATAGTTTCCTCCTTCTCTCTGAAACTCCATTTTGTGAAATATAGCAATACTAAAATTAGGACAACTGATAAACCTCAATATGTCATCTCTAAATATTCAGGTGAATGAAAATGTTGGAAGTATTCCACTTTAAAAGAAAGTTAGAAATGATGACACTTACTATCAAAAGCTGAATACAAACTGCCTTGTACCAGTTAGGAAAGCAATAAACTCAAAGAAAAAGTCTCCTTTTGTAAGAAGTTAAATTGCTCTTTATGGGAACAGTATAAGATGGTGAAGCATCCTCTCTGTGGATTCAGAGATATTAGGAGAATTTCACATCCAGGAACTTCATATAGAGAGAAGAAGTCAATGCCTGACTTGAAAATTCCAGAGGACTAGCTGAGTCACTCATTAAGGGCCTCTTTCTCAACTACTTTCTGCAACTACTCTCTTATAAGTTGAAACCAATGATTATTTATTACTTCCAAAATTATAGCACCAAAATTCTGGCACTATCAAGAAATCTATCAAATCACTGACTGTGCATGCAGGTACCACACATGCATGGTTCCTGGGGGTGGGGAGATGGGAAAATAGCACTGAATGGAAGTTTGGATTAGTTTCTCTTCTTTTGCTATGATAAAACATCCTGGCAATATCAATTTAGGAAAGAAAGAGTTTATTTTAACTCACAGTTTTTACTATGCTCCATCATAGTGAAAGCATATATATACTGCATATACTCCACTACAGTGCTGGGAGTTTGAAGAAGGTGGTCATATGGTACCTATAATCAGAAATAGAAATTAATTAATGAAATCAGTCATTCTTTTGCTCAGCTCACTTTTACTTTTATACAACTCAAAATCCTCTGCCTATGTAATGGTACAGGGTAGTTGAATCTCACTTCCATTATCATAATCAACAGGATCCCTTGCAAACATGGTCATAGGCCAACATCATCCATTGAGAGTCCCTCAGGTGAATTATGTTCATCCAGTCCACAGTTACAATCAACCATCATACAAAGTGAGCTCAGAATCCATATCAAAGTTAAGGTTCCTCCTGAGCATTTGGGAAGTGTTGATAGAGGATTCTGCAGTGAGCTGGTAAGATAGTCAAGTCAATGCAGAGAGCACTTGGTACAGCTAGAAACCTGCCTTAAGTCAGTAGAGAGTGATTAAGAAGGACTTTTAATGCTAAGCTGAATGCTGCATGCATGTGATTGCTCATTTCCTCACTGTTAAACATATGTGCCTACATATTTATAAATATGTATGCAAACACAAACATATGCATAGCAGCCAAATACACATAAAAGAAGCAGAATGTCTTGATGACAATGTATCTACTTAGAACATTGTTTACTGACATGAACAATTGTACAATTATATCAATTATACCAAATTATTACAATACTGTGTTTATATGCCTGATAATACAATATCCAATCTTCAGCCTAGGAATAGTGAAACAATTTTTGACTCTTTGTTTTAGTATTAGGATGTATATTCAGTTACCATACAGCTGCCATGTTATATGATTTCTATAAGTATTGACAGTAGGATGGAAATGTGGAAACAGCTCAGTACGTTCCCAGACATGTAACTGTAAGGACCTGAGTTCTCCTGTGTCAGAATCTTTATTAACACTGAGGCACAGTGGTACATGCTGCTAGACCTATTGCTGGGAAGACAGAAGGCAGATCTGTGGGGCTTACTTGCTAGCCAGCCTAGCACAACCAGCAAGCTCTAGGACCAGTGAGAGACTCTGTCTCTGAGAACAAAGTGTGAAAGATCTGACAATTCCTCAGTAAGTGAAGATGGTCAATTTTGCTGTGTTGGAGGCTAGTCTGCTACTCTATAGCAAATTCCAGAACAGTAAATTCTTTTTCACAGTGAGTACTTGTCTCAAAAATATATAAACAAACAAACAAACAAAAAGTTTTAAAAAATGGTACCAGAAGAGAATCAGAAGTGTCTGAGGATTGAAGACTTCTTTGCCGGAAATGAGACATGACTGGAAATGCCAATACAATTTAAGTGTAGGGACTAGAACCATGCAATTTTATCACAAACCTGTTTTCTTTTACTGTCTTCCTTTATTTTTCCCTTATTTATATGTTTGTTCAATATAGATCTATCTTCCATTTTACTATCATTCAATTCACATGTCTAAACCTGGGCTGAGATATGTATAGGCAGATGTCTAAGTGGTATAACCAGGGAGTTGCCAGGTGCCTTCTTTCAGTTTCTGTCACATACATAATGTAGGGGCTGAGGTGCTTATGTCTGAGACAACAGAAAGGACATCTTACGGACTGATACCCTGCAGTCCTGCTCTCATTACTGGAGCATCAATAAAGGTACCATACATGTTACCTTGCCACAAAATAAATTACATATGTATGTAAATATCCTCTGTCTTGGACTGGAAAGAGGACTCACACAGGAAGAATGATTAGTACTCTCGCAGAAAAACAGAATTGAGTTCAAAGCAACCACACTGGGAGGCTTGGAACCTTCCATATATCCAGCTACAGGATATCCAGGCTCTATGGGGACATCATGGGCACTTGGGGACACATGTTCACAAACATACAGAGATATATGTAATGGGAATCATTCACATCATTAAAAATGAAGGATAAATATAAAATACAATTTAAGATAAAAATATTTACTGCTAAAAAGAATTGTCATCCTGAGTTTCTAGACAGGATTTTAGATATCTTGTATAATGCTTATGAATATCAGTGGCTATTTTCTGTGTTGCTGCTTTTGACACTGTTCTCAAGAGACACTATAATATAAAAATTAAGATATTTTGTCTTATTATTCAATGTCCATTTTATAGCTGCAAAACAAAACACAAACAAAAACCTGCCTTCCGTTCCTATAATTCATGCAAAGTTAACATCTCTTGATAGATTTATTGCATTACTAAAACCATGATTTGTTGTGGTAGGTTTCCTGGCCATTTGGGCCCGAAGGTTTGAAACCTGGTCCGTGTGGCAGCTTTGTCCCCCAAACAAATGAATCAGACACTTATATACTTTATACTGTTTGGCACATGTCTCAAGCACATTACTAGCTAGCTCTTTCATCTTAAATCAACCCATTTCTATTAATCTTCTCATCATGTGGCCCAGCCCATGGCTCACCTGTGCCTCTACATGTTCCCCCTTTGGGGGTCGGATGGCGACTGACTTAACTCTGCCCTTCTCCTACCTGCTTGCCTCTGATTCTCCACCCACTCCTACGGTGCTCTACATAGGCCAAAACAGTCCTTTATTTACAGCATACAGAGAACATTTCCACCACATTTCCCCTTTTCTGTCTAATTAAGAAAGAATGTTTCAATTTCCATGTACCAAAATTACATACAGAACAGCGCTCAAGCAGGAATTACAGTCACACTATCCAGTCTATCTGTATTCACAAAATTAAAGAGTCTATTCCATTATCTACCTTATCTTTTTAAGTCCAAAGTTTCATATCTAATATACCTTTTAACTAAAAAGAACTATAATTATTAAACTTTCAGCCACACCAAAGACCACAGAAGAATATAATATTATCTAAATAAACAGGAAGTACAAGTGACTTCCAAAGTCTAGAAAATGACAGAGATGACACCTGTCTGCCTGGACAGTCACCCAAAGTTCCTTTGTAACATTGGGGTCCATCTTCAGCCTATATGGACTAAAGTTTCTGGCATACCTTTCAGTGATGCAGGAAATCTGACACAGTCCATCAGTTGCTTCTCCTTGTGTCCTGAATAATACAGGCAATTTTTTTTTTTTTTCTGCAAAGCAGGAACCGGAAGGACCATCGCGGCTTATTCTGCCAAAGTTCAGAGGTCACTTTCCTATGGAACCTGCATGTCCAGTTTATACAGCATACTATCAAGCTGTCAATACCAGAACAGTTTCTTGTCCAGGGGTTAACTGTTGCCACAAAATAAATTCCACATGAAGTTTCTTCAATGCCCATCATTTTCCTGAAATACACTGGTGCTGCCAGGAGCAGACCTGTCTCACTGACCAGAAAAGTCTAAGTTCTTAAAATAATTTAAATGTTATATTCTGCATGCCTTTGAAGTGTTTGAAGACTACTTATCTAATTGAAATATATGTTTGTATGTCTACAAAAACCTAACTAACAAGACTATAAGTTTGGTTACCATAGATGACTATTAATCTGCATTTCTCAGTTACACACTACAATTTTAAATGAGTTACACCAGCATCATACCTTAACCAAGAGTAGAAAAATACATACAGCATAACAAAATTGACCTTAAGTTTATATCAATAAACCAAAATCTACTTATCTTTTCTAGTCATACCTATATCATATCCTCCTCCCCCCTTTGTTTTTTTTAACATTGACTATGACCATTAACCATAATGAAAACAAACATTAATAAGTAATATTTTGGGGAAATTGGATGTAGCTTTCTTTCTTTTACTACATCCTGCTGTCAAAGGACAATGATGATCTCATGGGGTTTTGAAGCTGGATCATTTCAACTGACCATCTTGGAAGCTCATCTTCCCATCAGAGAATTTCAGGTAGCTTTGGCAAATGAAACCACATTTGCCTAGAACCAATCCACAGGTTTTAATCTTCTGTGGAGACAAAAGCAGAAACTCTTTTCCCAAGTAACATATTCTTATAAACAGATTTCAAAGTCAAGATATCTTTAAAGTATATGTATTTGTTTAACTTAGCAGCCTTAGCAATCAATTGTCTCTCTGCAATTAGCTCATTAAAAGTTAAAAAAATTAAAAGAAAACGCAATAACCATAATCCAGACTCTCTGTTTATCTGTCACCTTTTGTGGCTTTTTTAATCTTTATTTCCTATTTCTCTTTCTTTTCTTTTTTTTTCTTTTTCCTTCTATTTCTCTTTCTTAAAGGGCTTTCTCTACCCTCTTTTTTTTCTTCTCTCTCTCTCTGAAGCCTATGCATATTTTACATACATTGTTCCCCATTTGGAGGTTTTGAGAGTCTAAATCTGTTTTATTAAAAATTCTTAGTCATTTTCTAACCCAAAGAGCTTTTAAAATGTTGGTATCACTTTAATTGCTGACTCCGCCCCTTTTGGCGGCATTTCAATATGGCAGAGGAACCTGCTGCATCTTTGCTGCTGCCAGCAAACAGTGGACTCAGGAAATGCTGCTACCAGAAAAAAACGTTTTAAACTCTGTTTCCTTTCTGTTCAGTATAAGCAGAAACCTTAAATGAATCACACTTATACCAAGCCTTTCGTGAAATGTATGAGTTTAAGCTGTGTGCTGCAAATGCTACATTTTTAAATTCCTACCTGAACACCATGCTGTCTCTGTACCAAAAATCAATTCCAATATACAATTCTGAAAGCTGCTTTTGGCTCTATTTCAGTGATCTAGAATGCTTTTTAACCTTTTTAAACTTTCTTAGGCTGTATGCGGGTGTTCAGCTCACCCAGGGACACCATCTGTTGTAGAAAGTTTTCCCCGAGCCCCTTTTGGGCCCAGAGGTTTGGAACCTGGTCTGTACAGCAGCTTTGACCCCCAAAGAAATGAATCAGACACTTATATACTTTATAATATTTGGCCCATGTCTCAATCACATTACTAGCTAGCTCTTTTATCTTAAATCAACCCATTTCTATTAATCTTCCCACCACGTGGCCCAGCCCATGGCTCACCTGTACCTCTATATGTTCCCCCTTCAGGGGTCAGATGGTGACTGACTTAACTCTGCCCTTCTCCTACCTGCTTGCCTCTGATTCTCCATCCACTTCTATGGTGCTCTACATAGGCAAAAACAGTCCATTATTTACAGCATACAGAGAACATTTCAGTGAACAAAGGTTGTACATTCTAGTGCCTGTTTCTCATTATGCCTTCATTGGAATTTCATTGGAAATTTCCATTTTTATTTCTTTTTCTTCTTTCTCCTCATTTTTCTCTTTTCCCACTCAATTTTAACAAATTTTCTTCACATAATCTCTTCCTCACTGATACTCATTGAAAGAAATCTCATTTTGCATATAATTTTTCTTCACTCCCCATCTTTATTCATGTAAAACATTACATCCCAGACTCTTCATAAACCTGAAAGACTAAGTTAGGTTTTTCATGTCTTTAGTACACACTTCAGAAAAGGAGTTGTTAATTGTTCAGTGCTTCTTTTCAACCACTTCTCAAGTCCCCTTTGCAGTCTGTAAGTAATTGTCAGTTGCTGCTCCTTTCTCAAACATTGAGAGGGTAGAGCTGAAGCAAGACAGTTTCAGCATCCATATGGTTGATTAAGCACACATTTTAGTGATTTCCTCATCTATTTCTGCTCCAAAACAACCCAGAACAGAACACTTTATGGACATGAATGGTTAAGCATCTCTCCTTTACATTTTTATTACACGTATTTATTTTGTGTGTAGGGAGGTGTGCATAACATAGCATAGGTAGGGAGGTAAGAAGATAGCCTGCAGGAGTCAGTTCTCTGCTTCCAACATGTGTGTTTCTGGGATCAAGCAGAGCAATGACAAAAGTGTTCTTCACAGTGAGCATCCTCCTTTCTCATTATATGAACAATGCAAAACACTCCCATTAATTTTATGAGAATCCCTAACCTGTTGTCTTCGGAGAAGCCAAAGGAAGAGGTCCCATGTGAAGCCGACTTAGATCTAATTAGATTATCCTTTAAAGAATGTGGAAAACCCTGTTCTCTTATTTCCCCTAGAAGAATCAAGTTAGTGTGCTTTCTGTAGTAGCAGGAATTCCAGCTGGCAAAATGAGGGAACAGAAAAGGGAGCAGGGAATTGACTTTCCACAATAGGCCAACTCAGTCTGACACCTTGATCAAAGCCCACACAGGCCTTGAATACAGCACCAGATAAACTATGCTGACTCATTCCTTATCCTATGAATTGATATATGCAGTATGATTACTGGGCAAATAAAAGCCCATGCTTGTTTTATAAATGTGAATAATGAATTGCAGAAGGTATTTCTTCCACTTCTCTTGATATCCCCTCCTATATTTACTTTATCTCCCCACAAGTCCTTGCACTTATCTCTTAACATCCATCCTTTCTATATGACCTTCTCTATAGTGACTTCCCTCTCTCTCTTCACGCTCATATCAATGGACTTTCAGAAAAGTTATATTTTTTCTAAATAAAAAATGCACATGTTGGCAGCAGGAGGTTAGGTTGTGAAAAAATGAAAAGGAAGGATGTACTGTAAATAGATTTTAGCATGAAATATTTCCACCCATTGTAACAGTGGGATTTTGAAGGTTTAAACCACTTATCATTCATATATATATTGGCACACAACAAGCAAAATGCAATAATGGGGAGTTACATGGAAACAAATTATTATTTATCAGCTTCTACTTTTGTTCTATTGTGATTAGAACACATATTGTGAGCCTTAACTTCTACTCTTTTATTTTAATTATTATATTTTATTTTTTATGGAAAGGAGTTTTTTCTTACAATATGTCATAATTATGGTTTCTACTCTTTCTACTCTTTCTAGATCCTCCTCCTTTCCTCTCCTATCTGGATCTACTACTATTATATTGCTATGAATTTGCCTCTTAAGACTGCTTTCATTTTGTTCCATAAGTTTGGGTATGTTGCAGATTCATTTTTGTTAAATTCTAGGGATTCTTTGATTTTCTTTCTTAATTTCTTCCTTGACCTAGAGGTGGTTCAATTGAGTCATGATTAGTTTCCATGAGTTGATAGGCTTTCTGTGATTTTTGATGTTGTTGAACACTAACTTTAGATCATGGAGTTCTAGTATGATACAAGAAATTATTTCCAATTTTTAGATATTAGGATGGCAACACCAGCTTGTTTCCTGGGGCCATTTGATTACAAATTCTTTTCTCAAACTTTTACTCTGATCCTTTGTCTGTCTTTGAAGTTGAGGTGTTTCTTGTATACAGTAGAAGAATGGCTCCTGTTTTTTTATCCATCATGTAAAGGTGTGTCTTTTTATAGGTGAAATGAGTCTGTTAATATTATGACATATTAATATCCACTGATTATTATTTCCTGTTATTTTTGGTGGTATCTTGTATGCATTCCCTTTCTTTGGGCTTTTTTTCTGTGGGACTACCAATTGTTTGTGGTTTAATGGTGTATCTGGGATCCTTAGATTGGAGTTTTCCCTCTAGTGCTTTCTGTAGGGCCAGATTTGTGAATAGGTATTGTGTAAATCTGATTTTGTCATGAAATATCTTGCCTACTCCATCTATGGTGATTGATAGTTTTGCTGGGTACAGTATTCTGGGTTGGCAACCATGCTTTTTAATGTGTGTATAACTTCTGACAAGAACCCTCCTGCTTTCATTGTTTTCATTGAATAGTCTGGTGTTGTTATGGGTCTGCCTTTATAGTTGAGTTGCACAATTTTCTTTTGCACCACATAAAATTATTTCTGTGTTCTGTATGTTTTGTGGCTTGATTATTATGTGGCAGGCCAACTTTTTTGGGTGGTCTGATCTATTTGATGTTCTGCCAGGTTCTTGTATTTTTATAGGCATTTTTTTCTTTAGGTTTGTAAAGGTTTTTTTTTTTCTATGATTTTATTGAACAGATTATCTGTGCCTTTGAGCTGGAATTCTTCTTTTCCTACTCCTACTATTCTCAGATTTGTTCTTTTCATGGTGTCCCAATTTTCTGAATACTTTCTGGTATGGCTTTTTTGGTTTTAGTGTTTTCTTTGACTGATGTATCAATTTCTGCTACTGAGTCTTCCACTCCATAGATTTTTCTCTTCCTTCTCTTGCATTCTGTTGGATATGCTTGTATCTGTATTTCCAGTTCTTTTCTTCAGATTTTCTATTTTTACTTTTGCCTTATTTTGGACTTTTATTGCTTCTATTTCAATTTTTATTTTCTAGAATGTTTCTTTTTTTTTTTGTTGGTTTTCCTTTTCTTGGTTTTCTTTGTTTTCTTTCAAGGATTTGTAAATCTCTTCCAATTTTTTTTTGTTTGTATTTTCTTGTATTTCTTTAAGGGATTTTTTTTAATATTCTCTTTTAAGGCTTCTATAATCTTCATGAAGTTGTTCTTGATATTTTCTTCTATTTTCTCTTCATTGCCCTGTTCATGTCTTGGAGTTGTAGAACTACCAGTTTCTTTTGTTCATGTCTTGTTTATATTCTTATATATATTCTTGCACTGGCTACTACCTATTGCTTTCTTGGTTCACACTTAGTCAGCTCTTAGTCAGTTGTGTCTAGAGGCTTTGTGTGTCTTCTGTCTGCTCTGGACACAGGATTTGGACATGGCCCAGAAACTTTAAGCCACTCGCCTCTGAGTCAGCTCTAGACTTCAGTCAGAGGTTCAAAGGTGTCCCTCTAAGATGACTTAGCTTGCCCTGGAGGCAAGACTCACCAGTAGGAGATTCCTCCTGGTATGTGTCACTAGGGATCACTGGGGAAGGTCCCTCCCAGCTTTCATCTAGGGCCTGACTGTTGTGTGTTATCCTGAGGTAAGAAACATGGGTATGTCTCTGGCTCTGGGGAATAATTCTCTGGGTGGCCCAGGAGCTGGAATCTGCTCACTTCTGAGTCTGCTCTAGACACTGGTCTGCAGTTCAAAGGCATCCTGCTTTGCAAATTTTAAAAATATTTTCTTATACTATCTTCCTCTGCATATCTTTGCTGTCTGTTGTTAATTTTATTTTTATTTCTAACTTTGTTAATTTGTGTTTTCTTTCTCTCTTTTAGTTTATTTTGTTAAGGGTTTGTCAATCTTATTGATTTTTCACCAAAAAAACTAATAATTTTGTTTTATTAATTCACTATAGTGTTTTAATTTTTATTGTACTTTATTCATATTTTTTCTCCTCCCCAACTCCCTCCCAGATCTTCCCCACCACCTTCATGTTCTTACGTTTCCTCCATAAAAACTACTCAGCTTTTAATGACAGCATTTAGATTGTATGGGTTCTAATTTGTGAAATTAAGTATATTTCCCCATAAATAATAAGAAACTTAAAGTTGCAGAATTAGTTCAGTTGTAAATTGTTTGCTTGGCAATTGCATTGCCCTGACTTTCTAACTTTGGTTCTCAGCATGAGAGGCAGGGGAAGGGGAGAGAGAGAGGGGGAAGGCTTAACTACTAGTGTTTTCTCAATCAACTGCAATAATAAAAGTTCAATTATTGAACACAAAAAACAAAATTGTATATTAGCATATTTTTCTCACAATCCTAAAACTCAAAATCCTGAGCCATTTTGTGATAAAGGACAGAGTTTGGCTGAAATAATTTGCTCAGTCCAATAGAGCTGAAAAAAAGAGGCTCATTTAGCTCACTCCAAAGTGAACAGCATTCATGTAACTGACAGAGAATGATAGGTCAGAGCAAGATGACTGGACAAAAAGTGTATATGGGTGGGGCTATGGCTCCCTATTTTAGAGAAATCCTTTAGTGATGATTGTGAACTGTTTCCCATACAATTTTCAAATGTGTAATTCCATCCAGGCAAATGATGGAGATTCTTATCTGTCAGTGTTGAATCTTGAATGGTTATGTTGAGCTACTATGCTTACAGGTTTTCCTTATGTAATTTTTGCCATGAGAATGAGGGCAGCTCTGTGACATTAAATTAGAGTCAGGTCTGTTAGCATATACCATCTGCTCCTGTACTGTCTGGGCAGAAATTAGCTGTAGCTTTTATTCTTGGGGCATGCTCTCTGGTCCAGGCTTGAATTGGGTACCCATTCCATTTCTGGTCTCTCAATTCTGCCTTTTCTCAAAAATTTTTGTCATTTTATAATTTCAGAATTATTCAATTGTCATCACATTTGTTATAATTTTGTCTCTGTCTCATTTTTTAGTAATCCTACACAAATACATTAGAATATACGTCTAACATTGGCTTTGAAGGCTCTGTCATGGGACTCTTTACTTAAGGCAAAATTATGGTAACATAACTGATTCTAAAAAGAACCTAAAAGGGTTCATTATGGAAACCAAACTAGAATCTATTAAAATAAATAATATACTCAAAACACCTGGAAAGAATGGCATTAATTATAAACGGTTAATTTGAGAAAAAAAATAGCATTACATCTCCTCAGTTAATTTATCTTGAGTGAGTGTTCACATTTCTATATAAATTTTACATTTACAAACTGTATTTTTATCTGAGTGCTAGGGTTAGATGTTCCAGCCCTTCTATTACATCTCTATTTCCTTAATTCTTGTGCATATAAGCACCAACTGCCCAGCAGCTCTGAAACTAAGGCTGATTTCCTGTCTTCAGTATGCCAATTAAATGACCAAGAAACAATGGAAAGTTTAGGGAAGAGATTTGCTCAATGTGGTTAAAAGCAAAAGAAAGCAAATAACCACTGGGAAGCTATTCAGCAGCCAAGTTCTTTAATGGTTTAACGTTGGGATTAGGTTTAAAAAGAAGGCAAGAAATGTACATAGCTAAGCAATCCTGAACAGAGTGCAATTGTCGTATCACTGAATTGTCATTCTCTGGGCTCCAATCTCTAGTGCAAGATAGTCAGGCAACTTGTCGTATGTACAGAGTTCTTTCCTAAGAGACAAGTCCTCCATCTGTCTATAAAAAAAGACTTCTGTCTTTTCTTTCTGAGGATTCATTGTTCAAGAGTTCAACAGCAAAAGGGAGAGGCTACATATAGCAATATGTCTTGGGCATCGTCATTCCTACAGGGTGGTTCCTATATACCCATGTGTGTCTTACTTCCTCCTGCAAGTGACTTTTTTGCTTTCTTAATCCTCATGCATTAGCGTGCATTGGAATGTCTTTAGTAAAATCAGCAGATTTGCTCTATAATAAACAGTTTTCCCTGAAATTACTTTTAGTATAAAAGTGAAGAACTTCAGTTTGGTCTAAGTTTAGATCTCTAACACTACCAAGAACTCCAAGCTTCTGATGGTAGCAATATCATGCTGTTTCCTGGTTCCTTTACCATTGATAATTTTACACCTTGAATTGTAAGCTGAAAGCATTACACCCAAAGTAAGAAGAGAATGGTCTAATTCAGGGATATGGGCCAATGTCCCAGGTCCTCACTTCTTGCATCACGATTCTGTTTTAATGATTGGAAAAAAAAGTTTATTAATAGACAGGTGAATAGGGTGGTAGAAAAACAGTTAAGATAATTTTCTATTCTGATAAAGATTTCATATCAATATCTTTTTGTTTAATGTGTCAGGTTGCGTTAAAAAACACTTTTCTGATTAGAGTATATACAGTATTTACCTGATAAAGGTAATTTAAGGAATTAAGATATATTCAATCTCACATTTCAGAGAGAAACAGGGCATTAAGTCAGGGGCTTGAAGCAGCTGTTCACGTTGCAAATGCAGTCAGGAAGCAGACTCCTGTCCATCTGCTCAATTTCTCCATTCATACACTTTACAACACACAGCATAGTCCCATCATCATTGAAGGTAGACCTATGCCAGTTAATTTAATGAATAACATTCTTCACAATCATGAACCAAGCTGTATTTTTATAGTGATTGTACTTCCAAATGAACTGAAAGCAGAGATCAGCCATCATGTAAGGCTATCTACTTGTGACCAGCTTTATCATTTGTTTTAATTAATAGCCTCTTATGTATCCAGCTGTCTAGCTGGCCTGATCAGTAAATAAAGTTAATTTCAGGACAAATTTTGCATCAGCTACTTTTGGAGTTTTAGTTTGTGGTACACATACACCACTAGTTTTGTTTAAAGGGCAGTTAAAAATGATTGAAAGGAGTGAGGGTTATTAAAGAGTACATTAAAGAGTATATAGTTGATGTGTTAATGAAAAACAAAAGACTCCACAGTAATCATTCATAGTTACTCACACAGAGACTTGAAAATCAGGGACTGATGAGGTGGAATATAGGATGTGAACCCATTATCAACTCCTATAGAAAGTTTATATCTACATGTAAAAATTTCTTCCCCTAGTCTATGTATTTGAAGAGAAGCAGAACAAGATCTCCAGTGGTGCCTTTAGTTTTTATTATTAATGTATCTGAATATGTGAACCTGTTTGTGTATGTGTGCTTGTGAATGTGAATACCTGTATGTATAGGTTCATGTTCACAGGAGAACATGTGTATCTGAAGACCAGAAGTTATCATTAGTTGTTTTCTTCAGTCACTAACCATTTTAACATGAGACAGTGTTTGTCTTTACTAGCTTAGGCCTCAAGATTTATCAAGAATCTTTGGCTCACAAGCACCAAGGATCCTCAGGTCTCTGCTTCATTACTGGGAACACAAGCAGACCATGGCCTGCTTTTTAAATCGCAACCTATCTTCAAATCCTGTGACATGGGCTTTGGATTTCAATGTGTGATTTCTAGGATAATATTCTGTTCTAATTTAGAGTCAAATAAAAAAATTTTGAATTTTCAAACATTATTTAAGTTTAAATTTTGAAAGACTTTGTTACTATTACATCAGTGTAAAATCATATGACTTGATATTTGTCACAATTTTTCAACGTACCTATGAACAAGCTTCAGTAGTAAGTGAATTTATACTGATGGGTAACAGATTGCTGAAACTTCCTTATTATACTTTACTAAATCATTATGCTTATTAAAATCTAACCCCTCCTGTACAATTTTTTGGGGTCCTTGGCAAAGACTTTCTCAACTTTACAATTAATTTTTATATTAGTGTATGCACATATGGGTACGTGTTCATATGCACATGTGTGTACACTTACAAATGTGTATGTATGCATATACATTCAGTATCCAACCAATGTTTGGTGTTTTTCTCAACTGTGTTCTCTTTTTTTGTTATTACATTGGGATTTGGAGCCTAGCAGCAATCTGGAATTTATTCCAATTAGCATGTGTGAGCCTGTTGCTCCCACTTCTCCAGTGGGTAATCAAGGACATGCAATATAGTAAATAAGAGATAATTATAATTTAAAAACAATTTTCAGTTGCTGGTAAATCTTAATAATTCCCTTAATATGCTTAGTTTGCATTATTGTATATATTCTTGGTATCATTTCTATTGCTATGATAAGTGATTCTGAAATAAAGCAACTTAGGGGAAAAAGGTTCATTCCATGATTACTCCAATATATAATTTATTATATGGGAGAGGTCAAGACAGAATATTGGAAAACCTAGTTATACCACATCCATAGTCAAGACCAGAGAGAAATTAATGCTTAATGTTTAGCATTAATATAGTTTTATCTTCTTTTATATAATTTAGAAACCAACCTCATGAAATAATACTGTGTACAGTGGGCTGTATCTACAAAAATGAAGCAATTTGATCAAAACAATCACCCATGCATGCATACCAGACAATCTGAATACACAGACAACCTGTGCAAACAACAAATCCATCACAGGGACTCCCTTTCTGGGTGATTTTAGATTATAGACTAATATCTAGAAATCACATTAATCTCCCCAAATATTTCTAAATATGCTATACTGGTAGCTAAACCTAATCTTAAACACATGACCCTCAAGAGATTATGTTAATTATGTTAATTAAATAATGTTAATGTAAAATCTATGTGAAACAATTTGTGGCTATTATGGTCATAGCAAAGAACAAAATCCTGTTTCCTCCCCATTTAGATTAAATATGAATGTAGATACCACTGCTAACCTCATGTGTTTAACTACAGAAGGCTTTCTATTGACCTCTGAATATTTCATTTGATAGTATTGAAGTTAAAAAATATTCCAAACACACCACTCTCAAAATGCTAGATTTGTGGTTCCATCCTAAATCTTCTCCAAGTTCAGTTAATATTTTTATATAGCATCTATATCAGTTACTTGTCTTATTTTTGTTGCAACATGCTCAACAAAGTCAACTTACAGAAGGGACATTCTATTTTGCCTCACAGTTTTAGTTCAGTCAATCCTGGTAGGGAAGGCATAGCAGCAGAAATACAAGCAGCTGTTCACATTGCATTTTCAGTCAGGAAGCAGAGAGATGAATGCTGGTACTGAGTTCATATTCTGTTATCCTTATTTAGACTTGGATTTCAGGCCAAGGAAAAATTCTGTTTATATCCAAGCTGGTGTCCACAGCTCAAGTAAACTGTTGTAGCAAATTATTGTAACATGTGATATGGTTGTTTATGCTATATAACATTTGTTTAATGATGCAAAGATGTGCTGCATTCTTTTATGTTGCATTTAACAGTAAAGCCAAAACTTTGTTAAAAACACTTGATGGGCTAATAAAGAGCTGAATAGCCAATAGCAGCACAGGAAAAGGATAGGTAGCACCGGCAAGGAGGTAGAATCAAAAAAGGGGAAAAATCTTGGGGAAAAAAACAGAAAAAAGGAGCAAAAAAACAAGGAGAGGAGGACTTCAGGGGCCAGCCACACAGCCACACAGCTCTCCAGCCACACAGCTACCCAGCTATGCAGCCAGACATAAAATAAAGAGGGAAAAGCATATACAGAAATAGAGAAAGGTAAAATCCCAGAGGAAAAAAAATGATGTAATTTAAATTTATGAGAAGCTGACTAGAAACAAGTCAAGCTAACGCCCAACTTGTTTATAAGAAAGAGTAAGCCTACATATGTGATTATTTAGGAGCTGGGTGCTGTCCTCCTAGAACAGCAACCACAGTAAATTAATCTGAAAAATCTCTAACAGAAATGCCCAGAAGCTTGTCTCCTGGAACAGTCTAGACCCTGTCAAGTTGACAATCAAGGCTAACCAATACTCTATGCATTCTCTATGTACAAAATGTTTCTGTTTCACAGGCTAGTAGACTGGAGCACTAGTTCTTTCCTGAACTAGAGATGGTGTAAATCTTTGTGTTCTTCCTTCAGTCTGTTATGGTGACACTGTGAATCAACATGAGGGAATCTCAGAGTAGGGTGTCTGATAAGTAATTAGGCTTAGATGAGGACACAAAGGCAGAACTACAGCAAATGAGGTTAAAAAGAATGAGAAGAACTTTCTGCGATTTCTCTCTTTTTCTTTCTCTTTTCCTTCCTTCCTTTCATTTTTTTCTAAAAAAAAAACAAACACATTAGGTTATGTGAAAAGGGAACAATCTCCAACCAAGAAGATATTTGCCATCTTTATTATATTTTAATATGGACTTCAGGTATCTATCTTAGGACTTAGTGCATGCAACACAAATACTTTACATTCTAGATGGTCCTTAGTCCCTCTTATCATTGTTATCAAGTGTCACATGATTGTACTGTGATCTCGGTTTCTTTTACTACAGCTGTTCTCTTTCCAAAGTGGGTCTTCCTGGATACCCTTTTCTATGGCAGCAGGTTTTGAGAGTATTGTACAGCCTCATTTTACTTCCAGTTGTTCCTTTTATTTTCAATTTACTGTTTAGGATGCAATCTCTCAGCTTCTTGTTGGTAACATAAGCAGAAGTAATTCACCTATCTTTAAAGTTGCCTTTGGTTGTAGTGTTTTATGAGAGCAACATAAAGGTAATTAGCACACAGACATATACACTGCTATACCGAGGGTTTGTGAAAGGTACTGGGATTAAAACTAAGGTCACCATGCTTTTGCAGCAACCCATGATATCCACTAAGCCATCTTCCCAATCACTGTCCTAGGAAGTTTTTTTTAATAACAATTTAGTTAATTTTTTTTGCTTATGTAGGTTTTTGCCTGTGTATGTGTATTACATATGTTCCTGGTGGCTGCCAAGGCCAGAAAAGGGCATCAGATCTCCTGAAACTGGAGTTACAGATCTTTTTGAGCTGTCATGTGGGTGTTGGAAACTGAGCTCAGACATATGTTTCTGTTTGTTTGTTTCTTTCTTTTTTATTTTGAATAAAGACTCATTTTTTTATCAATGTATACCCTTGATCAAACTCCCTTCCCCTTCTCGCTCCTCCCACTAACTCTCTCTTCTCCTTTACCTGTGGAGCCATCTCTCCAGCACTCTATCCCCATGGGAAATTATGAATGAGGCCTGTAGGGTGAGGAGATGTTCAGTCACTCAAAGCATCTTAATGATCTATATGTAGAATAAAAGAATATATTTAGCATTTCCTTTTAATAACACAAAAGCCATTAGACATGCTATTCAAAAAGTATTGTATACAAAACTTTTTCATGATTAGACAAATTTTAGAAAAAGATTAATCTCTTATATTTGCAATAAGAACAGTGTATCAAAAAAAATTAAGGCATGAGGTTATGTAATTATGGGAACATGAAAGACTGGAAGATGCCCTGAATCTAAACCAGCTTTATCTAAGAAGTAAACAATTTTATATGCAGCAGATTCTTGCCACCACTTCTGCAGGAGAGGTGTTTTTCAGACTGCCTGAAAGCTGACAGGGTTATATCTTGTTTATGCTCAGTGGACTTTTTAGTAATGCAGATAAATATTTCAATCTCTCTTCTCCCTGTAAGTAACTTCTCCCCGACACATCTTTTAGTAATCCTAATATAAACTCATTGGTTAACCAAGTTGATCATTGATGCAGGCTATTATAGGTGAGTAAACCTGTTGGTTATATCTCCCCAGAAAGAGTTATTCACACAACATAAATGCTTCTTTCTTTTAACATATTTATACTAATTCATATTTAAAAATTTTCTAAACAAGTAAATACAAAAATATTATTAGTTCACCTAATGAATGAGAGTTGAAATTATTTAATGACAAGAGTAGCATTATAACACTGATTGCTTCATTAGCCATTTAATGTTATTCAAAAAATATTAGATTAGCAGAGAACACGGAAAGAAATTCAGAAACCTAGTATACACACACATATATACACACCCTGGCTTATGACTTTTAGATACAATATCACTTGCTTCTTGCTGTTAGCTCTGTACCACTTGGCTTTTCAACATGGCAGAGGTACCAGAGCCACTCTTACCTTCCCAATTCTTAGTATAGTATTAAATAATGTAGAACATTTTACCACCTCTATTCTGGGGAATTTTAGATTCTATACACCACCATGTAGAGTACCATAGCCTGCTGCTCATTCTATTTAAGTGTTTGGTAGCAGGGACTCTTAAAGAGCCACACAGTTTTTGCAAGAAATACTGAGTCGAGAAGTCACTCTTTAAGGAGTCACTCATCTGCCTTGCCAGCAAATCTTACTGGAGCAGTTTCAAAAAATGCTACTATCAAGAAACCATCTTTGACAAAGATCCCTTTTTGTTCAATATAAACAGAAACCTTAAATCCATCATAACCAACTTGTTGCTTATACTGAGTCTTCAGTGAGACTCTGGGAACCAGTCTAGCAGTATAAACTGCTGGAGGCAAACCCACCATTTTTTAATTCAAGCCCCTATGACACTCAGTCTGTGTACCATGACCCCTTGAGAGACACAATTCTGAAGGTGCTTTTAGCTCCTTGTTTCTGTGCTATAGAATCCTTTTTAAGCTTTTTCAGGCTTTTTATGGATATTCTTGCCCCACCTTGAGATGCCAATTCCAGAATGGGTTTCTGGCCCAGCCCCAAATTCCTGACCTACCTGCAGTCACTTTTATCCCAACAATGACTCAGATGCTTATATTAATTACATTATGCTTGGCCTATGGCTCAGGCATATTAATTCAAATGCCTACCTAGCTCTTGCATCTTAATTCAACACATTTCCATTAATCTGTCTTGCCATGTGGTTTTGGCTTATCTGTTTTACCCTTACATGTGGATTCTTGGGCAGCTAGATGATGTCTCCTTTGTCTCGATCCTCCTCCTATCTATGCTCTGATTTTTCCACTTACTTCTAAAATGCCTACCATAGGCCAAGACAGTTCCTTTATTATTCACAGCATAGAGAAGGCATTGCACATCAGTTTTTTATACTCAGGATCTTGCCCAGTGATCCAGTCAACACCCTGTTGCCTCTGAGTCAAGATGTAGAACTCTCAGCTTCAGCACCATGTCTGCCTTCATGTTTCCATGCTCCTCACCATGATGATAATGGGATAATGAACTGAATTTCTGAAATTGTACATAATCCCTCTAAAGTGAATGTTTTTATTTGTAAGAGTTGCTGTTTTCATGATGTCTCTTTGCAACAATAAAAACCCTAACTAAGATACCAGCCTTCACTTTGCCTGGAGTAGTGTCAAGTTCTGAGATATTAACTTATCCAACCATTGTTATATCTCCAAAACAAAGATGGGCTTTCTCTCCTAAAAGCTCAATACAAACTGCTAGAAATAGGAAACTAAATCTATCCACAACTGGAAAACCAGCAAGGTCTTCTTCCTACCTTGACTTCAGCATTGTGAAGGAGGCAGTTTTGCTGCCATATATGAAGCTTATGACCCATTTTATGGGTCCTGGGACATTAAACTCTGAAGAACTAAGCCTTATATAAGTCATCCTTTTCACATAGAAGTATTTTATTTCTTTTATATAATTCTCAACCTTGGATAATGGACTTAGTCATGTATACATTAGATACAGTGAACATAAAAACATGGACTCTAAGGCAGGTGTTTCACTGATGAACTCATAACAACTCTTGCTTTCTACTTGATGAGAATAGATACTTAATACTAATAGAGAATCAAATATACTTTCACCCCTTTTGTTTGGATAAGTGCTCTGTAATTCCATATTTTTATGGTTTGGGCTCCGACCATAGACAACTGAGAAGTGTTCAAATCTGTACCAAGTAATCCTCATTGGAAATCTTTGCAAGTGAAATTATAACTTTCAAGGGGATAGTAAGACCATATTTTTTCCTCTTTTTTTCACTCTTGAACCACTCTGACATTCCCTATTTTCCTTACTTTGTGCTCCACACCAAAAATTGCTGCACCATCACAAGCCCAAAGTCTAGATAAAAGCCCAACTACTCATGGCTGTACTTCTGTGGAATCAACCTGTCCTTTCTTTCTTTCTTTTTTTTTTTACTTTTTTTATTTATTTATTTGCCTTGGTGTTTGCCTGGTACTGGAACTACAGACAATTGTTAGCTGCCATGTGGGTGCTGGGAATCGAACTCAGGTCCTCTGGAATAGCAGATGGTGCTCTTAACCGCTGAGCCATCTCTCCAGCCCCAACCTGTCCTTTCTTTATGTACATACCTCAAGTAGCTTCTCATGATTATTGAAACCTTGCCATCATAGTCAAAAGACAAAATACCATGGTTAGGATGAGTGTTCCCCTTGGATCCATATATTAAAACTGTGTATTCTGACATACAATGTTATTAGGAGATAGTAGGAGGAAGTTACACTCCTAATGGAGTGCCATAAAAGGCGACATTGTACTGGTGAGCCCTTTCTGTTTCTTCTCTGCATCCAAGCCAGTATGAGAAAGATAAATAGTCCCTGTCATGTGCTTCTTTTCATGTTTGATTCCTCACTACTTCCTAGAAACCAATAAATCCTGATGGTCATAATATAAACCTTCAACACTGAGCAAAGCCTTTCTGCCTTATCAAATGGCTACCTCAGCTATTTTGTATGTGTGTATGTATGTTTGTGCACAGTGAGGCAGAGTGGGAGAATAACCATCACAATAGGAGATTTGAATCAGGAACAAACCAGGATATAAATCTTACAGCATTCTGAAATTTGATGTGAAAAATTAAAGCTTTTACTCAACATAAGAATCCAGTGAGGTTTGGGTTAAGAAAGTAAATAATCTGACATAAAACCTTCTCTTGAAAGAAGAAACACAGGAGACAGAAGAGACAAAGGGAATTAGTGAGAAAACTACACAGAGAAAGATGATGATTTAGTTCAGTTTATATCAGGAAGGCTGCTGATTGTTCCAATTCTGGAACTCTGCTAGTAGGAACATTAAATAAATTTGCTGACAGATTGACTGTGCTGTGAGATCAAAAGTTGAATCCTGCATGAGGTCAGTTGAAGATGGTTGCTTCCTCAAAAGCCACAAGCAGGCATAATTGTAATAACAAGCAAGCAAACATGAGACAGATTCTTACAAAGGAACATTTGACGACTGCACAATTCAAGCTGCCAAGGTCATAAGAGAACAAGGGAAATCAGAGAAGCAAGCACAGCCAAGAAGAATATGAGGGAACACAGCAACAGATTGAGACTTTATAATAAAATGTAAAATAAATTAGAAGACTTAAACAAAAAATTATAGTGAGACAGGATACAAACATGCACATTTTGAGAACTTGAAAAAAATAGATGGTCCTTTACCCAGATCCCTCCTAGAAGTCTATCAACAGCACTAAAGTGGGAAATACACTTCTACAAATTGGCACAGGTGACCACTTCCTAAATAGAAGACCAGTGGCACAGACACTAAAATCAACAATCAATAAGTGGGATCTCCTGAAGCTGAGAAGCTTCTGTAAAGCCAAGGACACTGTCAATAGGACAAAACGACAGCCTACAGAATGGGAAAAGATTTTCATCAACTCTACAAGTGATAGAGGATTGATCTCTAAGATATATAAGGAAATCAAGAATCTAGAGCCCAAAATTTTGAATAACCCAATCAAAAAATATGATTCAGATCAAAAAGGGAATTCTCAGCAGAAGAATTATGAATGGCTGAAAAGCACCTGAAAAAGTGCTCATCATCTTTAGCCATCAGAGAAATGTAAGTTAAAAAACTTTGAGATACCACCTGACACCTGTTAGATTGGCTAAGAAAAAAGACACAGATGACAGCCTATGCTGGAGAAGATGCAGAGCAAGGGGAACAGTTCTCCATTGTTGGTGGGAGTGTAAGCTTGTTCAGCTACTTTGGAACTCAGTATGGCGGTTTCTCAGAAAATTGAGAATCAATCTCCCCAAGGACCTAGCAATACCGCTTTTGGGTGTATACTCTAAAGATGCACAGTCATACTCCAAAGGCATTAGCTCTACTATGTCCATAGCAGCATTATTTGTAATAGCAAGAACCCGGAAACAACCTAGATGCTCCTCAACTGAAGAATGGATAAACAAACTGTGGTACATCTACACAATGGAGTACTACTCAGCAGTAAGAAAAAATGATATCCTCAAATTTGCAGGCAAATGGATGAATTTGGAGAATATCCTCCTGAGTGAGGTATCACAAGCCCAGAAAGATAAGCAGGGGATGTACTCACTCATTAGTGGACTCTAAACAAACAAACAAACAGACAAACAAACAAACAGGAATAAAGCAAAGCATGCCCAAGCTGCAAACCACAACCACTGAACAGCTTGGGATCAGAAACATCGTGGACTGACTTCTTGGAACCCACTCCCCCTAGAGGAACACTTGACTCAGTCTTGAGGTTGGGAGGAGAAAACTGGATCTGCCAGGAGTGGAGGCTGAACTAAGCAATATTGGGACAGTGGGACCTTGGGACCACCTGCCACCTGATGTGGTGGGAGGGGGAAGGGACCTTGAATAAGTTTATACAAGGATAGAAAGTGTGACTTCTTTGTTCATAATAATAAAATAAAAATTAAAAAAGAATTTAGCACTATAATTTCTATTGAAAGCATTATTTTTTACTTTCCTGGATAAATGTACGAATTTTAAAAGATTAGCACTAGAAATTCTATATTTCTGCAAAGGAAGTACAAGAAAACCCTTGTACAACTCTATGACTTGGTTTTGCTTTATCAAATGGCAATTTTATTGAAAGTATCTCCAAAACATTATTTGAACTATGTTTTAGAAAATAGAGAGAAAAGAAAAGCCAATAAAAGTTCATTAGCAACTTTTTGTAGTTAATTTGAGAGTCACCAAAGTGCTCTATGTATTTCATAAGACAATTATAATTTTCCTCAGAGAAGCCTGTACCCACAACTTAGTACACCTTATTTTGCATGAAATGCACATACCCAAACTTGAATGTGCCTTTCTTTCTGAATACCTCTCTTTCTTTCTTACCATTTGTGCTGAAGTCTATTAAAATATCTATTAAATCATAGGTCTACTTCAAAACGTAGCTGGTCCTAAAGTTTTTATTGTTCAGTCCTGGATTCTTTCTTTGGTCCAGTTATGTTCCATACATGGTTCTTATTTGGAGGCTGGATAGAGACTGAATTAACTCTTCCCTCCTCTACTTGTCTCTGATTTCCTGCCTATTGCTATGGTACTCACCACAGGCCAAAACAATTATTTATTCACAGAGTGATTTTCACATTATACAGATGAATGTTCCTAACACTTCCTCTTTTCTGTCTAATCAAAAAGGAAGGTTTCAATTTCAATATAGCAAAACTACATATAACAAAACAGCTGTTAAGCAAGAATTACAATCAATAATATTACAAGCAAGAATATGCAGTCTTTTTATATTAACAAAATAAAGAAAATATTCCATTATCTACTTAATTCGTATAAGTCTGAAGTTTCATATCTAATATACCTTTTAAAAATTCTATGAAAAACTATACCTATAATTACTCAATATTCAACCACATCAAAGACCACAGAAGGCTATACTAGCTAAATAAAAAGAAAGTGCAAGCAACTTCTAAAATCTAGAAATGACTCTCAGAAAATTTGCACCTCTCTCATTGCTATTGCAAAGAGCAGATGAGAATATCCATTATCTACAGTCATTGTGCTTCAAGAAACACACTAACATCATTTAAAAATATTTCCTTCAATTATTCTACAAAAGTCAATTAAATTACAGAGACAGAAATAAACTCTGAGGTTAGAGGTTTTCTCATGTTCTCTTCATGTAGTCTTAAACTACATACACTATATACAGAGATGTACACATGTGATGTATGCTTTGATGTCAATATTAAATAACAACTTGACAGGATCATCTAGGAGATAAGCCTCCAGGAATATGGGGGTGGATAATATAAGTTTAGAGTGGCAGCTTAAAAAAAATGTTCCCAAAAGTGAGTGGCATCTTTAGAACATATGGCCTTGTTAGAGGAAGTGTATCCCTAGGGAGTGGGCTTTTATATTTCCTATGCTTAATCTACTCCTAGCAAGACAGATCATTTCCTGTTGCCTGCAATGTGTAGGACTCTCTGCTGCTTATCCAGTATGTTTGCCTGCATGCCACTACACCACAGCATGATGATAATGAACTGAACCTCTGAAATGTAAATGAGACACACCAATTAAAAAAATTTCTTTGTAAAAGTTGCCATGTTCATGTTATATTTTCATAGCAATGGAAACCCTAAGACAGTTAGTGTAAAGAGTGTTTCTCTGTACCACCAGCTCCCAAATAGTGACAGATAGACTTATTATTAATTATAAAAGCCCAGCCATAGCTTACATAGGTTTGTGCCATTAGCTCTTATAACTTAAATTTACACATTTATTTTAATATATGGCTCATTAACTCATCTCTCTGTACTACTCATGTTGCTTCCTCTGAATCTGGTTTGTGAATACATCTTGTTTCCCAAGTTTCCTCTCTGTCCTGAAGTCCTACCTATACATTCTGTTTAGCTCACATTCAGACTTTTGTTACACCAGTCACAGCATTACATTTTTGCATAGTGTACCCACAACAAGTTAGGCTGTGAGAATGTCTACGAGTAAATATCTTAAATGAATAATTGATGAAGCAAGGTCCATCTTAGCTGTAAACCATGTCTAGGCAGGGACCAATGGCTATCTAGAGAAAAAAAAGCAAGGTGAGCATGAATTCACTGCTCTCAGATCATGACTCATATCTTTAAGCTCCTGCTATCTGACTTCCTTGGGTTGATGTACCCTTTAATATGAACTAAAGTAAAACTCTTCTCCCTTGAATTTTTTTAAAAGGGAGTCTTAGCATCAATCAAAAAAAAAAAAAAAAACACTAAGTTTGCATACATTTAGTTATTAGCCAATTTATCTTATAATATTTCATCTGAAATAATTAGAGAAGAAATTATCAATTTCTTCTTTGATGAAAAATATTTTTTATCTTTATCTTCTATTGTGGTAAAAACTTGTTTTGAGATATGTTTTAAACAGGGTTTATTTGGTGAAAATCGTTTATAAAATACAGTTGGTTTTAAGAGAAGATGACAGGATGAGATTGTAGCGTGTCGGAGCCTTTTTAAGGAAGATTTTTTATTTTTATGTCGTACGTCTGAACTCCCGGGCAGCTGGAGCGAACTGTGCACTCGGTCGGGGAACTCTTGTGAGAGAATGATGACTTTTTGTCCTGGTCCCCTCCCTTGAAGTTCTACTTTTGGAATCTTTTTTAGTTAACCACGCCCCACTTGTCTCCAGTCCTATGACGCGATCGTTTATATATATAGTTCTTGATTTCCCGCTACAATCTTCTATTCACATAATAAACGGGATGTGTGTATAGCCTTTAATTCTAGACATTCTATATTATATTATAATATATATAATTATATTCTACTTTATTATTTTATGATATTATAATATTACATAAAAAATTTTAGGTACAAGCTATTTTCATAAAAAATTTACACTCACACATATACATCATGCTATCATGTTAGCTTATAGAGTCTTATAGTGGCACAAAGTCTCACATGCCATTATATAAAAATGACAGGGACATCTTTTAGGCTCTATTTCCTTTCTCTGACAAAGCCACAAGTGTGTCAGGAGAGCAAGATAGAGACACACAGAAAAATGCACAAGAATAGCAAATGATCAAAACAAATGACAGCTAAAACCTATAATCAAGTGTTTTTGCATTATGTTGGTGTGATGGTCTGAATGAAAAATGTGCCCCATGAGTTTAAGCACTTGATAATTCGGTCTCTAGTCAGTAGGAAGAACATGGGAACTTTAAGAGGCAGTAGTTTGCTGGATGAAGTATGACACTGGGATCAGACTCTGAATTTTGTAACTTTGTCCAACTTTCTGTTCTCTTTCTCGTCTTCCTGCATGTAGATGAAAATGTTAACAGCCAGTTTCCTGCTTCTGCCAGCTTATCATGCCTTCCCTGCATCTATGGACTCTATGCCTCTGAAGTCATAAGCACAAATAAACACATTGTTCCTCAATTTGTTTTTTAGACGTGGTATTTTACTGAGGCAATAGAAAAGCAACTAATACAACTGATAAATAATCATGTGGTTTTTACTTTTTTGAAACCAGTCTTTGGGAAATTGAACAACCTCTTGTCCCAGCTAATATATCTAGCATGCTTACTTTAAGTGCCCTCTAATATTGCATGTTACAGGACAGGTAGGGTTGCTGCCTATATGGCAGGGAGAAAAGGAAACAACAATAGCTGAAGATTTTAAAAACCATTAGAAGTTAGTTGATAAACTGTTTCCAACAGATGTTACTATTGTTTGCATTTTGTTCCAAACAAAAACAGGACACTTACCCATACAGAGAAAACTCTCAGTAGGGAAGAAACTCCTGCTTGATCTTCAATGAGGCTTTCAAGGCTCGGGATTTGATGGACTTACCTATTTACTTTCTTAATCAATTTGAACAAATAGTTCCTATTGGATGTTGTGAGTGTTGAATAATGGTATTTTGTTCTTTTCCAGCTGCATATATCTATCTTCTACTTACTATTTTTTTCTACTTTGCCTTACTTACTACATGCTTCAGATAAAACTAAAATTATATCTACTGTAGATCATCGCAGAATTACACAGAACACCGATGACTGTATGTAAGGCATAAGTATGAGCAAATAACCCCACTTCCTTGTGATACACAAAGGTAGAATAAAGAAGGCAACTATGTAACAAAACTCAGAGGTCTCATTGCCCTCTTGCTCAATTGCATGAGCTCCTGGACTTTCTGTAGCCCAGGTCTAATGCCCACATGGAGAGGTACCTCTGTCCTTTGATGAGCTCTTTATTATTTTGTATTCAGGTATGTCTATTCATACCTTTGTGCTGGGACACAAATAGCCGAAATAACAGCAGGTCCTGGACACCTATATCCACTTACCTCACTTACCTGATGACCTTCTCCAATCCTCCCCACCTCCTCAAAGCCCATCTGTACAAACTTTCATGTCAATAGCATGAAATGAAGTTTTGGTACATGAAACTTCAGGATACTCTATATCCATAGGTCAGTACTAAAGAATATGTTTTCCCCAATAAAATCCACAATGCATTTCTCAAATTTTCATGTTTCTCTACTGTCTGTTGATTTTAAAATGATACCAGGCTAGTTAGTTCTAAGAGGAGTTGAGGCAGTAAGTAAAGATGTTTGTT
The DNA here is from genome assembly GCA_004025045.1 of Sigmodon hispidus. NCBI lineage: Eukaryota > Metazoa > Chordata > Mammalia > Rodentia > Cricetidae > Sigmodon > Sigmodon hispidus. Next base: position 28,654 of record PVIH01001206.1, read on the forward strand.
ACATAGTATAATTGCAGCTCAGGTTTCAAAGATTGTTTCATGATCAATTTGATGTTTAAATGTTAATTTTGGGTAGAAATAGTCTGAGGCTGCCAGCATAAGATTCTATTATGCACTCAAAATTAATGATTAATTGTGGAGATTTAATAGTCTTTAGAAATTTTTTTTTTGTTATTCTATACTGTGTTTTGTAATTTATATCTTCTAAGAATAGCATTCTATACCTATGCAAAAGACCTTTATTCAGCTTATTTTTTAATTCATTATTTTACTTTGTGTATAGCAGTATTTTGACATAATATATGTATGTGTTTTTTATGTGTTCCAGATGCTAGTAGATGCCAGGAGTATAATATTTCTTGGAACTGAAGTTACAGATTATTGTGAGCCATTGTATGGTTCTGGGACTTGAACCAAGTTCTCTGGGAAGTACAGTCTCAATCACTGATGTATCCCTATAGCCCCTTAGCTTAATTTACAAAACTTATATTTTAAAAGTTGCTTACATAGTTGAATATGTTCATGAACTTTTCCCCTCTTTCCTTAATTTGAGTTAATTCTAACCTAATGCTTGCCTTTCCTTCATCAAATTTTAACTACTTTTTGATATAATTAGACTCAAACAAACAAGAAAATAGTATGTTCCATTCAAAGCTTTTCTCTCATACCAGTCCCTATTTTATTTTATTTCTGTTGAACCCTGGTTATAGATCATGGTCGGTAGGAATGCCTAAGCAAGAGACTGGTATAGGTAGGCCAATGGCTATTTTAGTTTACTATCTCTGAATCCATATTGGTGTCTGTGGAGCTTGAACCAAGATAGGCCAAATGAGCAAAGTCTCCAACCGTGGCCTTCCTGTATTCAATTTTGTGAACAAGTGCTGAAATGTATTTGCCTATTAAGCAAGAGAGCTCAGTATCTTTGACCTTCACTAGTGGAACCTAGACAGCAGAAAAAAAATACATGTCACTTTTGATTGCCATAGCACTTTCACTAAGGAGTTGGTAAAAGGAACCTTTAAGATCTAAGGGTTACCACTGTGAGACTGAAAGACTCTGGGTTCTAGGGTTTGACCCAGGCATTCAGTTTAGGTATCCAGTAGATAAGACTTGTCCAGGCTTGCCCGGACATGCCCAAGGTTCCCCTGCCCCCACACACAGGCACAAGCCTGCAAGCAGGGAGGTAGTAGAAGGGTTGCTAAGGAACCATCAGATAACCAGAAGTACGTGACCAGGACCGCATACCACAAGAAGCCTGTAATGAGGGCCAATGCTCAGGGAGCCCCCCTCCCAGCAAGCGACCGTTTCCTCCTGCCATTCCTTCCCGCCACTAGGCCTTCATCCAATAAGTAAAAGTTGTTGTTTAAATGAGCAAATGATTTCCTTGTTTTCCCTATAACCACGCCTTTTGCTTCTGTAAGTCTGCCTCCCGCTCTCCCCTATGCAATAAAAAGCCCCTGAACAAAGCCTCAGCGCGCCAGTTAGCTCCCCGAGTTGCTGCCGCCCGGAGGTACCTTCGCCCCCCCAATAAACCCTCATACAATTTGCATCTGATATTCGTGGCTTGGTTTGGTCTCTGGGACTCGGGGTCTCCTTCTGAGGAAAGGTCCTCATTTGGGGGTCTTTCAAGACAAAGAGAAGATTGAGCTTAATTTGCACAAGAAACAAAACTTGGCACTTTCTAGCTACTCAGAGTGGTGTAGGCCCTTAGTGGGTCAGTTGGAAAACTTACTTCATGTCTGGAGAGTAGCAAATGGATGATTACCTTTGCCACAATATTTCAGGGAAAAAAAAATTCAGCTAAAATTGTCTGTTAATAAACCAAGGTGTAAATACTACAAGGAGTTAAAAATTTAAGGTGAGTGAGGTTAGTTAAAGTTAGTTTTTCTTATCTGCAGGTAAGGTAAGCTCAGGGCACTCTTATTCTCCATCTATCTGCAGGCTGTCCTAGGGTATCTGAAAATGTCATACATGAAAAAAATACTTTTGTCTGGAGACTGACACCGCCCAATACAGTCCAATAAAGATAATTACAGGAAGGTCGACTCTAAGTCTATGTTGGAAAAAAGAACAAAGACCTAATTGTAGAAAAGACTGTTTTAATATATAGCTAGAGGACATTATCTATATGCCATATATGCATTGGGAATATTATGCTCTACCAAAATGGTCAATCACACTGCTAGTTCTTGGAAAATGAATTGCAAGGTAGTATTAGATAGGAAGGCTACAATTACATGTAATAAATTCACTTCAGAAAATAGCTAACACATTCAAAAGACAATACCACCAAATGTCTTACACTTTGTTTTACTTTTCCACCAAAACCCATTTCTACTTGATCGGCCTTGACATGATAGCTGAGTTTCTATTTCATATTTTTATGGCTTGCAACAATTTCTACTCCTATAACTAACCCCTCACCTGTATTGCTATATGTAACCTCAATAAACCTTATTTAATAAGCAAGTTTGTCTTTGGGACTATCTAGACATTAGTCTTGGATGAAATCCCTTTCTGGTATTAGTAGACACATATGAATTGCATCTCCCCAGGGACATCTCACAATGTCACAAAAAAAGTTAGCTCAAGGAAATCAATGTGTTTAACAGAAACATTTGAATTGGTGTTATGCCTATTATTTTTTTTCATTTATGCATGTCAATATAAAATATATAACTTTTTATCTTTTATGCCCTATAATTATGCATTTAATTTCCCCTGGTTCTTCAATAGTACAGCCAAAGTATAAGTAATTATTAGAAATTTATATGTGAATATTTTATAGATTAGAAGCCCCTATTTATAGTTCATAAACAAGAACAGAATTGTTTTATTCTGCTATATGACTACTAATAACAAAAATATGAGCATTATAGCACAAAATTTTAATTATTTAAAAACAATAATCAGATTATCAGGTATGTATTTGCATGACCAAATTGGCTTCAGTGTATGTGGCTTGCAGTGTATAATCTGAGTCTATCTTTCATATTTCTTAAAAGATACTAACTAACTCTGAGAGCAAGGGGAACACTCCTCCATTGTTGGTGGGAGTGTAAGCTTGTTCAGCCACTCTGGAATGTAGTATGGCAGTTTCTCAGAATACTGAGAATCAATCTCCCCAAGGACCCAGCAATACAACTTCTGGGTGTATACTCTAAAAACATACAGTAGCACTCCAATAGCATTAGCTCAACTATGTTTTTAACAGTATTATTTATAATAGCAAGAACCAGGAAACAACCTATATGTCCCTCAGCTGAAAAATGGATTAACAGACTGTGGTACATCTACACAATGAAGTACTACTCAGCAGTAAGAAAAAATGATATCCTAAAATTTGCAGGCAAATGGAAGGATTTGGAGAATATCATCCTGAGCTAGGTATCACCTACTCAGAAAGATAAGCAGGGGATGTACTCACTCATTAGTGGACTCTAAACAACAACAACAAAAAAAGCAAAGCACGCCCAAGCTGCAAAGCACAACCACTGAATAGCTTGGCATAGGAAACACCTTGGACTCACACCTTGGATCCCACTCCCCCTAGAAGAACACCTGACTCAGTCTTGATGTTAGGGGGAGAAAAGTGGATTTCCCAGGAGTAGAAGCTGAACTAAGCAATATTGTTACCTTGGGACCTTGGGATCCCCTGCCAGGGTGTGTGTGTGTGGCGGGGGGGATGGGGAGATGTGGAGAAAAAAGAATGACTTGATGTGGTGAGAAGGGGAAGGGACCTTGATTAAGGATATACAAGGATAGAAAATGTGACTTCTTTATTCATAATTAAAAAAATCAAATAAAAAGAAAGCAACATGGCAGTTTTCCTGTGTGTTCAAATGTTAAAGCATTGCTAGCTCTGAAGAGTAATAGGCATGCTAAGTAGACACTTTATCTGATTCAGAGTACTATTTTTTTCACCCTTGTTTAGGTATCCTCCTGCTTTTATGAAACCATTTAGTTCCTTAGTGTTCAATCTTTGTAGTGTGTCTATGGTGTAATATAACAAGAGTTTCTAGCCTGGCCTTTTCACCATCAGATTTCCCATCTGCTTCTATTTGTAATATGAAGTTTCTGGCCTGGATCTCAGCCAGCGGTTTCACATAGACCTCTCACAGTTGTTTGGTTGCAAAGAATTACACAAAGCTTCATATTAATTTTATGCTGCTTAGCCTAGGGCTCAGGCATAGTCCTAGCTAGGTCTTGCATCTCAATTCAATCCATTTCCATTAATCTGTCTTGCCACATAACCCATGGCATACCTGAATTCCCTTACATCTTTCTCTTTATCAGTAGCTCCTAGCATCTCTATCTAATTCCTCCCTCTTTCCCCATTATCTACACTCCAATTTTCTAACTACTTCTAAGATGCCTTGCCATAGGCCAAAACAGTCCCTTTATTAACCAATGATATTGACAGCATACAAAAAGACATCCCACATTAGTGCACTTTCACAAAGTATGTTTCTATATAGAATATCTCATAGTACACTTACAATGAATCCCATCTACTGCTATTTAGACAAAGAGTACATGCATTGGGTGGGCTATGAGAGAGTTCAGTGAGTAGGTGTTCTTGCTATGTAAGCATAAAGACTTGAATTCAAATCTTGGCACTCATGTAAAAAGCCAGGCCACAAATCTGGACCTGACAACCTCCTGTAGCTTCCTAACACACATATAGATTCAGGTGCCAACACACTTGTATGCATCTAGTGTACCATACATTCAACAGAAGCTGTGGGGAAAAAAGATGATTTAGCAGTTAAGAGCACATATTAAGAGCTCACAAAAAAATGTACATTTTGTGCTCAGTACATAAGGCAGGAATATCACAACTCCCTTTAACCCCTGCTTCTTGAAATCTAATACTCTCTTCTGGCCTCCATATGTACTGACACACATGTGTGTCACACATAAACAAAGACAACAATAGAAGCTATTTATATATGTGTCATAAAACAATACTAAAATATATGATATAGATATAGGATAAAGAAAATACTGATCATAATATTCATTCACATGTCTTTCTCCTTTGTACTCTTATGGAATAACTGTTTGTCTTGGACTTGGAAAATAATGTTGCTGGTAATGCAGGAGACATAAGAACACAGGTTGAGTCATGGACCATGTAATTGTCAAGCACTTTAGTTTCTATCTAGTCTTATGAAGACTATACTACAATATTCATAAAAATTGACACTTAATTTAAGTGTAGAAAAGCAAGAAGGAACCTACAAAAGGCTAAAGCTAAAACCTGCATAAGAATATTAATAAGTACATAGATTATGACATTTCAGTTAGCTACATTTTATTGTAATATTCTTCTGTAGTGAAGATATACCATATTTATTTGGTAGCTTGAGACATCTCTGATCTCTTGTCAATAATGGCTGTAAGAAAGAATAATCATTTTGGATAACGTTACTAAAGTACAAGTATATCATTTACAACTTCATATGTCTCAAATGATGAGGCATCGTAATAATTTCATAAAAATTTTGTTTCATGGCAAAAATATCCTTAAATATCTTTGTGAAACATTTGAAAAATATAGAAATGAACATTTGACAGAATTAAATTTAAGACACTTTTATTAATGTGTTAAATGAATATTAGTCTATTATTTAGATAGGTGGTTAATGGGTATAGTGGTGGTGGTGGTGATATGTGTGTGTGTGTGTGTGTGTGTGTGTGTGCATGTGTAGGTGCAGGTGTGTTTGCCTTGTGTAAGCTCATGTGTGAAGATCAAAGTTCAATGTCAGTTATCATGCTTTGTCTCTCCCCACATTATTTGTTGATACAGAATATTTCATTGAATCTGGAACTTACCATTTCAACTAGAATGCTTTATCATACTCATTTGGTCCACTGATAAATCTGAACACAGAATTCTGTTTTTGCAAGCTTAAAAAGATTAATGACAATTTTTTAAATGTTATACTCAGAAAGCCAAATAGTTCAATCTGTTTGAAATTCTTGTCAGGGATGGTAATATGATCATTTTTACCAGAAATGTCTCTTTAAATTACCATGCAATTAAACGAAAATCATTTATTTACAAATTCTAATTTGTGAGACACACAGCATATGTTTTCCAGTCTATTTAATTTTCCTAAGTACTCTCTTGGACATTTTAACATTAACAAGATATTTCTTTCATTAAATTATAGACTTGAATAATTTGGCAGTTATAAAAATAGTGAATGAGTCCAAATGTTGAGATTGTATGTCTCCCTTGCATGAGCATTATATCTATGGAGCTGTTCTGAGCCCTTGATAAATTTCCCTGAAGAACAGAGATTCCGTGCTGAGATTACTTGGAAAGTAAAGAGCTGCATTACTGCACCAGAAAGAAGATTTGGATGAGGATACACAGCATGCTAAACATTCTGTGAAGGGCATACCTACCAGCTTCCCCATACAGGTTGTGTGGCTCTTCAGCTGTCAGAAAATCTCTTGATTATATTCCAGTATTTTCCTTATGGTCTTTGGGGGACATAACAAATAATCAAAAAATACCCATGTCGCATACCTAAGCTATCTCTGCCTAGGGTCTCTACAATTTTGTTAAGAGTGTAAATCTACTCTCTTTAAACATCCTGGCTTGGCTTCTTTCTCTAGGCCTGCTGGCTCATCCAGATGATAAGCTTGTTGTCTCTGCCTAGGAAAAGACAGACTTAAAGATTGGGGACAAAAACATTGCAGTTTATCCCTCGGAGGAGTAACATGGTCTAAATATTTTGTAACTTTTGCTTGAACCATGAAAACTAGAAAAACAAGATGCTGTAGTGTGCTTATAGGCATAACTTCATTGGCCCTTCTTTACTGTCTTTGATAGAAGCATTGGTTCTTTGAAACAAGCACTCTATGACCAGGGATGACTGGGACTCGGTCAACTGATTCATTCTCTCTCTCTCTCTCTCTCTCTCTCTCTCTCTCTCTCTCTCTCTCTCTCTCTCTCTCTCTCTCTGTGTGTGTGTGTGTGTGTGTGTGTTTATGTGGCATTTGCGCACTCAAGACTGAGTTTGAGTCTTCCACAGACAGCTCCTTTACGTGCTAAGCCAATTCAACTTTTTTTCTAATTTGTATTTTGTGCCAAGTTCTCAGCCTATTGTGCAGCTGAAGATGAACTTGAACTTCCAATCTACTTTTTTCTGATTCCAGAATTCTGAGATTGTAGGCTTGTTCCACCATGTCCAGTTTTTATTCAGTGCTATATTAAACCAAGAGTTTATTGCATGATAGACAAGTACTCTACCAACAAAAACACATCCCCAACTTGGAGTTGAAATAATTACTTGATTTTAGAAATTTAGTTGCAGATGGACTATGCAACATAAGAATAAAGAAAAATACTTATTTAGTGAGAAGTATTCTTAATTTTTTAAAGAATTATTTATTTATTATTAACATATTTCTGTATGAGTTGTGTATGTATGAGATCAGGAACATTTTCTAGAGTCATTTCTCTCCCTTTGCCTTGAGATCTGAGGTTAGTGCAGTACACACCTTTTCCCATAAACTATTTTCCCACCCTGCAATGCTATTATTTACTTAAGCTAGTTGTAGTCTATCCAGTGATAGAGGGGTTGTCTTTAGTACAGTCATAGGAAATGTTTGCATGTTCCCATTTTAGGCACAAATGGGACTGTATTTCTTTATTCTCTTTGTTGTTTGAGAGCTCATAAGCCAAGGTAGAGAATAGATTGATTATCCATGCTAAAATAATCTACTTTTCACATTTCCCAGGAAGAATGAATTCCTTGCCTATTGAGTTTCTATAAACAATAAAACCAGAACCTCAGGTCTCCTCTTCTCCTATAATCAGGATAAGTACATATGCAAGCTGAAATGATTTCCTTAGATATTCCAGTTCTCAAGCCACTCCCTTCAGTGTCCTATCACTAGATTACGGGAACCCATAATTTCATCATGCTTCTTTTTACACAAACATATAACATTTATATAAATTACAAAAATATTTTATGCAAGTATTTATATGAAAGAATTCACTTATTTTAGTACAAAGATCTGCTTTTAAAGAAAGATACTCAGTTAAGTCCAGGAATTAATTGAAATACATTCCATAATAGTTGTGCTCTGAGGCTTAGTGTTTAAATACCCAGGGGCAAACTGAATTCTAGTTCTATTTATATGCTCACATTTGAGGGAAGAAAGAAAGCATATCATATATTGAGATATATAATAGATAACAAAAAGGTGAATTGTAAAGCGTTTGACTCACAAATAGCTGTAAAAGTTAGTCACAAGTTGGCTCAGAAGATGGCTCAATGGGTAAAGCACTTATTTTACAATCAAACCTGAGGACATTGAGTTAGAATCCTCATTACATTGTAAAACACTGGGCACATAGAGAATATATGTAGTATACGTGGAGGTAAATGGGTGAAGACAGGTAGATTTGGAGCTCACTAACCAGATGAACTGATAGGCTTCACACTCAGTGAGACTCTGCCTCATAAAAGAAGATAGATGCTGATCAAGAAACACAGTTGATGTTGATCTTTGGCATTTATATACAAAAGCCCAAATACACAGGCAAGGGCACTCATACACAACCGTGTACACACACATGAGGACATAACCCACCCCTGACACATGTACATACACTCCCTATATACATATAAATAAACAACAAATGACACAAGAAATATAAATATCAGGCATACTGGAAGAGACTGGAATATCTAAATGTGACACTCATTATAAAAAAGATACTAAGTGTCTTTTAGCAATGGCCCTAATATGGCAGGCATGTTACTTATTCTAATTTTTAAATTTTATGTAATTTTTAAATTTTTATAATAATGGCTTTCAAACTCTAAACGTAACTGATAAATCCATAGAAATGTACAGGATGTCTACAAAGGAAGGGTCTCCATTTGCATCTTAAAGAAGAGAAAAATGATACAGATAACCAACTGAAATAAGAGAAAAACTGGAGTCTCTGAGCAAGTAAAAGTATTTGCCATCAAGCCTGAAGACCTGGCTTCATCCACCGAGATCCACAGAGTGAAAGGAAAGAAAAAATTCCCAAAAGTTGCTTTCTGAATTCTACTCACACACCTTAGCATGTGCACACTCACCTATTCCCCAGTACTAAATCAGAGGAATTCTTTTTGAGAAGAAAGACTTTGTAAGTTAGGAAAAATAGAAAGTATAGTCCATAAAATGACAATAACTAGCAATAATTATGTGCTACATGTGTTCCACAAAGTAATCTTTTTATAGAGATTAAGACTCTTAATTTGTTCAAATCAGGTAGTTTCTTTACCATTGTTTTCAAACATACAAACAAGACAAATGAAATTAAGAAATTCTTCTGAAGATGAATTGTGCAGTTATAATCAAAACTTGACACTTATCTATCATATGTAACATATTTCTCTGACAAAATTAGAATGGTGCTTATGGGAACACTCTAGAGCAGAGCACCAAAAGCTGTTATGAGCTTTGCTTTTGGAAGAAATTCACATGTCAAATTTAGGAGTCTAACTCAGTGTGCTAAAAAAAGCACATAACATGAAATTCAGAGAGAGCTATTAGGGGATGCTTGGGCTGATGGGTTTGGATGTGAACAATGACCGGTAGATACAGCCAAGGTACATTGCACATATTTACAAATTTTCAAAGAATAAATAAAACATTTTTTAAAAAAATCTTAGAAAAATCAAGACTGCTTCCATAATCCTTATACATATTTTCCATTGTACAAGGTTATGTGCTAAGACACTTTTACACATATATGCATTGTACATTGGGTATGTTATATTCTTGTTGACTAAGGTTAAACAATGCAAAATACTAAAACCAATATACCACACACACAAAAAGACAAACAGATGCAAGACAGGTAAAAAAAAAAATGCAGACATTTCTGAGTTCGAAACTTAATAAGAAACATAGAGAAACATCTCTCCCAGTGTTTAAAAGATAAAATTTTTAAATGAGTTACTGCATTCTGTAATTTATAGGCAAGATATAGAATGTAATGACAAGTCTTGGTTGTCAGATTGACTACATCTGGAATCAACTAAAGTCCAAACTTATGGGGGTATACCCACAAGGGACTTTATTGATTGAATAATTTGAGGTAGAAAGACCAGTCCTAAATCTAGGCCACATCATCTGCCTACATAAAAGGTAATGAAAGAAGTAAGCTTTTGATTATTTCCTTTATGCCCTCACTGTACCTGGGAAGTTCATCTATCCTGTTCCTGAGAATTTACTTTGCCAGTATTAGAACCAACTTCTCCAGGTTCCACTGTAGACTGGAGACCAGTAGCTCTCTAAGACAATTGAAAAACCAGCACTAGATTGGGTAGACTGAGACAGTAAGTCCCATGGACTAAACTTCTGGGTTCTTGGACTTTCTGTTTAGAGACAGCCACTGTTGGACTAGCAGGACCACAGCCTATAAGCCACTCAAAAAATCCTCTTTTAATATTTATATTCAGTTCTACCCATTCTGTTGCTTTAGAGAACCCTAACTAATATATAAAGGGAACTAGTTTCTGAATTCAGAGGGAACACAAAGTTCTTTTGTGTGACATATATTTAGATGCTGTCATTATGCACTGATTTAAGGCCTATTTTGTTAGAATACATTGAAAGGGAGTTTCTGCCCTCAACTATAGCATACTCATTTCCATCTCAAATTCTTCTGACAACAGTTATTATATGCTAGTTGGCCCTCTGAAATAACTAACATTTATAGAAAACAGTTTATAACATATAATCCTATTTTATGGATGTCTAATTTTTTTCTGATCTTAAATACAGGTAAACTATTTTGTTCTACAGAACATAGTGGTTAATGTAAAAAGTTCTCAACGTTAACATGCTGAAGATAGCCTTGACTGAATTTTTCAGAAGGAGATTAGAAGTTTGTTTGTTTCTTTTTTAAATCTTGCTGTGTTCTAAATTCTCTTATCTGAAAGCATATACTGTGCTCTTTATGGAAGCAAGGTTAGGAAAATTCTCTCCTCTTTGTTGCTCCCTCTTGATTATTCTTTGGAGCAGTCGGCTTTCATATGGGCATGCATATTTACACACACTAACGTGTGTGTGTGTGTGTGTGTGTGTGTGTGTGTGTGTGTGTGTGTGAGTGTGTGTGTGTGTGAGTGTGTGTGTATGTTCTTGTGCCCACAGGTGAAAGCCAAAGTTCCACCTTGGGAATTATTCCTCAGGTGCTGTTCACTTTGTAGCTTGGGACTCATTCTTCAGGTCTGTGCTGGGCTGCCTCTGGCAAGAATCCTTCAGTCTCTACCCTTTCTTTATCTCTGAATTACAAGTGCTCACTGCCACATTTCAATGCTTTACATGTGTCTGGACTTGAATGCAGGTGATTATGCTCACAGGGAATTACCAATAATACACCAAACCATCTCTTTAACCCCCTTGCTCTCACTGTGTAACTGGAGTTTTTAATCCTTCTCTAGAAGACAAAAGGATCCTCTCTACAGAGCCTATCAGAAACATTCATCATGGAAACTTGAGTACTCTTTCCAATTGTGCCTTTTCAATTTTGAGATTGATGTTTTTCCCCTCCAGTACCATTGTCATATCAAGAAACAAAACAACAACAAAACCACAACAAGACAAAAATAAACAAACACAGATTTACAGAACTTCATCATCTAACTTACTGAATTTTGGGAACTCAAAATAGTATGCTGAGAAGATTCACAATTATACCTATCTTTCAGGGCATAATGACTTAATTAATATACCCTCCTATGACCTTGTGCTGTGGAAAGTGCACAGCTGCACTAGTTGATGAAAATTAAAATGTTGTGAAGTGCAGAAAGCTGAGCCTTTTGATTGTGTATTTTAAATGTTTAATACGGACTTTTTCTTCCTTTGGTTTAATTTGTGCACAGAGCTGGGCTCTTCCTTCCTGCAGCCTTCAATGGATAATACATGTACAGAAGTACAGAGGCATGTAAAGCTGAAGTTTCCCCAGTTGCACTGATAGAGATCAATCAAAGCTGTCTGTTCCTGGCCTAAGGCTTTTTCCAATCACACGTGATGTTATATTTGTCCTATATTGCTGAACTGTTCAATTTAAGAGCATTACAAAATGTTTTGGAGGAAGATTTTTATTTTACACTTTCCATGTGCATAGAGGTTTTGTAGCAAGATTCTTTGTTGTTTTCAGTCACTCCAAATGATGCAGTTTCTCTCTGCAGCCTCTGATAAAAAGTATTTGATCACTCATTTCTTACAAGAGACTTTGCTTCTTACAAGAAAAAGTTTCTTGGATTCTACCCCTTGAGCAACCCAGTAGTAAAGTATAGTCAATGAAGTTTAAACAAACTACTGTCACTATGTCTAATGAGATAAAAGTTGAGTAAATATAGCATACCCCAAGGCTCTTCTCTTGCACACTGTGTAGGCCAGATCAGTTTCAACATTATATTCCTTCTTATATTGTCTTCCTAAGAGCTGAAATTACAAGAATTTACTGCCAGACAATTCTTCCTCTGAATTTTTTTACTGTAGAATTTTAGACAGGGAAAATAGACTGCTCAATAAATAGATTAAGAAATACCTGATTGATATATGATATGTAGAAAGATTTATATAAGAAAGATAATAGATGTATGGATAGATGATAAATTCATGAAGTAGGTGGATTATAGATAGATAGATTAGATAGATAGATAGATAGATAGATAGACAGAGATAGATAGATAATTAGATAGATAGATAAATGTGTGAGACAAGAAACAACAAAATAGTAAGTAATGAAATTTGGCAAAATTTGATGAGCAAAGGGCAAAAGCAGCTTTTAAAGCCCTGATTATGTCAAGGGGATTAGACATGTTTGAGAGGGGGATGCTGAAGGTGAAATTTTGCCCTTTTGGATTAGATTTTTCTTTGTCTGGTATTTAAGGTAAAAAAGATTTAAATGGCTTAGTTACTTCAGTGACTTAGAACCAAGAGAGACTTTGAGTGATTATGCTAATAATTTAACCACAATGACCTGTCCCTAAACTGTGGGCATAATAAATCATTTCTTCTTGAAGTTGAATTTCCAGGGCATTTTGTCACAACAGAAATTAAACTAAAATACTAGATAGCCTTGATAACATACATTTTGCAAAATGAGATAAGGTTTTCTAGCTCTCATTACCAAATCTCTATATTTTGAAAAGATATATTTCTCGAAATGTTCTATTCAAATATTTCAAATACTATGAATAATAAACAAGAAATTATAATCCATTTTAGGTAAACAGTGATTAACTTTGTAAATAATGAAAGAAAATGATGTTAATAATATTAGTACATGCTACAACAATGAGGAGTAGAGTGGAAATTTAATGTATATAAAAAGCAGATGATATGGTTACTATGGTTTTGTTTTTAAATTAAGAAAGGAAAAAATTGCAGTGGTTAATATTCTATTATCTGGGCTTTGGGAAGTATATGAAAACATAAATTGGATGTGATGGGTTTAAAAACCAAAAAGAAAATAAAAAGTTTTGTGGCTGAATGTAGGAGGAGTTGGGGGAGGTGAATATAATCAAAAGATATTGTTCAAACTTCTCAAAATAACTAATAAAAATTTAAAAAGAAAAATTTTGTAATCTTCAGTTATAGAAACCACAATCTAACATTTTTAAAAACATTGTTGCAAATATACTCAATCATATTATTTTGGATAAACTGCAGAATTACCTGAATCTAAATATTTGATACAACAATGAATAAATCATGAACTCCTTCTAAATGTTTAGGTTAAACTCTGAAACATATCCAGAGTAAACTCAGAGGTGAGGGAACCTCAGCTCCTGGGCTGCCTCATGAAGAATTCCTCTCCTGGGGCCGGGTTTCACACCCAGTGTACTGATCACAGACTCTAGGCTAGCTGACTGGACCTAGGCTAGTATTGTGAGGGTCCTCCCCAAGTGATTTCTAGCAGAAGACATCTTCTTTGGGCAGGCCCTGCCACCAGGACAAACTGCTTCAACATAGACAAACAGATTGTGACCTATGTCCAGACCAAAGTCAGAGAACATGTAGACCACATGTTCAGAGCAGACAGGAGACACACAAGCGCTCTAACCACAACTGAATAAGAACAAACTAACTGTGAATAACTGAAGCAATGGGCAGATACCAATGCAAGAATACATATAACAATTTAAAAAACAAGGCAACACCAGAGGAAACTGGCATCTCTACAACACCAAGACCTGAACACAGCAATGAGGATGAAACAGAAGAAAACAACAGCAAAAACACCTCTCTGAAGATTATAGAAGCCTTAAAAGAGGATATAAAAATTTTTCTTAAAGATATAGAAGAAAATACAAACAAAAAATTGGAAGAGATGAAATACTTGAAGGAAAACAAAGAAAACCAAGAAAATGATTACAAACAAATGAAAGAAACATTCAAAGAATTAAAAAAAGAAATAGAAGGAATAAAAAAGTCAAAAAGTGAGGCAAAGGTAGAAATAGAAATTCAGAAGAAAAGACCAATAACTTCAGATACAGGCATAACCAACAGAATTCCAACCAGAGATGGAAGAGAAAATCTCTGGAATAGAAAACTCAATAGTACAAATAGATGCACCAGTCAAGAAAAATGTTAAAACCAAAAAAGCTATAAAACAAAATGTTCAGGAAATTTGGAATACCACACAAAAGCCTAACCTGAGAATGATAGGGATAGAAGAAGGAGAAGAGTTCCAGCTCAAAGGCACAGATAATGTATTCAACAAAATCATATAAAAACTTTCCAGACCTATAAAATAAAATGCATATGAAGTTACAAGAAGCTTACAGAACACCAAATAAATTAGATACCTCCAAATGTCTGCCCACGACATAATAATCAAGACACAAAACATACATATCAAAGAAAAAAATATAAGAACTGTAAAAGAAAAGGACTAACTTACTTTATAGAAGGCAGACTCATTAGAATAACACCTGACTATTCGATGGAAATGATGAAAGAAGTTTCTAATCAGAAGTTATATGGACACTAAAAGAGCATGGCTATACCACACTACTATACCCAGCAAAACTATCATTTACCATACATGGAGCAAACAAGATATTTCAAGACATTTCAAGATATTTCAACCTTAAACAATACCTATCCACAGCCATTCAGAATGCATTACAGGGAAAACTTCAACCTAAGGATCCCAGACACACCCATGAAACCACAAACAATTGATAATCCCACAGATGAAAAACCCAAAGAAAAAAATGCCTACAAGCTAACACCAAAAATAACAGGAAATAACAATCAGTGATCACTAACATCCCTTAATATCAATGGACTCAATTCACCTATAAAAAGACACACACCCTAACACGATGGACACACAAAAAAAGCCATCCTTCTGGTGCATATAAGAAACACATCTCAAAATTAAAGACAGAAACAAGCACAGAGTAAAGGGCTGGGAAAAATTTTCCAAACAAATGACCCCAAGAAACAAGCTGGTGTTGCCATCCTAATATCTAACAAAGTAGACTTCAAACTAAAATCAATTAAAAGATACCAGGATGGATGTTACTTATTGATCTCAGAAAAAATAGATCAAGATGTGATTTCAATCCTGAATATTTATGCCCCTAATATAAGGGCACTTATGTATGTTAAAGAAACACTACTAAATCTCAACCCCACATCATTTCCCACACTCTAATCATGGAAGATTCAATACCTCACTCTTACCCTTGAGTAGGTCAGCCAACAGAGACTCAGCAAGAAATATGGGTCTAAAAGAGTTTATGATACAAATGGATTTAATAGATATTTACAGAAGATTCCACCCCAAAACAAAGGAGTATACATATTTCTTAGCACCAAATGAAACTTTCTCTAAAATTGGCCATGTAATTGGTTATAAAGCAAATATCAATAGATACAAAAAATGTAAATAATACCTTGTATCATATCAGAGCACTATGGTCTAAAATTAGAGTTCAACAACATCAAAAATCACAGAAAGTCTACCAACTTATGGAAACTAAACATCAGTCAAATAAACCACATCTGGCTCAAGGAAGAAATTAAGAAAGAAATCAAAGACTTCCAAGAGTTTAACAAAAAAAATCTACAACATATCAAAACTTATGGGACATATTGAAAGCAGTATTAAAAGGAAAACTTATAGCACTCGATGCCTGTATAAAAAAATCTAGAGAAATCCCACAATAGAGTACTAACAGCACAGCTGAATAACCTTAGGACAATTAGAAGCAAACTTATTTAGAAACAGTAAATGGCAGGAAATAATCAAATTTAGAGCTGAAATCAATAAAATTGAAAAAAACAACAATACAAAGACTCAATGAATCAACAAGTTCATTCTTTGAGAAAGTCAGCAAGATAGATAAACCCTTATCTAAACTAACTAAAAAGCAGAGAGAGTATCAAAATTAACAAAATCAGAAATGAAAAGGGAGACATAACAACAGACCTCCTGGAAATCCAGAGAATTATCAGGTCAGACTTTGAAAATCTATGCTCCACAAAAATGGAAAAGCAAGAAGAAATGGACAGCTCTTTGGAAAAGTACCATTTAACAACATTAAATCAAGATCAGGTTAAATTCCAAAATAGACCTATAACCCTAAAGGAAATTGAAGCTGTCATTAAAAGCTTCCCAAGTAAAAGAAGCCAAAGCCCAGATGGTATCAGTGTAGAATTCAACCATACATTCAAAGAAGAACTACTACCAATATTCCTCAAACTGTTTCACACAGTAGAAATTGAAGGAATATTGCCAAACTCTTTTTATGAGGGCACAATTACCCTAATATCCAAGCCACTCAAAGATACAACAAAGAAGGAGAATTACACATCTAATTCCCTCATGAGTATTAATGCAAAATATTCTCAAAAAAAAAAATCCTGGCATGCCGTATACAACAACATATAAAAAATATCATCCACCACGATCAATTAGGCTTCATCTCAGATATGCATGGCTGATTCAACATACAGAGAACTGTAAATGTCATCCCACTAAAGGAGAAAAACCACATGATTATATCCTTAGAGGCTGAAAAGGCTTTTGCAAAATGCAAAACTCCTTTATGATAAAAGTCCTGAAGAAATCAGGAATCCAGGGAAAATATCTGAATATAATAAAGGCAATATACAAGAAGCCCATACCCAACATCAAACAAAATGGTGAAATACTCAAGGCAATCCCACTAAAATCATGAACTAGACAAGGCTGTTCCCTCTCCCCTTATGTATTCAATACAGTTCTCAAAGTTTTAGCTAAAGCAATAAGAGAACACAAAAGGATTAAGGGGGTGCAAATAGGAAAAAAAGAAGCAAAACTATCTCTATTTGCTGAAGATATGATTGTATACATAAGTGACCCACAAAATTCGACCAAAAAACTTCTACAGCAGAAGAATTACAAATGGCTGAAAGGCCTTTGAAAATGTGCTCAACATCTTTAGTCATCAGAGAAATGCAAATCAAAACAACTTTGGGATACCCCCTTATACTTGTCAGAATGGCTAGGTTTAAAGACACAGATGTCAGCCTCTTCTGTAGAGGTGTCAGAGTAAGGGGAACCCTCCTCCATTGTTGTTGGGAGTTTCAGCTTGTTCAGATACTCTGGAGTGCAGCTGGGGATTTCTCAGAAAACTGGGTATCAATCTCCCCAAGGACCTAGCTATACTATTATTGGGTATATACCCTAAAGATGTACATTTGCACCCCAAAAACATTAACTAAACTATGTTCATAGCAACATTATCCATAATAGCAAGAACCTGGAAATAACCTAGATGCCCTTCAAAGGAGGAATGGATTAGCAAACTGTGGATACGTCTATACCATGGAGTACTACTCAATGGTAAGAAAATATGATATCCTAAAATTTGCAGGCAAATGGTTGAAATTGGAGAATATCCTCCTGAGCGAGGTCTACCAAACTCAGAAAGATAGACAGGGGATGTGTCCACTCATTAGTGGACTCTAAACAAAAAAGCAAACAACAAAGCATATCCAAGCTGCAAACCACAAACACTGAAGAGCTTAGGATCCGAAGCATCCTGGACTGGCACTTTGTAGCCCATTCCCTTCAGTGGAACACCAAACCCAGTCTTGCTACGAGGATAAGGAAATCAGATTTGCCAGGAGTGTATGCTGAACTAAGACACCTTGGGACATTGGGACCATCTGCCTTTGCTGGGGAGGAGATAAGAAGATGGGGAGGAGAGAGAGTGACTGGGAGGGACGGGAGGAGAAGGAAGTTTGAACTAGGGGATATATGGTTAAAAAATGAGACTTTATTCAAAAATAAATAAAATTAAAAAAAACCTAAAAACATTTGCCCTCCTTAATTCTCAGTAGATGATCCACTATCTAATAATGAAATTTATACCTATTATATATATATATCATATTACAATATTTATTTATTTGGGATTTTGTCCACTGGTAGGTTTTTTGTAGCAAAGTATGGCTCACGAACAAGTGCATATGTGCGGTACTAATTGAATGTACTGAGGTGTAATAAAAAAGAGGTCATAAATTTAGGATGAAATGTATCAGAAGGATTCTGTGGGGTGGTATAAAAAAATTACAGTGCATATAATGATAATACATTATATACATATGTAAAATTCCAAAGAAATAAAATATTTTTAAAATATTAAGAAAAGTTTGTATATTACATATGGTATAAATAACATTCAATTAAAAAACAATAGTTTATAAGTAAATTAGCACAGCTCACTATGCTAGTCAATGTCTTTGCCTAAAGAATTATATGACATATATGAAGGCATAAGAATTTCATGCTTAAAAATTATTTTAAAATTTATATGTGCAATACAGACAATTTTATCATGTTTCCACAAATATTATTTCTTTTGTGTTATAAAAGTGAGTGCCACAATAAATTCTCAGCTCCCCTTTGTGAAGGCACCTGACTTATTTGCTATCAAATGACATACCATGAAGGCTATAGAGGTGGCCTAGGTTTACAAACACTTGTTATGCATACATGAAGACCAGTGACCACATAAAAATCAGACATGGCACACACCTATAATTCCAGGGCTGGGAAGTAGAGAAAGCAACCTCATGTACTGTTGCTGACCAGCAAGCCTAGCCAAATAACTGTCCTAAGACCCTATTGTTAAAAACAAATACAATGGAGAAGCAACTAAGGAAGACATGAGATTCAGTCTTGTCCTCAGATCTTCACACAGGGTATAACTTTATTCACAGGCATACTTGTGTGTGTGTGTGTGTGTGTGTGTGTGTGTGTGTGTGTGTGTGTGTGTGTGTGTGTGTATGTGCCACACCCTCCACAAACAGCAATGAGTAATTGACAACCCAGAAGAGATATGAACCATATCTCACATGAAAGTTAAAATCTAGATTTTGTTTCCCAGTGGAGATAAGCCCTCACTTTCTGTAGACTGACTTTGAATATCCAAAGATCTAAAGAAAAAATTATAAACTTAAACATCTTTTCTGTGCACATGAACTTGTAGACATACATTGGCTGGAAAAGCCCACTGGCTGGTACCAGGATTCCCTATGAGGTAGTAGCTTACATGGCAACATCTACCATCTCCTAGGTATTACCTTACAGGTTCTGGAACTCACATCTGCCAACTTTGCAGTGTGATGAGATCACCAGGTTCTAGCTCATGCTAATAAAGCATCTGCTAAAATATTGATATATAGAGTGGCACTTGAATAATCCATAACAAACACAAACAGAACCACAAAACAACTATAAAACTGCATAGAAAAACACACAAATTCCCTCTCCCCAGGGTCAAGTCACATATTGCAGAAGAGATAGCATTAGTTCCTTTAATCTCCACTTACTCTACTCCATTTCATATAAAGAAGCAAAAGATTTGAGCTACAATCATCACTACCTAGCAGATAACTTCTTGGAGAGGGTGTATGATCATGCATGTGTTGTTGCTTATATATGGGCACATGTGTACATGTGGAAGACAGACAGTAACCTAAGATTGTCTATTTTAAAAACATGTTCTCTCACTGGCCTATAATAGGTTAGAATAACTAGCTAGACAATACTAGGAACCTGCATTTTCTAGTACTGTAATTACTTATAGGTAAATGCTACTAAACACTGATTTTTTTTTAATTTAGCACTGCTTTTGGAATATCAAACTCAGGTCCTCATGCTGGCAGATCAGCAGTGGATAATTGTGCTAGCTCTCAGTCCCAGTCCCCAGCATATAACTTCTAGGCAGCATGAATACAACATGCGTTTACTTTTTAGGGAGTAACTACATAGACAGATAAATGATAGAAAACAGATGATAAAAAGAAGATAGATATATAGGTCAATATATAGGTAGTAAGTAGACAAATAAATAATAAGTGGGCAAATAGCTTATATATGAATAGATATTTATTGTAGATTATCTAGATAGAAGTCTAAAAGATGATTTGTAGGTGGATAAATGTTAGATAAATGAGAGGTGGTTAATCGAAGATAAATGATAGATGACAGATGGATCTATAGAAAATATAGAGCTGAATAAGTAGATGGATAGATACATAGATGACTGCTGGATAGACAGATAGATGTATTTGGCAAGTGAGCAGTGATGATGAGAAAATATCAAAGGAAGGAAGCTTGGCATCTAGAGAAAGATTCCAGAGCCCAGTATCTCCAAAGCAGTGAGGTTAATTTAGAACATGCAGTCAAACTAACAAGGGAGGTTCATGTAATTTTCAGCTAAGTGACTATTATTAATCCTCTACATTTTGTCATGATTTCACTTACCTATTGCCCTACATATTTAATTTTTATTTTAATCCTATTTATTTGTGTATGTATCTTTACTTTTGTTTATGTACATTTGTATAGGTGTAGTGTGTGTGTATGTGTGTGTGTATGTGTAAAATGCATGTCAATGTATAAATGTATTTCCTAGGTACACATATGCAGAAACAAGGACAGGATATCAGATATATACCTTTATCATTCATTGTCAAGCCTATTGCTTAATATAGGGTTCCACACTGAACCAGAAGCTCATTGTTTCTGTTAGCTGCCTGGCTCAGACCACCTGGGAGCTGACTTTCTCTGCTCCATAGTGTTGAAGCTACAGGCATTCATTACTGTGTCCAGCATTTAACAGGAATTCTAGAGTCTGAATCCAGACACGCATCCTTACAGAGTTAGCATTTCTGCTCACTGAACTGTACCCCTGTCTATTGCCTTAATTATTCTGATGCTTTTTAGAAATTTTTCAGTGACATATCAACATCTTAGTGATGTTGGATAGTGCTGGATAGTGAACAACTGTGTTATTGGTGAGTGTGTGTGTGTGTGTGTGTTTGTGTGTGTGTGTGTGAGTCTGTCTGTCTGTCTCTGTCTCTATCCCTCTCTGTGTATGAGGTGCCATAAGATCCATAGGAATGTCTGTGGAATCCCTGATGTAGGTGTGGGGAAATGAATTCAGCTCCTTTTCCAGAGTGAGAAGTACTCTGAAATATTGATCCATCTCTTCTTATCATAAGGCCATGATCCTTAAAAAAAAACTAAAAGGAAATTTTCCATGTTAATTCTACCAACTACTTTTTAAATCACATATATGTAATCTTCCTTAGTCAGGTTTTAAAGATTAAAAATTCATGAAACTTTACCCTTAAAGAAAAAAAAACCTTTCCCTGCTGCTGATTAACTGTATTCAAAATAGGAAGGCATAATGAAAAGGCTAAAAATAGGATGAGGAAATAAAGACTGTAAGGGTCAAAGATGAAATGTAATTTTTGTCAAATATTACATATCTTTCCTGTTGGGGGATTTAAAGCTGATCCCTAGTTCAGACTCAAATAGAATTTTCTGTGATTTTTGTCCTTGCTTTTCTAAAGCCAGTACCTTGTGACTTGGTGAGTTTGTGCCTACTTAGGGCTCTATTTAGTCTCCTTGTGCCAAACAGACAGTGAGAGACTCAGAGAATAATTTGTTCAGCTTTTCCTTCTCTTTACCCCTTTGCTTGAGGATCATCTCCCAGTGGGAATATTGCAACTGCCTTATGAATATAGGTCTTTACACATTTGACAGCTATTCAAAAGTACTTAACATGGATTAAATGCATATTGGACAATCATATATTCTACAAGGAGGCAATCGACTTTTATCACATGACATCTTCAAGTCTCATTAAATCCTTGAGATATATTATTTGCATATTAAGTATATTCTTTTGGAAATCTTTGCCAGAATGGCATTGGATCATTCTAGATTGTGCAATGAGTATATCTCCTTGAAAACTTCTGTTTCTCAGTTCTGTTATTTGCATAGTCCATTGCTATTTGACAGTGCAATTTTCTACCTTGAAATGTACTTTTCTTTTGATTACAAAATGCCCTCCACAGGCTCTCATTTTTGAGCCCTTGACCTCCAGGTGCATGCACTGTTTGAGAACTTTATGGACTGTTTAGGAGGCAAAGCCTTTGTACACAGTACCAAGGTATAGATTTTGAAATTTTCTTTCCTGGCTCACTTCCTGTTCTTTTCTTCACTTTTCTTCCTGTGAATGTAGAGGATCTGTTGGCCAACTTAACAATTTCTGCTGCTTTGCCATCACCATTGTGATGGACTATATCCCTCCTGGAACACTGAGCCCAAATACATCCTTTCTTTCCAAAGTTACTTCTTAGTCAGGGCATTCTGTCATAGCAGCAAAAAATCCATTGTTATATCTCACCTGCAAAACTGAACACATTTTGTCACTGGAAGTCTTAGACAGAAATCTGTAGTTAATGTGCCATGGCAAGAGGCTGTGAGGTTGAGTGTTATTATTACTTCCTTTATTTTAGCAGAATCATGCTGCTTGTTGTTTTGAGAATTGACATGAAGTAGACAAGCACAAAAATAAGGAAGACTATCAAGTGGCTAATTTAATCTCTCACAGAGACATAGAGAAGTAGCAGGACCATATCAAGTGTTTCAAGGTGTAGAAATGAGAGTTTTCTAAAGAATGGTAAGTTTGGTATTAGAAAACATTAGAAGAAATAATATAATTTATGTCTAAGTAGAAAGTTGGCACTAGTGATTTCAAAATATGTATAAAATCTTTTATCATTTTCAATATGTTGCCTGTGTGTGTGCTTTATACATATATACAATTTATAATGGTTGTGCTAATGCTTAGTGCTGTTATCAGTTTGTTTTGTTAAACAATTTTGTATGTAAAATTTTGATAGGCTCATTGCTACTTAATGTATCTCATTTCCTTGAGTTACCTTGATACTTGTGTTTCTCTAAAGAAATTGTTTACAGTTCATCTAAATTTCATATTCTATTCTAAAGTTATAAATACCATTATTGAATTATCCTTAATTATCAATAGCTTTAGAGTTTATAATTATGTTATTTTTTTCATTATTATTGATCATTTGGATTATTTCTGTTTTCCTAATTGGGACTTGAAAACTTTATTGATCTTCTCAAAGGTAAGTTATATTTTCTTTGATTTTTCACTTCAAGTTTGCCACTTTCATTTCAATGATTTACATTATAATTTTTATTTTTACTTTTAAAATAATTCATATAGATTAGATTTCTTATACTAATTATTCTTATAAACTTATTATAAATGTGTGTGTGCATGTATACCCTTTTTGTAAATGTGAATATGGAGGTCAGATAGTCCATTATCTTATTCTTATTTTGGGTCCCAAGCGTGGAGCTTATTTCTGAAATCTTAGAGTTGGAGGCAGATGCCTTTACTTGCTCAACCATCTTAGCAGCCCCCGTGATACCCTTTTAGGTAATGAATGAGGACCTGTACCTGAGATATATTTTATCATCCATCATAAAAAAAACAAAGTATAATTGCCTAGTAAACTGCAAGACCACCAACTCAAGATTTTTGATATTTTTTACTTTTACCTTTAATCTATTTGAGGTTTTTTAAAATTTTTTATTTCCTTTCTTTCTTGTGGTTAATATTACAATAATACCTTCTGAGATGGTTGAGTAATAGAAACAACAAAGAAAGAGATAAAAAGATGGTTATCTTGATAGATGGAGCCACTGTGGAGTTGGAAAGAGGCCAGATGCTCAGGAAACCTCTAAGAAACCACAGGATGTCCCTGACTAGGACTGCAACCAATAGTGGAAGGGGTGCTTAAACAAAACTTCCCCTAAAATTAAATAAATGATCACTCTAAGTATCATTATAAAACCTTTATCCAGGGATGAATAGAGGTGAAAGCAGAGATCCATAGCTAAGCAACAGGGCAACCTACTGGCAGAGAGAGAGAGACAGAGAGAGAGAGAGAGAGAGAGAGAGAGAGAGAGAGAGAGAGAGAGAGAGAGAGAGAGAGTCTCAAAACAACAAGTGATTGTATGTAAGCAAAGGGATCAGAATCATGAGGAGGAAGAGACCCACAGAAACAACTGAATGATGGAGCTATTGGGAGCTTCATGGAATCAGAAACAGCCATTGAGGAATCTTCAGGAAAAGGAACTAAACCCTTCAAAGGTAGATGACTGTCACATGGCATGGACAGTATATGGAGTCTCCTGGAGTAAGATCAAACTATATTCTTGTGCATTAACTGGCATCATAGAGCCCATTCCCTACAGAGGAACACCTAACCTAGCTCTAACATTGGCCTGAGGGGATTGAAGTTACCTCAAATGTATACATGAGACTGAACTGACCCACCTTGGGACTCCTTCCCTTCCATGAGCAATGGATGAGTTGGGGGGAGGTTGAGAGAGGACTGGGAGGAATTGGGAGGATGGAAGGAAGGAAGGGGGAGCAGGGGTATATATGGAATATATAACAATGTTAACTTCTGATATTTTCCCAGAAATCTATTTTGTTTTTCTGAAAAATAGAGTTACTATTCTAGAACATTTTCTGCCTTAATAAATCATGAAGGCTTGAGTTCTTAGAGATGTTCTATAAACTGAAGACTCCATCAAATATCTTCAACGTTTGAAATAGAGTCAGTCACTGTATTGAAGCCAACTTTATACAGAAAAACAAAAAACTCAACTTTATATAAAAAATAACAGAAAACCCTGCTGGAGAGGAGACAGAGCAAGGGGAACACTCCTCCATTGTTGATGGGAATGTAAACTTGTTCAGCCACTCTGGAATGCAGTATGGAGGTTTCTCAGAAAACTGGGAATCACTGTCCCCAAGGACCCAACAATACCACTTCTGGGCATACACCCTAAAGACACACATTCACACCCCAAAAGCATAAGGTCAACTATGTTCATAGCAGCATTATCCACAATAGCAAGAATCTGGAAACAACCTAGATACCCCTCAGTGGAGTAATGAATTAACAAACTGTGGTACATCTATACAATGGAGTACTTCTTGCAGTAAGAAAAAAATGATATCCTAAAATTTGCAGGCATATGGATGGATTTGGAGAATATCTTCCTGAGCAAGGTCTCACAAATCCAGAAGAATAAACATGGGATGTACTCACTCATTAGTGGACTTTAAGCAAAAACATTCTTGTTTTCATTGCAAGATGATGGGTAAATAAAGTGATTTAAACACACACAAAACAAAACAAACAAAACAAAACTTCTGGCTTGTCTGTAATAGTGTTGCTTAGCAGAAATTTGTGGTGGCCATAGTGCATCTGTGGGCATTAGCCATGATCTACTGTGCTTTCTTTATCTGTAGCTGAGCCTAACCTGACTTGAGAAGCTTTAGATTTTATTTTTTATGTTTCATGTATTCTAGAGAAAAGAGAAGTTTTATTACTGTATAGGTTTTTTGTTATGTATTCTGAATGTTTTGTTTTTTATATAGTGTTTGATATTTATTTTCAAAAAACAATAAGAAAGAAAAACAAAAAACCCAACATAACTAAAATAATCTTCAACTATAAAAGAACTGCTATTCTACTCTATCGAAGTTTCACTATTTCTGATTTCAATTTGTAAAACAGAGATATAAGAGTTAAAATTTCACAACACTCACCTAAGAACAGACACCAATTGAATTTTAAACTCAGAAAAAAAATCTGCAAACCTATGAACACATGATTTTTGATAAAAAAATAAAAGCCAGAAATATACACTTGAATAAATTTAGCATCTTCAACAAATGCTTCTATTCAAACTGAGCAAATGCAAGTAGAAGAGTACAAATAGATCAACAGTTCTCATCATTTACAAAAGTCCAAGTGAATCAAAGACCTGAACATAAAACCATAGTTATTGAATCTGGTAGAAGAGAAAGTGGGAATAACCTTGAATTTATTTGCCAAATATAAGACTTTTTGATCAGAACAGTGATAGCACAGGCATTAAAATAAACAATTAAAAAATAAGAACTCATGCAACCACAAAGTTCCTGTGAGGCAAAGAACACTGTCACTCACAGAAAGAAACATCTTATTGCATGGAAAAATTGTTTTACCAACTCCACATCCATATGTAAATGATTGATACCCAAAATATATAGAGAACTAAAAATAAAACCAGAAATCAAAATCCCAAATAACCCAATTAAAAATAGGATGCAGATACAAATTCAGATTTCTCTATAGAGAAAACTCAAATAGTTGAGAAACAAATAAAAAATATTCAAAATAATTAGCCACTATGGAATTGCAAATCAATGCAACATTGAGATTGCATCTTACTCCTGTCAGAATGGCTAAGATCAATAACACAAATGATATCTCATGCTATCAAGAATGTGGAAAAACAGAAACATTATTGGTGGGAGTAAAAGCTTCTACAGCCATTATAGATATCAATATGAGGGAATTTCATAAAATTGGGAACTGATTAATCTTGAGATCCCGCTATACCACTTTTGGACATATACCCAATGCACTCTTCATTCTACCACAATTGCTCTACTCATGTTTAAGGAAGTTCATTGTTCCATTTATAACAGCCAGATATTTTAAGCAAGCTAGATGTTTCTCATAGAATAAAAAAGATATTATGGTACATTTACATAACGTGTAGTTCTCACCTATTTAAAAATGACATTATGAAATTTGCAGACAAATAAATGGAATTACAGAAATCTTTCTAAGTGAGGTAACTCAGATTCAGGAAAAAAAACCTATGAATTGCATTCACTTATATGAATAGATTAGGCCTTTTATAAATGATAATAAACATAGAATGTACAGATTCAGAGAGGTTAGGCATAAAGGAAAGGTCTGGGGGGAGAGCACATGTAGCTCCCTGTGAGAGGAAAATGGATTAATTTTATTGGAGGACTGGGTGAGGGTCAGGATTCAAATCAGAGCATCAGATAAGGAAAGGAGAAGGAAATAGAGTTTGGGGAGTAAATTGGGGGTGAACTAGAAATGAAAATAATTTGAGGAATAGTATGGAAACCTCATATAGTAGAAACTTCTAAAATATATGAAAATGACTCTAATGAAGTCATCTAATAATGGGGTTTGACATCTCAACATTTCATCTCTTGTAATTGAAGGAGCCTTCCAGTAGGAGTACTAGGTCACATTCAATTGACTGGTTAGCCAAGGTGATACCATGGAAATTCCCAGAAAGCTCTGGCTGTTGTTAAGGCAATGGCTTCTATTGTTGACAACACCCACATAACTTACTGAATATGGAGAAGTTAAGCTGGAGCTTCCATGAGGCCTTCAACTCTAGGTGCTAGTCTCTCCAATCTGGAAGATATATTGTAGACGACCAAAAGAGAAATGTAAACACAAACTCAGACATAAAATTTAACCTATAATCTCTCCTAACTTCAAGATATGCTAAAGTAATGATGACACAGAACTTTTGGGAGTATTTAACCAATTCCTGATTTAATTTAATTTCTTCTTTGTGAAATAGAACCTATATACAGCACTGTTTCAATAACCAATAACCAAAGAATATATAGCCCAGAGACATAAGGTAAAACTAACAACTACTGCTCAAAATTTTTTTTAAGTATCAACAAAATAGTTTTTAGAATAATATTTGCATGGGTCCCCTGTATGAGTGAATGAATGGATCTCTGACTCTTGGGCCTGCCTTTGGGGCACCTTGCCTTCTGTTGGGTTGTTTTGTCTAGATTGTCCAGACTTGATGTGATTGATTTTGGTTTACCTTGTTAATTTATTCTGTTATGTTGGGTTGCTATCTTCTAGGATACTGTTCTTTTCATTATTTCTTTTTTTTAATTTAAAAAGGGTTTTTTTTTTCCATATATACCGCTGCTTGCACTTCCTTCCCTACTTCCAGTCCCTGCTAGTCTTGCCTCAGCTTCCCCCTACTTTATGCGCCCATCTATTCCACAAAAAGGGAAAGGAGATCCAAGCTGGGTCAGTTGAGTCTTGTGTATATATTTCAGGTAAATTCAAGGCCCACATTCCAGTATTAAGGCTGGTTTAGGTGTTGCTGTAGGAAATGAGCCTCTATTGCTGGATGAAGATTCTATAATTACAATTAAGGTGGCCATGCATTTGATTATTAGACACTTTCTCCATTATTGGTTGTAGTCCTAGCCAAGGACATATTGTGGGTTCTTGGAGGATTCCTTAGCACCCAGTTTCTTTGCACCCTACAGAGACTCCCTCTATCAAGACATACATTCACTTTTTTTCTCCCTCTTTGTTGCTCTTCTCATGCAATTATTGCAGATGCTAGTGGGACTAGGATTTGCTGAAGAAGGCAGAGTTCAAGAACAGCCTGTTCTTTTCCAGGGAGAGACAAAAAAATAATTGGATCTGTAGGAGATGAGAGGTGGGAAGGCATGGGAAGATTATAAAGGGAAAACAGTGATCAAGATATATTGTATAAGAAAAGAATATATTTTTCATAATGATAATTTTTTGATCCTTTTACTTTAGTTTATTACACAATAAACTGTCTGTATCAACTTAACTCTAGTTATTTAACATGTGGACTAGTATTTAAACAAGAAAATGACATAGGTCCTGAAACAAAAGTGTTTACAGCGTTATAAGAAGAAAGACTCAACCATAACTTCTTACTCAAGTTCAAAAAGGCTTAGTCATGCACATCATCATCCATGCTTCAGCACCAGGTTGATAAATGGACCAAAAAAGGGAGAATTGAATAACATCTGCCCCTGTCATAAAATGCACAAATACATATCATTTTGTCAGGCTTATTCTTCAAGAGTACATTGAAATCACAGCTTTTTTGAAATTAGAATCTTATGTGAGAATCTCAGAGTCAGTGATAAAAAGGCCGACATAAATAAATGATGAATTTATGAGGAAAACTGAAAACAGTAAATGTCTACAGACTCACAAAATAAAAACTGAGTGGTAAATATAACAGAAATAGACTCAGAGAAGCATGATGCCTGTAATCTCAGCATTAGTGAAGTTGAGACTTTGGTACTGGCATAAAAACAGACTTGTGGACCAATGGAATAGAATTGAGGATCCAGACATTAACCCAAAAACCTATGAACACCTGATCTTTGACAAAGAGGCCCAAAACATTCAATGGAAAAAAAGATAGTATATTTAACAAATGGTGCTGGCATAGTTGGATGGAAGTGTGTAGAAAAATGCAAATAGTTCCGAGCCTGTCACCTTGCACAAAACTCAAATCCAACTGGATCAAAGACTTCAACTTAAATGCAGTCACTTTGAACTTGATAGAAAAGAAAGTGGGAAATACATTTCTACGAATTGGCACAGGCAACCACTTCCTAAATATAACACCAGTGGCACAGACACTAAGACCAACAGTCAATAAGTGGGATCTCCTGAAGCTAGGAAGCTCTGTAAAGCCAAGGACACTGTCAATAGGACAAAACGACAGCCTACAGAATGGGAAAAGATTTTCACCAACCCTACAAGTGATAGAGGACTGATCTCTAAGATATATAAACAGCTCAAGAATCTAGAGCTCAAAACCTTGAATAACCCAATCAAAAAATGGGGTTCAGACCTAAAAAGGGAATTCTCAGCAGAGGAATTGCGAATGACTGAAAGGCACCTGAAAAAGTGCTCATCATCTTTAGCCATCAGAGAAATGCAAATCAAAACAACTTTGAGATACCACCTAACACCTGTTAGATTGGCTAAGATAAAAGGCACAGATGACAGCCTATGTTGGAGAGGATGCGGAGCAAGGGAAACACTCCTCCATTGTCGGTGGGAGTGTAAGCTTGTGCAGCCACTTTAGAATGCAGTATGGTGGTTTCTCAGAAAATTGAGAATCAATCTCCCGAAGGACCCAGCAATACCACTTCTGGGTGTATAC
This sequence comes from Sigmodon hispidus, assembly GCA_004025045.1. Lineage (NCBI taxonomy): Eukaryota > Metazoa > Chordata > Mammalia > Rodentia > Cricetidae > Sigmodon > Sigmodon hispidus. The sequence goes on from PVIH01001206.1 coordinate 58,901, forward strand.
CCTAAAGATGCACAGTCATACTCCAAAGGCATCAGCTCAACTATGTTCATAGCAGCATTATTTGTAATAGCAAGAACCTGGAAACAACCTAGATGTCCCTTAACTGAAGAATGGATTAACAAACTGTGGTACATATACACAATGGAGTACTACTCAGCAGTAAGAAAAAAATGATATCCTAAAATTGGCGGGAAATGGATGGACTTGGAGAATATTCTCACATAATATCACAAACTCAGAAAGATAAGCAGGGGATGTACTCACTCATTAGTGGTCTCTAAACAAACAAACAAGAAAAAAGCCAAGCATGCCCAAGCTGCAATCCACAACCACTGAACAGCTTGGGATCAGAAACATCCTGGACTGACTCTTCAGATCCCACTCCACCTAAAGGTACATCTGATTCACTCTTGAGGGAGGGGAGACAAAACTGGATCTGCCAGGAGAGGAGACTGAACTAAGTAATATTAGGTCAGTGGGACAATGGGATTATCTACTACCTCCCCAGGGAGGGGATGAGGAGTTGTGGACAAGAAAAAAATGATCTGATATGGCAGGAGGGGGAAGGGACCTTCAATGATATACAGGGATAGAAAGCATGACTTGTTTGTTCATAATAATAATAATAATAAAAAGAATCTTGTAAAATAACTTTATTTCTTGTACAATTATTAACATAATTTACAGAGCACTATTGAAATTTGTTTTTGTGCTCTTTTAAAGCTTGCATTTTTAAAGATCATTTATATAGTTCATTGATCTGACTTTTGAGTTTTATCTTACTTCAGATAATAATTTCATTATGAAATCTAGGCTATCCTCATTCTAATGATAATTTTTTTAAAAATTGAAAATATTGAAATTTTGTTGTCTTGCAAGAAATTAAGAATGATAGTTGTGAAAATGCTATGTATGACACTAATTGAATTTTATATATTAAAACTGTATTTTGTGAAGCTGCTTAGTAGTTATAATATTTTGTAGACTTTTCAGAGAAATGAGGTATAAAAATTTTACAGCCCATGTATATAAAGGCATTAAGTAAATTTTTTTAATTGTTCATGTTTTCATGTTTTGGGAAAATGTAGTCTGATTAGTCATTAGCAGTGGACTAAAATAAGTAATAATTAAATCGTACTGCTCAGTACCACTCTAACTCTCTTTTTCTTTTAAATCACTTTATTATAATTGTTTATTTGTGTGTAGACACGTGTGTGAATGTGTGTGTGTGTGTGTGTGTGTGTGTGTGTGTGTGTATGCTTGTGCATTTAGATGTATGTTAGTTCAAGCATATGTGTGCCTGTCTGGGTGCATGTGCACATATGCTAGTGATTGTAAAGATCAAAGGACAATCTGCATGAGTTAGTTTTCTCTTTCTACCATGTTGGGCTCAGGGATTTAAACCCTGTTGCAGATTTGTCACTGGGTGCCTCTACTCACTGAGCCATCTCAGGCCCTGTATGTTTTTCACAGCTAACTTTTCATAGATTTCCCCTATTTTAGCTCTGTCCCCAATATGTTGTTTGACATCTTTAACTGTCAAACCAGAAGCTGATGATGTGTGTCACCACTTGGCTTTTGCGCACCTAAGAGTATGAAGAGAGCCCATTTACTGATGTTTTTCATTATGATATTGTCATAATGTGTATAATACAGTTTGATTAAATTCATCCCATTATTTTTGTGTCTCCTTCTCTCCTTCTAATATCCATCCCCTTCCCAACTATGCCCTTTCTACTTTTATGTATTTATTTTGAATTAACCACTGGGCTTTGTTAGGAATGCTTAGACAAGCATGGGTGAAGGGTTATCTATTGGAGCATAATCTCACTACCAATGGCTATTACCCTAAATAAAATGTGTATTCCTCCTTCAGAGACCATTAACTACCCATAAGCCCTCAGAGACAGGTTGGGCTTCATAATCTCCTGTCCCCAGATCCCATGTGGGAGTGTTAACAGGTCCAATAGTGTGCAGGTCTTAGGCAGTACCCCATAACACTATAACCCTCAGCCCTTTAACCTTCGATATATCCTGGGATGTTCCCTTAACCTTAGAGTGGGTGATATATATGGCCTATTTAGGCCTGAGCATTCAACAGTCTTGTATTCCCAACATATTGATGAATTATAATTCTCTGCAGTTTTGATGCCCACTATAAAAAGAAACTTCCAGCACCAATCCAGGTATTAACACAATTACACAGAGGGAAGTTTTATTTACATATATTAACTTAGCAAACAACAGTAGCTCCCCCATTTTGACCTCTTCAGGCACAGGCTTTTTACCAGGTTTACAGGAATAAATATAGATTCTCCTGTTGATCAGGCCTCAGACCCCATCAGAGTATTTTTTTAACTCCATATCTGACTTGTCACTATGGAAACAATGGGTACATCTTAGATGAAAGGGCAGTAATGCTGCACTCAAAGTCCACAGTTGTTTTAAACTGTTAATGATAGTGTTTTACCAGTATTCCACATGTACAGATCTTCCACAATGTAAAGCCGTCATTCCTTAAAATCTTTTAAACCATCGTGCTTTGATCAAGGTACTTCAACACTTTCTTTACAATGCTGTTTGGAAGTTTTAGAAATGATAAAACCTCTGAACACAAAGTAAATATATGTGTAGTAATCTTATTTGCATTATCACCCTTGATAAGTCATATTTATGATTTTTATCTTCTTCATAGTTATTGTTAACTTATCAGCATTTGAAATTCATTTTACTCTTTTTCTTGATAAATACAAAATAAATAAAGAAGGAAAAAAAAGAAATGTTTAACCTCTGTTTTTGAAAATTTTGCTAAATAATTCCTGGGTTTCCTCAAACATGCAAGCTTGATGAATAGGAACTTAAAGTATCTGAAAAACTCACAGATTATTTGATGTATGAGCTTCTGTGCCTAGAAATAATTTGTAGTGCACATCATAGAAAACTTCAGAGCTAAAAATATAAGAGGTTAATTAAATGTAAATTTGAAACCAAGAAGCACTTCTTCCAAAATATCCTTGAAAAATGATGATTGAAGAATCTTACCTTTAAGTGTTTTCATTAGCATGTAAACTGTCTTTCCAAAAAGATTTCCAAGATTGCAAGTAATGTGGCTTTTTACTTTCAAGCAGTGATTTGCGCATTGCTTATTAAACCTAGGTCCCTACAAATATTAACTGGCCATCAGGGGAGAAGATAGAAAGCTGACAACTGAGCTTTGAGAGATGACTCAGTCAGTAAGTGTTTACTGGATTTCCATCAAGTCTTAAATTAGCTCACTAGTATCCTTGCAAAATCCCCCCTCAGTGTTCTGTCATGAGAGATAGAAACACACATTTGTGGGGGATTCACTAGAGACTCTGGTTTCAAAAAAAAGTGGGGAATTGTATGTGCATGCACCCATATGACAACACAAGTATGCACACAGATGTGCTAGTGATAGCATGTAAATATACACACAAGCAAGACACACAGACATATATCCATGAGACTTAGGGAGTTGCATTGTTTGCTACTCCTGTGAATCTCATTCTACTACCTGTTCCTTCTTTGCATGCATCATGAAGCTCCTTTATGACTTAATGCCATTTGTCCTGTTTAACTCTAAGATTAATTTCATATGTAGATGATACATTCATATTTAGGATGCTGCTACCAGAAATTGTAAAGTCATATCTTGAGTTTTTCCAGTATTTCTTCCTGAAGGTCTTGGTGACAATAGATTTTTCATAATTGACCTTAGAAATATATTCACAGTCAATATGAGACATCTCCACTTTTACTAAATGAATCAGTCATCTTTGTAATGACTATCCAGTTTTGTAAATGGTTACCATTTTGGAGGATAGGAACACTTAGAACCAGAATCTGCATACATTTAAGAATTCATTATTCCTTCAGCAAATCTATCTCTTTCTTTGTACAGGGAAAGGAAAGTCCTTTTTATTTTATTTAGAAGGGTAACCAATGCAAAGGAATATTGTACTGTTTGGCATCTGTCCCAGATGAGCATGATCTGACAGCTGTGGGAATACACCAAGAGAGACTTTTGTCAGTATGACTGATTCAGGTCCTGCCATCTGTGGTTTTCTTAGCCTCTCTTTGTTCATTAAAGACAACTGTACAATTGAATCAAAATTTTGAATAGTGTTTTCAGGATATATTTAAACCACTTTTCTCCAAGTACAATAGTTGAGTTGGCATAATCCATTTCCCTATCAAAGAGGCTGCATGCCTTGTAATAAAATATAGTTTACAGGATATACTATTAGACTTGTTGTTATACAAGTGCCTCATCAACTTCAGGAAGAATTCCCACAAGTTTTTTTCCAAATTAGAAGTTTTATGGTTTTTTTAGAAGTTTTAATATTTTATCTTGAGTCTTCTTACTCACATTAAATATATTTTTTTTACCAGCTTGTTGAGTATATACTATATAGATTTTGGTTGGTTTTCTTGGAGTCAGCGTAGTATAACATAAATAAAAAGTGTGTGTGTGTGTGTGTGTGTGTGTGTGTGTGTGTGTGTGTGTGTGTGTGCAGGTCCCACAGAGGCCAGATGAAGGCATTGGATCTCCTGGACCTGAAGTTATTCACGGTTGTGAGCCCCATGAAGTCATGATAGAACTGATCTTAGATCCTTTGGAAAAACAGCAGGTGCTCTTAACCGCTGAGTTCTCTTTGCAGCCCATGATTTCACTCTCATACTGATTCTGAAACTGATCTCTAGGTGGTACAGCACTTATTTCTACTACTACTGTATTTGTAAGGATTTTTGGCATTCTCTAGCTGAGCCCCTCAGCTCAGGTGGGATGCACCTTGTACTGGGGCACGCCCCTGGGCGTGGCTACATAAACCCTACAGCACTGAGTATGAAAGCACCTTCCTGGACCATGGCTGGACCCGGAAGCACCTGTCTGGACCTGGAAGCATACTGTAAAGCACCTCCCTAGACCCATGATGCATACCCGTGCAAGGCTTCTTCCCTTAAAAGCAGCTGCAAGTGTGTGCTCAGTCTCTTTCCTTTACTCTGTCTCCTGACTTCTGGTCTGTTCTTCTGTCTCTTTACCCACCTGGGACTTTTCTCTTAAATAAACACCATGCGTGGCCTTGCTAGTAGTGTGTTTGCTATTAAGCACTGAACTAACAATATTTCTTTTGTTGTTGTTGCCATATCACTGGGTTGTTTCTCCTTGGTGCTATTCTCTGAGTTGGGCCTTTGGTTTGTCATGGAGTTAAAGCCTACTGGAATATACCCAAGGCAATTCAGATCATAATTAAGTAAATTTATTAAGGCTGCTAACAGGACAACAATCTCTAGATCAAACCAGATCCATAGTGCCCAGAAGCAGGTGAACGAAGGCCTTTTAAATGCAAAAAACACTGCTTGTTCAAAATTACACTGTCAAGAAAACATCAAAATAGTGTTTGAATGTCTTCATAACCAAGTTAGAAAAGTCAAAATTAGCAGTTGGTAATATCATAACCAGCAAGTTATAAGCCCTTGTATGATTATTTGGGGCTAAGTGACACCAGGGCTGTGAGTTGACACAAACTTCAGGGCTAATCTAGAAAGTCCAAGCCAGAATCTACATATTGCACCAACCTTTATGTTGTACTGTATCTGTCTGTACTGAAGTCTGAATCTCCCAGGTATCTGGGCTACTAGTCATTGTGCTGAGACACACAAATTTTTGGAATACCAAACTGTTGTATGGAAGTGCTTGACTTACATCTGAAATTAGATCATACTTGTGATAATTTTAGAACTGGTAGGGCAGACATATGTAAAAATCTTGAAACTGTTTCTATTTCAAAGAGAGAAATCAAATTCTAGCCCCTATTTACTAGTTTATTCTACTGCAATAAGAGCACAAATAAGCTCTAACTCAATTGAATGTGAGTTACAAGCAATGCTTACCATTAGTACTGTACAGCCCATTATAAATGAGGCATACTGCAGGAATCAGACTTCATTTCTGATAACTTCCAATCCGAGTAAATAATAACAAGATTCTTTTAAACTAGTCATCTACTCTGAGGACAAACCTTTTCTTAATAATCTAATTTCTCAGAAACAAATGTTATGAACAGAATATCCTCAAGGGCAAAGAAACCATGCTGCTTCCTTGCCTCTGACATTGGTCAGTGCACCTACAATATACTTAACAAAACTTTTATTCTAAAATAAAATGATCTTTAATCATGATGGAATCATGGATGGTGGACATTGAGCAATCATTTAGTGAGCATAAATATAGTTATTTATTATGGTTATATATGCCAATGGTGTCAGACAGAAGGAAAAAAAAATTCTCCCTGTAAAGCTAATCTAACATGTCAAACATAGTTATCTATTAGAAGTCTGCAGTGTCATTTCTGCATCAAGCTCCAGATGCTGTGTATAAATTTTTAAAGTAAGGAATATTCAAAAATAGCACTATTATGGCTGTGGAAAGAAAGTTAAGGAAAAATCAGTGGTATTTCAAAAGAGTTGGGAAGAGCAGGCCACAGAAGCTTTTTAAAACTAACTACACTATAAGCTTTAATGCACAGGAAATTTTATGAATATATGAATAACTCAGTACACTACTCAAAAGTTAACTAAGTAAATGACTGTGAAGAAAACAGCCATGTTAACTAACTAAAAGAAAACTCCCAATGCCCTGGGAGACCTTGAATTTCATACCTGCTCCATCTTTACTGATGTGCTTAATGTATTGTCAGGACATGCAAGCCTTTGGCTGTATTTCTGGGCTTAGAAACTTAAGAATCATCTACAAATAAAATGGATTAACCTTGCATGCTATTGAGTTTAATATGAATTGTGTCATATTAAAATGTACTTGTTTATTTTTTCGAGTGTGTGAGCATGATGTGTGTGTGTGTGTGTCTGTGTGTGTACGCACATGTATACCATGCATGCATGTACATTTACATGTGTGTTTGTGTGTGTGTTTTGTGTACAGAGATCAATGGTAGGTGTCAATTTCTATTGCCATTTCCCTTATGTTTTGAGATAAGGTCTCTCATTGAAATTGAAGCTGTTGCTGACTCAACTAGACTGCCTTGTCTTTCAGCTTTATGGCATAATGCCTGGTTTGTACCTTGATGCTGAGGATCTGAACTCATGCCTAGTTGGCAAGCATCCTAACAACCAAGAACTCCACCAGGTTTTTCAATTGTGTATTTCAGACATTTATCATCATCACAATGAACTTACAAATTGTTTTGTTTCACAAAGTAGTATATGCAGTCTTGTGATATATCTCAGTGTAATAATACTTTCAAAGCAAGTATTCAAGCCATAATTTCATCACTAGGACCAAAAAAGAACATGTAAATAACATTTTTTTTTGCTGGCATAATATAACAAACAACAAATGATAGATAATCTTTGCATATAGAAAATAGAGTATAGCTTTTGATCTAAAGAAGCAAAGGCCTCTTGTATAAGTAATAAATTTGCCATCTGGGATAGCAAAGGAATGAGGTAAGCATGAGATGACTTGTTACACACAAAAATCAATGAACAATTAAACATTAGGACAATGGACATCAAACACATGAAATGATAGATGACTACTTACTGTAAGTAAACTTAACAATTGGTTAATGATAAGTGCACAACTGACTGAATGAATGGGTAATACACGCGAGACTGGATGAAAAATGTTTGGATGAATACATACACTGAATTAAATTATATTCAAAAACATTGATGGCATATAGATGCTAAACAGGTTTCAAAATTTATTTGAGACTCTCCATGTGATGTTTTCCTGTGATGGACTCTCAACAGTGATCTATTCTACCCACATAACAAGAAGATGAGTTCTGACTGATGCTCTTTCATTTGAAATACTTAAGCCTAGAGAGAACTGTTCCAAATCTGCATTTGAGAACTGTTTGTTCCTCACCTACATTTGTTTTGATTATAAATATTTGCTTTTATTCAATGAGAGGCTAAGAATCAGTTCTAAACACAAAATATATTTACATTTCATGTTTACATTATATATAACCTAAAGATAATTTTATACAATTTCTTTGTTATCCTGGTATTGTGAACTCTACTTGTCACAAAAGGTAAGCAAGGAAATTTTTTTCTGTGGTGTCATTTGTCCTAAAAATGACTTTAAAAGTTTAAAGCAATGTTTATAATCAGATAAGAGATGCTGAACACACACACACACACACACACGCACACACACACACACACACAGATATATATATATATCTGTGTGTGTGTGTGTGTGTGTGTATATGATGGGATCTGCAAAAATATGAGGTAGAAACTCTGTTGGCACTGACAAGGCAGCCCCATCAGAACCAGGGACTCTGTTAGCGGTAAACCCCAAACTCAAGGAATTTTGGTGTTAATTGCCTTTGAATTTGTTAGCTATTTCAAGCAGAGAATTTCTTGTGTGGAGGTATAGCTTTCATATTTGTTATTTCCTTGGAATTCATACGTCAAAAATCTTTAGCAGTGTGTTTGATCATTCATTGAGCACAATTTTCACATACATCTGGAAGCATAACTTCTCCTATGTGTGTATGAAAATAGCCTCATAGACAAGATTGCTTTTCTCACAAATCAGGTCATTTTTTCTTTGTCCAGAGCAGAATCATTGTCTGCCTTACCTGTAATTATTTATACTAGTAAACATCTGGACAGAGTCAGCACTAGACAAAATATTTAATATGAAACATTTCTCAGACATCCAAGGACAGCTTCAGATACATGACTAACTCTTATGTTCTAAGTTCACCAATCTTAGAGATAAGAGAACTATCTGGAGCTAACACCACTAATCGTAGGACGTTAACTCCCTATATTTAGTTGCACTTAGATTTTTTAACACAAAATCCTAACTTAAAGGTTTGTTGTTTGTGATTTCAGAAATAGGTAATCAATCAAATCCTAGTTGCAGTGTTAAAAACAGACATTTATTCTGAAGTGCTGTACCACACAGTCAGGGCATCTAGAAGGTGACAGGTCCCATTTCTTGTACAAATGGAGCTCTTTAGAGATCCCCTTTAACAACCTCCTAGGAAAGGTGCTATAGCAGAACAAAAGCTGCATCCTTTCCTCCCTTGTTTACTGAGGTCACCTACCAATGAAGAATACTCTCCCTGACATTCATAAAAGTGGCTGGTAGGAATTCTTATAGAAATAGCACAGGACTTTATGTTTATGTGGGGTCTTTTTGCTGATCAATAAACTTTTCACCTTATACATATCCACATTTACAATTGTAGTTAAAGCATTTGATTTTCGCCCTTTAGATTGCTTTGTTGATCTAATCTTTATTTGACCCCCAACAAAAATAAGGAAAACCCTTGACTTCCCACCTTGTGTCATAAACCAAAGTTGACAGTTACTGCCTATGTGTAGATCTTATCACCCCTCTCTGTGATCCTGAGAATTCACGCTCTTTATTGTCTTGTGAAAGAATATAAGCCTATAGCTTCAATGTTATAGTTGTTGTGCCAATAAGAGTCCTATCAATAAAGATGAAATAAGTAATAAGAACATTGTGAGTAAATTTTAACCTATAGTTACTTACTCATCAGCAGGAGTGCACATCTTGAGCCCTGAGCAAAAAACCCTGTTTGGCTGGTTCCAAAGTTTTCATTATACATTCAAAGAAAAATTCATGGTTTTCTATTATTTTGCTTTTTAAGTTTTTAATGATGTGTTCACATATACGTACATGTATCTTGTGTCTATATTATGCTCATATGGGTTTATATGGGTATCTGGAGTTGCTTGGCGGTAATTGTGGATGCATGTGTCAATAGAGGGCTGTCTGAAGAAATAGGTGATGGAAAGGAAACTCAGGTCCTTCTCAGGAACAGCAAGTGCTCTTAACTTTGGGGACATCTTGCTAGCCTCTGGAAAATTATTTTCATACTTAAAGTTACATGGAAATTTTTATTATTCTTTACTGCTTTGACCAAATACTTGACAAGGCACCTTAGGGGACAAAGTTCATTTTGGCCCCTAGTTCAATGAAAAGCACTTAGGCTCTGGGAAGGAGAGGTACCTGGTCACATTTCATCTACTGTAAGCAGTTGGAGCATTGCATACTGGTGTTATGCTCAATTCCTCCTTTTCACACAGTTCAAGACATTAGCCCACAAAGTGGTACTCACACTTAGGGTATGAATTACAGTGCATATGATTGAACCACTTTAAAGCATTGCTAGGGATTAAACTCATTGTTTTGAGTGCACTAGATATTTACTCTACCAGCTGAGCTGTATTTTCACCACATAGAATCTTAAGATAAGTCAATACATCCACATAATTATAGATTCAAATTTTCTCATTTAAAAGAAAACATGATTTATGAATGAGAGCACCAGAACTCAATTTAAAGTCTTTGTTCATAAGAGGAGAATGGTACATGAGCTCCTTAGTTAGAAATTATAAAAATCTATTGACTGTACTTTTGGCTTACTCAGGCAGTCTCTAGCTATTCCATGCCTGACAGAATTCTCCCATAACATGGTTGCTTTAGGTTGAGATATCTCAGCAGTGAAATGCTTGCCTAGCAAGCACAAACAATACAAGCAAATAAAACAAATATAAGAGTTTGCCTTTGTAGAACAAGAATGAAGTGACTAGCTTGAAATGTATGGAGAAAATGGTAAATCAAGACACATTTGGGGGCATCCTGTGAACAGCCTGCAGTTCCCTCTTATTAATGGTAATTTCATACTTTCTTAAGCCCAGTGGGAAATCTGAGTTGAACTCGATCTTTCCAGTGAATTTATTATAATTGTTTTTATTGAAATTTGTTTTGCCTCCTGAAATGCTGAGATATCGACCATGTGCATCCATAAAAATTTTACTGTATTCTCCTATAACCTTCTACATTAATAGATCAGACAATATAAACAAAAATGGACATTATCTTGTAAATAATTTCACTTCCTATTCAACTTTATATTTTCTTCCCCAAATGCAAACAGCAGTTTAATAGCCCTTAATATAAATCTGAGGAATTAAATTGAAAAAGAAAACGACAGGCATAACTTCATTCATATTAGAGTATTTTTCTGTCCATTAGCCTGAAATGAAAAAATTAATATGTAAACCATTAAGCTATACCCAAATGTATTGTGTTCTGCAATGTATATAGATATTTGATGAGGTTAGAACCAACATTTTATTGCAATCGCAAAGAGAAACACTTTGTAAAATTTCCCTACTATTTTAAAAATATTTTCATTAAAATATCTATCTGAAAGATATAACATTTGTTATATTATTTCTAGGTTCTTTTAAAATTAGGTACACATTTTTCACATGTTTTACAAACTTCTGTTAATATATTTTCATTTTCATTTTGTAAAAGTATGTAGCTAGGTTGATTCAACAGTAATTTTTGTATTAGCCCCATAGTCTTCTACCTCAACATATCACCTTATCATAGAAGTGCTGGACTCTCATTTGTTAACATGTCAACATCTATTAAACTATTTTATGTAATTTTTCCAAGAGCAGTAAGTTGAATGAGTCCTTGAGTGATAGTTTTTTTTTTCCTTTGACAAAAGAAAGCCATGCTGAGGAATTGCTTCCATCATATTGACCTGTAGGCAAGACTGTGGGGGCACTTTCTTGATAGATGATTGTTGTAGTGGAGGTCTGCCCATTGTTCATGGTGCTATTGCTAGGGAAGTAGTCTTGAGTTTTATAAAAAAATGTAGATTGATCAAACCAGGAGCTCAAGTCAGTAAGCAATGAAATCTGCTTTAATATCCTTTAAATTTTTATCCAAGCTCCTGTTGATGGAGTATAATCTATAAGATAAAATAAACCCTTTACTGCCCTATGTGTTTATTATAGAAACAGAACCAAAACTACTAATCTTGTTTATACTATTACTATTTTTAAAAATTTATCCTCATTATTCTTTCTCCTTAGATAAGAATCATCATGCAAATGCTTAAAGTTAATTTTATGACCTGTTTACTGGCCTTGATTTTACCTCCTATGTACTATATTTTCCATTATCTGCCATAATGCAATTTTTTTTTAAATTTAAGAAATTTGTTTCAGATTAACCACCTTTATACAGTAATCAAAACTATTTGGAAACTGATAATATACTTTGATAACTAATAGGTATTTTCTTAATTATAATGATATAGACATTAAAAGTAGATTAAAGGCTTGAAATACCTCACCTAGCTAGCCCCAATTAATGCTTTCCTATAAGAGTTGCTGTGGTTATGGTATCTCTTTGCAGAATTAGAAACCCTAAAACATTCCCTTAGCACCATAGATCAGCTAGAGAAAGAAGACAGCCTAGAAGTTCTAGGGAAATTGGAGGAGATTAAAGAGGGTTGTGTGTGCTATATTAGTTATTCTTCTAAAGCTGTAATAAAATATTATGACCAAAAACAGCTTCAAGAAGAAAGGGATTACTTTGGCTTATGTTTCCAGAAGGATATTGGCCACCATGGAAAGGTATGGCAGAATGCATGGTTTCCAATGCCATCAGAGGAGGAAGCTGGCTGGTCACATCTTCATCCATACATAGGAATCAGAGGGAGATCAGGAAGTAGGAAAGAGTGTAGTGATATATATTTAATAAAATTTTTCTGGAATATCAGAGTCAACCACAGAGCCAAGCCAGGCCAGTTGATCCACTACTTTAATCCTAGCTTTCGGAATGTGAAAAGAGGAAGTTAAAAGAGCTGGACAGAGCAAAAGAAGGTTTTTTTCAGCTTTTATCAACACTTCTCTTTCCTTTTGGCTGAGGACAGAGAAATATGAAGTTTGAGGATTCTTGGAGACAGCATGAGAAGTTGATTGGGTGAGAAGTGACGATAATTTATTTCTCTGTCTCTGTGATATTCTGGATTTTCTCCAATATCTGACTCTGGGTTTTTATTATTTACTAACTAGAGATTGTGCAATAGAAGATTATAAACTCTAGAATTCTGCCACTTGAGACATACTTCCTCAGGTAAGTCTCCACCTTATAAATGCTCCCTAATTTATAAGGGAACCAGTTGTTTAAATACAAGTTGTTTAAATACTGATGAGGCTGTGGAAGAACCTTTCATTTAAGCTACCTTAGCTGGTTTGAAAGACAGCAACACAGAAACGTGGTGGATTTGAGGACCAAAGTTTTTGTGGCTATTGTTTTGGTTTGGTTTTTCTAGATCTGCTTTCTTTTTTTATTTATTATTTGGTGATTTTACACCATGCACCCCATCAAACTCAGTTATCAGTCTGCTCATTTCATACCCACTCTCATGACCTCCCCATTTACACACAAGCCCATTCATGCAGCTCATTTACTTACTAGAGCATAATTAAACACCCTGTGGCCAGCCCCTTAAGGAAAATGAGTTCTTACTCACCCACACCCATGCCATAAGCCATCAATGCAGAAGTGAAGCACTCTGTCCTTTAGCTATGTTCTAGCTTTGAGCCTAGATCTGCTTTCTATATAGGATCTAACACAGGCTTAAGAACTTTGGTAAGACTGGAAGAGCATTGTCTTTATTTCCCCAGAATGCACAAAGGCTTCCTTCTAGGAGCTTCTTAAACCACAAACACACCCCTCAGTTTCATTACTTCTTCCATGCTTCTATGTTCATATTTATATTTGTTCTTGAATTATTTCCTGATTGTTTCATATTTTTGTGTATATGTGTTTGACTGTATGTGTGATGTGGGAAGTCATCCCGTATGTTGTGAATACCATTAATTAGTAAAGGAACTCTTTTCACATATGGCAAGGTATCTTATAAGCAGGCATGAAATTCTAGCATAGATAAAGAGGGAGGAGCATCAGATAAAGACTCTGCAAGATGCTTCCCAAAGAAGCTAGATGAAAAGAAACACAGGTAAGCCACAAGCCACTTGGCAATGCACATATTAATGAAAACGGGGTGAGTTAAGTTGAAAGAGCTAGCAAGTAATGAGCTTGAGACATAAGCCAACCAGTTCTTAATTATTTTGGGCTAAGTAGCTGTGGGACTCCAGATGGGCCACAAACTTCTAGCTATATATGTGCTCACATCTATGTTAATGTTTGCAAGTATGTGCCCCAGATCATGTGGAAATCAAAGAACAACATTTAGAGAAGTATGATTACAGATGCATGGCACAGCACTTGTTTTTTTGTGGATCCTAGGTATTTGTACTCAGGCTCTTATGTTTGTATGACAAGTGTTTTACTCATTGAGACTTCTCCCCAGCCAATATTATGAAATAATTTCTAAAATTGTTTTCCACTGCAATGCTGTATGAAATACTTTGTAAAGTATTTTCTAAACAAAGTAAACCAATATTACTGTCATTCAGAAAATGATTAGATAAAAAATATTATGAACCATATATTTTTATGGTGTATTTAAATGCTTACATTTTATCTCCAAAGGAGAAAGTTAAATCATTCACTTTGATTTATGTTTGATTAATCATTTTTGATCCTTCATTTAGAATATATTTGCCATTACTTTTTTAAAGGTATTTGTGGTATTTAAGTATTGAGTGAAGAGAACAATACAATATAGAAGACAGTGTTCCCACTACCCTCAATATCGTATTTTACATAAAAGTTTGAAATGAGAGAAATTCTATACCTAGACATAACAGAGATGACTATAAACTCACATATTATATGAATTGCACATAGATTTCACATGGTGTAGTCAATCACTGTATGTATTAAAATATATTTATATAACTCTAAACAGTGTCTTTTTCTCATTTTATTTTTGTGTCTGTGTCTGTATCTGCATATGGATTATTGACACATATGTGCAGTTGCCCTTGGAATTCAGAAAAGGAAATGAGATACTGATAAAGGTGGATGTTAGTTGCCTGATGTGGGTGGTTGGACCTGAACTCCAGTCCTTTGCAAGAGCACAAGCATTTTCTCCTAGTGAGCCACCATCCTCCCCTCACTTTTTCAATGCTTCTAACTTCTGTAGTTAGAAGTACAACACTGCTATTCTGCACAGTACATGTCATGATTTATGAGTCTCGAACACAATGCTTGCTTCAAACTTTTGAACACATTATACTGCTAATAATGTAATTATATATTCATATTTAAATTCTCAATGGCTACAAGATAATACTTTGAAACTTGTATTTTATAGGTTGTTCTAAACTTTAAAGATGTTATTGGCATACAATATATCTAGATTGATTTTTAAATAATTTGGATGTCACTTCTTTATGCTTTACCCAAATCCATGATTGCTATAGTCTAAGATTTCATCACTATTATTCTGCTTTTATTGGACAAAAATTTTAAATCACTGAAGAAAGAAATTGAAGAAGATATCAGAAAATGGAAAGCTCTCCCATGTTCCTGGATTGGTAGGATCAACATAGTAAAAATGGCAATTCTACCAAAGTCAATCTACAGGATCAATGCATTGCCCATCAAAATCCCAACACAATATTTTTTGGACCTTGAAAGAACAATACTCAATTTCATTTGGAATAACAGGAAAGCCAGGATTGCCAAAAACAATTTTACTCAACAAAAGAACCTCAGGAGATATCACCATCCCTGACTTCAAGTTATACTATAGAGCTACAGTAATAAAAACAGCCTGGTACTGGCATAAAAACAAACTTGTGGACCAATGGAATAGAATTGAGGATCCAGACATTAACACAAAAACCTATGAACACCTGATCCTTGACAAAGAGGCCCAAAACATTCAATGGAAAAAAGATAGTATATTTAACAAATGGTGTTGGCATAGCTGGATAGAAGTGTGTAGAGAAATGCAAATAGATCCGAGCCTGTCACCTTGCACAAAACTCAAATCCAACTGGATCAAAGACCTCAACTTAAACCCAGCCACTTTAAACTTGATAGAAAAGAAAGTGGGAAATACACTTCTACGAATTGGCACAAGCGACCACTGCCTAAAAATAACACCAGTGGCACAGACACTAAGACCAACAATCAATAAGTGGGATCTCCTGAAGCTAGGAAGCTTCTGCAAAGCCAAGGACACTGTCAATAGCAAAAATGACAGCCTACAGAATGGGAAAAGATTTTCACCAACCCTACAAGTGATAGAGGACTGATCTCTAAGATATATAAACAGCTCAAGAATCTAGAGCCCAAAACCTTGAATAACCCAATCAAAAAATGGGGTACAGATCTAAAAAGAGAATTCTCAGCAGAGGAATTACGAATGGCTGAAAGGCACCTGAAAAAGTGCTCTTCATATTTAGCCATCAGAGAAATGCAAATCAAAACAACTTTGAGATACCACCTAACACCTGTTAGATGGGCTAAGATAAAAGGCACAGATGACAGCCTATGTTGGAGAGGATGCAGATCAAGGGGAACACTCCTCCATTGTCGGTGGGAGTGTAAGCTTGTTCAACCACTTTGGAACGCAATATGGTGGTTTCTCAGAAAATTGAGAATCAATCTCCCCAAGGACCCAGCAATAACACTTCTGGGTGTATACTCTAAAGAGGCACATTCACACTCCAAAGGTATTAGCTCAACTATGTTCATAGCAGCATTATTTGTAATAGCAAGAACCTGGAAACAACCTAGATGTCCCTCAACTGAAGAGTGGATTAACAAACTGTGGTATATCTACACAATGGAATACTACTCAGCAGTAAGAAAAAATGATATCCTAAAATTCACTGGCAAATGGATGGATTTGGAGAATATCCTCCTGAGCGAGGTATCACAATCTCAGAAAGATAAGCAGGGGATGTAGTCACTCATTAGTGGTCTCTAAACAAACAAACAAGAAAAAAAGCCAAGCATGCCCAAGCTGCAAACCACAACCACTGAACAGCTTGGGATCAGAAACACCCTGGACTGACCCTTCGGATCCCACTCCAACTATAGGAACACCTGACTCACTCTTGAGGGAGGGGGGACAAAACTGGATTTGCCAGGAGTGGAGACTGATCCAAGCATTAGTGGGTCAGTGGAACCATAGGACTGTCTGCTCCCTGCCCAGGGAGGGGATGGGGAGTTGTGGAGAAGACAAAATGACCTGATGTGTCGGGAGGGGGAAGGGACCTTGAATAAGCATATACAGGGATGGAAAAAAAAATTCAGAGGGAAAGCTGAACATAAAGTAAATATATGTGTAGCAATCTTATTTGCATTATCACCCTTGATAAGTCATGCTTATGATTTTTATCTTCTTTATAGTTATTATTAACTTATCAGCATTTTAAATTCATTTTACTGTTTTTCTTGATAAATACAAAATAAATAAAGAAAAAAATTTTGATAGACATTAATTACTTTTACATAATCATAACTATTGTAATAATAATTGTCATGTATTAACATCTAACACTTATACAAAATTTTAATGCCTATTAATTCAGCCATTTCATAGCATATTTTATTCACAAAGATTATTATTAATTAGTTTGTGTTCATTTCTTATCTTAAGATATTTATTTGCTTTCTCTCTGTGTCCTCTGTGTGTGTGTGTGTGTTTTCATGCAAGCTCAGGTGCAGTTGCATGTGTCTAAAGACAACTTTCAAAATGGATTCTAATTTTCCACCACAAAGGATATGGAAATTAAATTCAGATCATCTCATTGGCAACAAGCACCTTTATTTGCTGAGCCATGTCACCAGCCCTTTACTTGTATTTCATTGACTTATATTAAAATTATTTGTTCTCTGCCCCTGCCTTTACATATTCTTTTATGTATATTTTTACAGATATTCAATAAGCAACATTAAATCTTACAAATGCCAGTAGTTTTTATGTTCAAATTTGAGTAATGTGACAGATTCCTAGGTATTATTCAATTTTATTTTTTCTGCCACCTGAAAGCAATTTTTTAGTTCATTATTTTAGTCCTTTCATAAATAATTATTTGTCTACATTATTTTTGTTTGGATTGTATTGTGTTTTAGTATTATTTTTCAGATGGAAACCTGGTGGTAAAGCAGAGACTAGGATCAATCTTGTATTGAATGACTGTATTCTTTTGGGGTTTCTTTGAAGTTTTGTGGCCAATTGTTTGGTTTTACTATTTATATTTTCAACTACAGTTGAGATCTACTACAACTCATGCTTTTATTTTGTTGTTTGGTAAAATATGATTTGCATATTTTACCAATTAACTAGTGACTTTAATAAAAGGAGATAGAAGGTCCAGTGAAAGTCAGCTCGATCAATGAGGGGAGTCACTTGGAAAAATTTAAAAAAGATAGTTCAGTGAAAATAGTTCCTTGAAGTATTATCCAGCTTCAATCTCTTCTTTGTTTTTCTCTTTCTATTCCACAAAGTAAAAGTGTTTTTCAAGAGGCTCCCTCCAAAATCCCAGCTTCACTAGAAATTAAAAAGACTTGGGGTCAAATATACATGGAGTAGTCCTCTAATATCATGAAGCAAATATAAAAATTTCCTTCTTGATTAATTCAAGTATTTTTATAGTAACAGCAATCTGACTAATACTCTGCATTAGTAGTTTGACTTATGAATCTGTCAGAAACCTTTCTATTTTCATGTATAGAAAAAGAAAAAAAATAAGTGAGAAAATAAAGGAAGATAAAATTAGATTCTTACCAAAAATAAGGGATAAAAACACCTTAATAGTATACAAGGTTTGATTCATTCAGATACTCAAAATATAACCAACAAAGTTTAAACTTCTGCAACTAGATTCATTTCTAAATTCTCCTTTGTTTTATTTTACATAAAATTTTCTAAATAAAAATGGACAACAGTTCTTTTCAAATTAAAAGATCAATAATAAAAATGAATATGCCTCACCTGTAGAAGTTACTTAAAAATATCTCCAGAATGACTTCAATTTACTTTTATGAAATAGAGTATTTGAGCATTGCTGACATTTATTTTTGCTTGGAGTATAGAATATGTTGATTGACTTAGGCAGAGGTCTGTCCTGCATTTGGAAAAGAAATTTGCTCTCTGACACAAGCTTGGGCAAAGAAACAAATTCTGCCAGATTCACTGGACAACATGAATAAATATTGTTCAGTGTAATTGTAAAACCATGGATTTCATTACTGGTTTATCTTATTTTATTTGTGTGTATGTGTGTGATGTGCATGAGACACAATGCAAACAGTGGATTCTACACATAGAGACTTGAGATTAACCACAGGTACCATTCCTTATAAACATCCACTGTATTTTTTTCACAAAACAAAACAAAACAAACCTTTTCTCATTTGGAACAAGGACCCAGAGTTTCAGGTAGATTGGCTAGCCAGAAATCCCCAGTGATCTTCTTTTCTGCCACATAAACACTGAGGTCATACTCATGTGCTTCTGCTTTTGGTATTTTACTTTAGTGCCTAGATGACAAAAGTTACATTGATTGATCTATCTTGATAGCCATCTCTTTTGGTTTTAATTAATTCATTAATAATAAATAATTATTGTGTGATATGAACTTACAAATATAATTGCATTCAAAAAGAATTGTCAGTTTTCTTCAGTGGTATGATAGGTCTCCCAAGCACCAGCAAATGACCCTATAACTATGTTCATAAAAGAAACACTAATTAGACTCAATAAGTGCAAACAATAAAAAAGAGGACATGCATGAAGTTGGAAGAATGGACTTGGAATCAGGATGTGTTCAGATGTAGTTTCAGGGGGTGTACTGAGTAGATATGATAATTTTTATCTCTTTGGCTTGGTGCTGTGACTAGCTCTCCCCATTACTACAATATGAGCCTCACATGCTTTCATGGCCTCACACTTTCTGAAGAAGTTTGCATTGTTTCTACTTTCAAGTCTTAGGTACCATATTGATGCAGAATGTTGTGAGACACTGACACAGTTCCAAGCTATGAAATGGAACAAACAAGAGTCCCTGAATCACCATATAGACGCATTTATCTAAGCAGGAACACCTGAAGTAGGTTGTAGCTGCAAACATTCCTATAACTACTAACTCAAATGGAGATATGATAATTTTTACTCTAGTTATTTATCTCGGTTCATCTATTATTAACACTTGATTAGGAGAATAAAAAGTTTATGATGCTTATTTCTTTTCTTTTGAAATGGAAATGCATCTGGTTTTTATAATGAAGTCCCAGAGAACAACAATAATAAAATACCTTTTCATTTTATTAAATATAGCAATATGAAAATAAATTACTACTTAGAATAACTATCTCAATATTCTACCACTACTAACTTAAAATTGTCTTGTATGAATACAAGAAAATTCCAGACAAATGTCAGGATAATAGGAGTGAACAAAATTAAATATGTGTAGAGAATGGTGAGTGGTTATGATTCAGACTATCTCAAGTCCAAAGTCTTAAAAGGGGAGTTAGTTGTGAGTGACAAGGAATGAGAAGTTGGCTGAACCCAATTGCAAAGGCATTGACAACCAACTAAGTGCTTATGTATATTACAAAGAGAATGTACATGCCAGTAGAGCTTATAGATAGGAGTTAGGATTTTTTTTTAAAGGCTGATCGTTGATTTCAAGTAAAAAGTAAAATTCAGTGAGAATTCTTATATCTGAAGATTCAGAGATGGCTCAGCAGTTACCACTATGAACTGCTTTGCAAAGAGCCTAAGTTCCATTCCCATCATCCACATGAGGAGGTTTACATTGTGAAGCCTTCTTCTGGCCTCTGTGAGCCCTATGGCCACATGTATATATATATATCCCCCCTACATACATATACAGGCATAATTATTAGATGAATCTTTAAAACATCATTTTTATCTCTAGTACAAAATAAAAGCAAAATAAATACAATTAGAAAATGCATCAAAAAGTATTAACAAAACTCAACAAAATCTACTCAACTATAAATCTTAATACATAGAGTGCAGTAATTGCAGTAATTCATATGTTGCAGTAAATGCTCAATAGGTTTGGAGATGAATACATACTTGAGAGTCCTTGGCTCTCCCAAAGTAGCATTTTTATTAGAATCTTTTTGTTAAAATCAACATGTTCTGTATGAGAGAGAAAATTTCCAGAGCATGCTGCCATTTATTTTAAAACTACAGGATACTTTTGAGATTTTGAAACCAGCCTGGATTACATAGCAAAGTTTAGACCTGTCTGAGTTACATAATAAAATTTAGTATCAAAGATTAATACAGAGAGAGAGAGAGAGGGAGAGGAGAGGAGAGGAGAGGAGAGGAGAGGAGAGGAGAGGAGAGGAGAGAAGAGAAGAGAAGAGAAGAGAAGAGAAGAGAAGAGAAGAGAAGAGAAGAGAAGAGAAGAGAAGAGAAGAGAAGAGAAGAGAAGAGAAGAGAAGACCAATGGGAGAGTTCACACTGTCTTGTCAGCTAGTATGCAATCTATTATCATAAGCAATGAAAATCAGGAGCCAATAAAAATGCTGTGCCTTTGCACATACAGGACTCCTAACCAGACAGGAAGAGTTTAAAGATCCATTGGAAGTTTTCTTTATCAGGTGTCCTAACCAAATGGTTTAGGGCTGTGCTAATTTTAATGAAAAAAATTAATCCCCAAAATAGCCAACAGTTTCATTAAACAACTGTTTTATAATGGAATTCACTTTAATGTCTCTGTTATTTGGTCTGCTATTGTCCAAATAAATAGAGAATAGGGGGAGAAAGGAATGAAAAGGAGGCAAGAGGAGAAGAGAGATAAAAATAGAGTTCTTTTGAGAGAGAGAAGGGTGGAAAGATAAAGGGAGGGAAGAAGAAAAGAGGAGAGGAGAAGAGAAAGGAGAAGAGAGCGAAGAGAAGATACTCTGAGATACTATAAGTTGACAATAATTATGTGTGGGGTTATGAGTGTGTTGGTGAGGCATTTTGTGTACCTTGTGCCAAGTGTTCTCATCAGGCATGTTCATATGGAGAGCACAGGTTGATGCTGACTATCCTCTAATTCCCCCTACATCATATTTTGAGATAGGCTCTCCCTCTAGTACTAGAGCTTACCATTTATTTAGATTGTATAGTAAGTGAAATCAAGGAGTTTCCTTTTCTGCACTAGGGCTACAGTCACCTTCCACTGTACTAGCCTTTCTTAGGAATGCTAAGGATCTGATTCTAGTCCCCATATCTGTGTAGCAAGCACTTCATTCATAGAGCCTCTCCCCGCCTACCTCCAAACGGGTGATGGTTTTGCCCCATCACCAAGCAGCTTCAAGAATGGTATGCACTTTGTTTTAATGTTAAGCTTTTTTTATTATTATTATGAACAAAGAAGTCATACTTTCTATCCTTGTATAGCCTTATTCAAAGTCCCTTCCCCCTCCCACCAAATCAGGTCATTATTTCTTCTCCACAAATCCCCATCACTTCCCTGGGCAGGCAGCAGGCAGTTCCATGGCCCCACTGTCCCAATATTGCTTAGTTCAGTCTCCACTCCTGGCAGATCCAGTTATCTCCCTGCTCCTTCAAGACTGAGTCAGATGTTCCTCTAGGAGGAGTGGGATCCAAGGAGTCAGTCCAAGATGTTTCTGATCCCAAGCTGTTCAGTGGTTGTGGTTTGCAGCTTGGGCATGCTTTGCCTTTTCTTCTTTGTTTGTTTAGAGACCACTAATGAGTGAGTACATCCCCTACCTATTTTTCTGAGTTTGTGATACCTCACTCAGGAAGATATTCTCCAAATCCATCCATTTGCCTGTAAATTTTAGGATGTCATTTTTTCTTACTGCTGAGTAGTACTCCATTGTGTAGATATACCACAGTTTGTTAATCCATTCTTCAGTTAAGGCACATCTAGGTTGTTGCTATTACAAATAACGCTGCTATGAACATAGTTGAGCTAATGCCTTTGGAGTGTGACTGTGCACATTTAGGGTATACAGCTAGAAGTGGTATTGTTGGGTCCTTGGGGAGATTGATTCTCAATTATATGAGAAAGTGCCATACTGCATTCCCAAGTAGCTGAACAAGCTTACACTGCAACCAACAATGGAGGAGTGTTCCCCTTGCTCCCCATCCTCTCCAGCATAGAATGTCCTCTGTGTCTTTTATTTTAGCAAATCTAACAGGTGTCAGGTGGTATCTCAAAGTAATTTTGATTTGTATTTCTCTGATGGCTAAAGATGATGAGCATTTTTCAGGTGTCTTTCAGCCATTTGTAATTCTTCTGCTGAGAATTCCCTTTTTAGATCTGAACTCCATTTTTTGATTTGGTTACTCTAGATGCTTGAGTTCTTTATATATCTTACAGATCAGTCCTCTACCACTTGTAGGGTTGGTGAAAATCTTTTCCCATTCTGTAGGCTGTAATTTTGTCCTATTGACAGTGTCCTTGGCTTTGCAGAAGCTTCCTAGCTTCAGGAGATCCCACTGATTGTTGATCTTAGTGTCTGTGCCACAGGTGTTATATTTAGGAAGTGATTATCTGTGCCAGTTCGTAGAAGTGTATTTCCCACTTTCTTTACAATCAACTTTAAAGTGGCTGGGTTTATGTTCAGGTCTTTGATCCAGTTGGATTTGAGTTTAGTGCAGGGTGACAGGCTCTGATCTATTTGCATTTTTCCACACACTTCCATCCAGCTATGCCAACACCATTTGTTATATACACTATCTTTTTTCCATTGAATGTTTTGGGCCTCTTTGTCAAAGATCAGGCATTCATAGGTTTTTAGTTTAATGCCCAGATCCTCAATTTGATTCCATTTATCCACAAGTCTGTTTTTATGTCAGTACCAGGCTGTTTTTATTACTGTAGCTCTATAGTATAGCTTGAAGTCAGGGATGGTGATACCTCCTGAGGTTCTTTTGTTGAGTAAAATTGTTTTGGCAATCCTGGCTTTCCTGTTGTTCCAAATGAAATTGAGTATTATTCTTTCAAGGTCCAAAAATATTGTGTTGGGATTTTGATGGGCAGTGCATTGAATCTGTAGATTGCCTTTGGTAGAATTGCCATTTTTACTATGTTGATCCTACCAATCCAGGAACATGGGAGAGCTTTCCATTTTCTGATATCCTCTTCAATTTCTTCAGTGATTTAAAATTTTTGTCAAATAGGTCTGTTACTTCTTTGATTATAGTTACTCCAAGGTATTTAATACTGTTTGCTGCTCTTATGAAGGGTAATGTTTCCCTTATTTCTTTTTCAGCTCTTCCATCTTTAGTGTATAGAAGGGCTACTGATTTCTTTGAGTTAATCATGTATCCTGCTACATTGTTGAATGTGTTTATCGGCTGTAGCAGTTCATTGGAAGAATTTTGTGGATCACTTATGTATACAATTGTATCATCTGCAAATAGAGATAGCTTCCCTTCTTCTTTTCCAATTAGTATTCCCTTAATCTCTTTTCGTTCTCTTATTGCTTTAGCTAAAACTTCAAGAACTAAATTAAATAGATAGGGGAGAGCAGACATCCTAGTCTAGTTCCTAATTTTAGTGGGATTGCCTTGAGTTTTTCTCCATTAAATTTGATACTGGCTGTCGGCTTCTTGTAAATCACCTTTACTATATTTAGTTATTCTCCCTGTATTTCTAATGTCTCCAGGACATTAATCATAAAGGAGTGTTGGATTATGTTAAAAGGTTTTTTAGCTTCTAAGGATATGATCATGTGGTTTTGTTCCTTTAGTTTGTTCATATGATGGATAATTCTTACAGTTATTCGTATGTTAAACAATACCTGCATTTCTGGGATGAAGCCTACTTGGACTTGGTGGATCATATTTTTTTATACATTGTTGTATATGATTTGCTAAATGTTTTTTGAGAATTTTAGCATCAACATTCATAAGGGAAGTTGGTCTGTAATTCTCCTTCTTTGTTGTGTCTTTGTGTGGACTGGATATTAGGGTAATTGTGCCCTCATAAAAGAAATTTGGCAATATTACTTCATTTTCTACAGTGTGAAATAGATTGAGGAGTTACGGTACTAATTCTTCTTATAATATCTGGTAGAATTCAACACTAAAACCATCTGGACCAGGGCTTTTATTTTTGGGGAGGCTTTTAATGACAGCTTCAATTTCCTTAAGGGTTACAGGCCTGTTTAGATAATTAATCTGATCTTCATTTAATTTTGGTAGATGGTAACTGTCTGGATAGCTGTCCATTTCTTCTATGTTTTCCATTTTTGTGGAATAAAGATTTTCAATATGAATAATAATTCTCTGGAATTCCTGGGGTTCTGTTGTTATGTCCTACTTTTCTTTTCTGATTTTGTTGATTTGAACACTCTCTCTCTATGTTTTTTGATTAGTATCGATAAGGGCTTATCTACCATGTTGACTTACTCAAAGAACCATCTCTTAGATTCATTCATTCTTGTATTGTTCTTTTTGTTTCAATTGTATTGATTTCAGCTCTAATTTTGATTATTTCCTGCCATCTACTCCTTCTAGGTGAGTTCGCTTCTAATTGTTCTAAGGCTTTCAGCTGAGCTGTTAGGTCTATAGTGTGAGATTTCTCTAGGTTGTTAATGTAGGCATCTAGCGCTATGAATTTTCCTCTTAAGACTGCTTTCATTGTGTCCCACAAGTTTGGATATGTTGTAAATTCATTTTCATTGAATTCTAGGAAGACTTTGATTTCTTTCTAATTTCTACCTTGACCCAGAGATGGTTCAGCTGAGTGATGTTTAGTTTCCATGAGTTGGTAGGCTTTCTTTGATTTTTGAAGTTGTTGAACTCTAACTTTAGGCCCTGGTGGTCCGAAATGTTTCAAGGGATTATTTTCATTTTTGTATCTGTTGATATTTGCTTTATGACCAATTATGTGGTCAGTTTTGGAGAAAGTTCCATGAGGAGCTCTGAAATATGTATATTCCTTTGCCTTTGGGTGGAAGCTTATATAGATATCTGTTAAATCCATTTGCATCATAAACTCTTCTAAACTCCTTATTTCTCTGTTGAGTCCCTGTCTGGTTGACCTATCCAGGGTGGAAAGTGGGGTATTGAAGTTTCCCACTATTAGGGTGTCAGAATTGATGTGGGATTTGAACTTTTGCAGTGTTTCTTTTACATAGTTAAGTGCCCTTATATTAGGGGCATAAATATTCAGGATCGAATTCTCCTCTTGCCCAATTTTTCCTGTGATGAATAAGTAATGACCACATTGATCCCTTTTCATTGCTTTTAGCTTAAAGTCTACTTTGTTAGATATTAGGATTGCAACCCAAGCTTGTTTCTTAGGACAATTTGACTGGAAAATATTTACCCAAAACTTTACTCTAAGTCTGTGTCTTTCTTTGTGGTTGAGGCCTGTTTCTTGTAGGCAACAGAAGGATGGCTTCTATTCTTATATCCATCTTATTTGTGTGTGACATTTTATAGGAATGTTGAGTCCATTGGTATTAAGGAATATCAGTGACCAATGATTGATATTTCCTACTGTTTTTGGTGGTAACCTGCTTGTATTTCCTTTCTCTGGAGTATTCTTCTGTGGAATTATTGATTGTTTGGGTTTCATGGGTGTATCTGGGGTCATTAGGTTGGAGTTTTCCCTCTAATACTCTCAGTAGCACTGGATGGTAGATAGATATTGTTTCAATCTGACTTTGTCATGAAATATCTTGTTTACTCCATTTATGGTGATTGATAATTTTTGCAAGGTATAGTATTCTATTTTGGCAGCCATGCTCTTTTAGCGTTTGTATAACTTCTGGCCAAGTCCTTCTAGCTTTCATCGTTTCCATTGAATAGTCAGGTGTTATTCTGACGGGTCTACCTTTTTATGTAAGTTGGCCCTTTTCTTTTGCAGCTCTTAAAATTTTTTCTTTGTTCTTTATGTTTTGTGGCTTGATTATGATGTGGCGCGCTGACTATTTTGGAGGGTCATTTCTATTTGTTGTTCTGTAAGCTTCTTGTATCTTTATAGTCATTTCCTTCTTCAGGCTAGGAAAGTTTTCTTCTATGATTTTATTGAAAATATTATCTGAGCCTTTGAGCTGGTATTCTTCTCCTTCTTCTATTCCTGTTATTCTCAAGTTAGGTCTTTTCATGGTGTCCCAGATTTCTTGAACATTTTGTGTTATGGCTTTTTTTCTATTTTAGCTAGCGAGTCTTCCACTTCAGAGATTCTATCTTCCATCTTGTGAACTCTGTTGGTTATGCTTGTATCTGTGGTTCCAGCTTTTTTTTTCAGGTTTTCTATTTCCATCTTTGTCTCATTTTGAGCCTTTTTTATTGCTTCTATTTCAGTTTTGAGTTCCTGGCATGTTTCTTTTATTTTGATTTACTTTTTCTTGGTTTTCTTTCATATATTTGTTTATCTTTTCCAATTTGTTTGTATTTTCTTCTATTTCTTTAAGGCAATTTTTCCTATCTTCTTTGATAGCTTCGATGATCATCATAAAGGAATTTTTGATGTTACTTCCTTCTGTTTCCTCTTCATTGTTCTGTTCAGGTCTTGTAGTTGTAGGACCACCACTTTCAGTGGTTCACAATTAGGTGGCTCCTGGTCAGTTGTGTCAAGTGGGCCTGTGTGTCTCCCGTCACCTCTGAACAAAAGGTCTGTTCAATCTCTAACTCTGTTCTGGGCAGGGCACTGAATTTCAAGTCTTCAATCCTTCTCCGTTTGAGCAGTTGGAGGCAGGTGGCCATGCAAGTTCCCTTAGAAGCTGCTGGGAGAACCCTGACAGCCAAAGTATCTCTGTCTGCTACTGACTGTGTGGGGACATGCTCTACAGACAGCACCTGGTCCCGGAACCAGACCCCGATTGAAATACAATTTTCCCTGGCAGGAATTCAGGCGCTGGGGCCTGCTGAACCCACCTTACCTTTGGACAGAGTCTGAGTCTGTCTTTCAGAATCTTTAGTCCTTCTTTGTTTGGGCAATTTGAAGCAGGTGGCCATTCAAGTTCCCTCAGCACCAGCTAGGGGTACCCTGACAGCCAAAGTTTATCTCTGTCTGCTACAGAGTGTGTGGAGACATGCTCTACTGTCCTGGTTCCAGAACTGCTGGTATATACTTTATTTGGTATGCCTGAGCTCAGAGCAGTCTGACCAATTTACTTGCATTGAACATTCAAGTGTTTCTCTAGCAAAGCAAAAACACATGTAACACATAGCTAATCAACGACTTTATATTATTCAAAGTAAGATCTTACCTTAATAGGGTTGTGATGCTATGTTATTAAGGTTTGATTCTGCAAGTGATCAAAAAATTTTTAGAACTGTTCTATGTATTGAGTGTGGCCATGTAATCTTTGCTTCTCATGTTTGCTCAATTAATCCACACTATGTCGCAAAAGATCTAACATGGTAGAAAAATCTTTATAATTGCATTGCTTTTTTCTGAGAAGGAATACTACCCAGGCTAACCCTTGTCAATCTTTCTGTTCTGGCAATGCAGAAATTTTTGTGATCCCTTTTACTCAGTTCACTTATAGTCCCAAAGAAATTGAAGGTTTTTTATATTTTTGATTTGTTGTTTGGGATGTCCATCATGTGTATCAACTCTCTGATGTCTGCACAGCTCTATCACAAATTAAAAGGATTGTAACTAAGAACAATGACTCTAGTAGAGTTGAATTAACATGATATTTCAACAGTAATTTAATCTCTCTCACATTACCCTTTTAAGCTACACACACACACACACACACACACACACACACACACACACAAACACACACTAATTCTGCACTTCAAAGTACAAAGGGACATTGAATAATAATAGAGTCAGTGAATTCATTTGTACTTTGATGTGCAGAGTTAGCATGTGTGTATGTCTTATTTAACATACTGTATCATGTAGTTATTATATGTTTCTCTGCCTCGTCAGATCATGAATTGATTTAATTCCTTAAGTGAGATGATACTTAAGAGATAAACATTGCTGAGAAAATTACAAACACATAAATGTATGAAAAATAGATGAAAAAATACTTTATATTAATTGTTTTCTGCCCTGTTCCAAAAAAAATATTACCTCTGTTTCAGTTATCTATATCAACCCTTGTCTGAAAAGACTAAGTGAATATTTTTAGAGAGACGACCCGTGTGCTCTAAATTACTTTAATTCAATGATATCACTAGCATTGTTTTTGTTTATTTACAGTTGTTGTTTTAATCTTACTGTGCCTCACTTTCATATTTCACTTGGTCATAGAAAGGCATCCATAGGAAAGATGCAGTGGATATAGGACTGGATACTGTATTATTTGCCTTTCCTGTTGCCTTGTTAAAATAGCCTGACAAAACCACTTAATTAAAGAAGAGTTTGTTTTTGCTAAAACTGTGAGGATACATGAATGGAAATGTACAGTAGCAGGAGTGTGAGACAGTCTTTCACATTGCACCCACAGCCAAGAAGCACAAAGATAAATGCTTATACTCAGCTTGCTTTATCCTTGTAATACAGGGCTATGTACCCCATGAAGTGGTACTGCCCATATTTAGTCTGATTTTGAAAGCTTAGTTAACCTAATCTAAATTATTTCAGGCAGGAATGGCAAAACTAGGTATGTTGACAGTCAATATTAATGGCTCTACATCCTGTTCTCAGTATTAGGCTTCACCAGGACTGGATCATGTCTCCCATGGATAAGGAGAAATTACTGTATTGAAAAACTTATTCTTTTCACAGTAAAGAGGAAACAGGACAAGATGGAAGACCTCTATTATTGTCTCATAATCTTGAAGAATATGAAATCACAAAACTTACTGATACCTTTAAACAATGCTAATTATCAAACTTTATGAGAGACTCATCAGTAGTTACTGCAAGGGTTCTTTTATATTCCAGTATTCTCAATCAACTTTTATGAGTTTATTCTTAAAACAATATCTGTCTTTCATAAGGAAACTGTGGAATAAATGGTAGCTGGAGATAGTGAGACTGCATTACTTGACACCTCAGGAATACCTAGGAGCCCAGTTGTCTCATCTACTGTCTTTTAAAAATACAGTCACCTTCTATATGCATAACATTTTGATTAATTGACTTTTAATTTCAATAGAACTTCCTGAAAGTGTATCATTGTGGCTACACAGAGCCTAGATAATAGGAGTCAGTTACAAGCACTTTTGAGTTTTTGCTTTGACTTGAAGTATTCTCAGTAAGAAGAATGTGACCATGTCTACTGTTTTGTGAATAGAATGTTTGCTTAAGGACTATGTTCAAAATTAAAGCATACCCCATTTTCTTTGTTCTGTCTTTGGTGATAGATAAAGCTTAATTCTATGTTGTTAGTTATCACTGCATCCCTAGATGGCACTAGGAGACATCCCTGAAACCTCCTTAATGGTTTCACTACCTCTTCCTTTCCATTCCTTAAGCATCATTATTTGCATCATTAAGCATCTGTATCTGCCAGCACAGAACTACCATAATTCAAATTAAATAAAGTTAGTTTATGATTTCTAATAGCTAACTTAGAAAAGTAAAATAATCTTATCTGCTCTGCAAGATTTGTGGATGAGTGTAGAATGTTTCTCAAATAGGAATTATTAAAATAATGTTCTCATACCCATTCTAAATTTGACATTTGGCTTTTTTTGGTATCAGAGAGTTTGAAACATATTTTATGTCTAGGAAAATACATTATCATTATTCAGACTTGTCAGTGTTCTTCTAATTAGCATTTTATTGGATATAAATGATGACTTTGGGAGAAAGAGGTATTCACATTTAACATAATGATTTCATATTAGAGACAGGTTTATTATCACTAGACATTTGCTTTTGTTAGTACATTAGAAACTACAGTTTCATTCTCTAGGATCTCAAAATGGGATGGATTCTTACAAAATTTCCCAAGAGAAGAATCTGAGACTCATAGTAGATGAATCAAAAGGATTGAACCAGAGCATAGCCAGCATAGGAAAACAGAGACTATGTGCATTTACCCAACACCTCTAGATTCTATTATGCCATCTAAATATTAAAATAATGAACCAAAAAAGTAAAGGACATCTGTGAAGGGAATACCCATTAGCTGAATTTTGAAGCTGAAAGGTGAGAATATGTCAGAGCAAACCCCAGATGGTAGGTGGTGCTTTAGACATCACTGACTTTAGGGAGCTTCTTAATTATTGCATTGCTTAGGAATTATACATCTTTGAGCCCATAGGGAAATTATTAGCCTAACAGAAAACATAATTAGAAAATTGTTTTTCACAGTCTTAATATTTACATTTTTCCATTAGTAAGGTAAAACAATTTTAGTGTTTTAATAGAGTGTAGTAACTATGCATAATAATTAGTTTTGGTTTGACATTTTAATAATATATTCATTGAATTTGAGTCAAAATGACCACTACCATCACCCTCTCTGCCTCCCCTTCTCATCTCTACTCATCCTTCTCCTGTTGACAGGTAGGTTTCCATCTACATTCATGTATTTATTTTTATGACCTCAAGTTTAATTATGGCTATCTACAGAATCATAGGTAAAGGGTTATATACAGAACCACACATAACCTGCTAGTGTCGACACCATTAAAGAAAATGTATTTTCCTCTTCCTTCAACTGTTACTGACCTAATGGTCAGAGAGAGACAAGGCCTCTGAGTTTCTTCTTAATGACAGAATGTCAAAGGTTCCAACACTTATACAGAGCTCATAGCTATGGTGAGTCCAAGAATACAGCAATCATGTCATCTACACACAACTGAAGGAAGAGATGTATTTTAGTTTACTGTACTAGAGATATGGAGTCCATGATTAT
Organism: Sigmodon hispidus; assembly: GCA_004025045.1. Lineage (NCBI taxonomy): Eukaryota > Metazoa > Chordata > Mammalia > Rodentia > Cricetidae > Sigmodon > Sigmodon hispidus. Next base: position 90,468 of record PVIH01001206.1, read on the forward strand.
GAGTACAGTGTGGTGACAGGGACAAGACCCAGAAGGAACATGTGTTACTCTCATACAAGAATAAGCCACCATAAAAAACAGGAAATGGGGAAAGGTCTCCTTCTTTCAGAAAGGCTGAAAGTCCTAAAGTTTCTGTAGCCCAAAAACACAGCACTACCAACTTTGGATCAGGTACTAATATACATAAGCCTAATGGGAATATTTCTCATTCAAAATAATATGCAAGAGTTTATCTTTCAGTTCATAAGTGTATAACTTTTAAGGGGAAAATTTTTCTTTGGCTGTTTATCATGCCTCTGGATTTCTGAAATATAGTAGAATATTCAAAACGTATATACACTTGTAAAAATATTAAAACTTTGTGTATATTTCCACAGGTTTAAGCATGAATTTAAAGAATGTAAAGTAAGCATGACCTAAATGTGCCTTAAATGTGACACTATTTATTGTCTTTCTCTTCTCTACAGTTAAGAGCATGAGAGACACTTGTTCTTGCATTTGTCCATCTCCTTAAGTTACAGTGCAAGATGAATGGATCTGGGCAACACAATTTATTTGGAATAACCAATATATTCATATGTATTCAGCCAGAAAATCCATTCAAATGACAAAAAGTGCTGATCATTACTCATATAAAAAAATTCTAAAAAGATCAAGTGGCTGCTGGAGGGTCTATTTATGAAGCAAACTGTGCATCCATATGAATTAGCATTTGTACTCTGTCCTGGAAGCCACTCAGAAGACTCTCTGCCTGAGCATTCAGACTCCATTTCTTTTCTGTGTTGATCTAGTACTTGTCATAATGGCCTCAGGGCTGTTACCATAGTAACAGCAACATATGGTGTATGAAGTGTCAACACTAGGGAGGCAGAGGAATTTCCATGGGCACTTCCAGGGGAGAAAGAGCAAATGCTCACATTCAGAAGTGCTAACTGGCACAATAGGTAGTTATGTTGGATTGCAATGTTCTATGAAACTTATACTTTTGGCGCTGCTTCTTCAATCAACTTCTTTAAAACATAATTTTTATACATACTAACAAATAAGCTGTGTCATCCATAGGTATTAGTCAACATTTTGTAATTTTAGTAAACTGGTTTGAAGAGTTATAAATGAAGAGATTTTACCTTTAAGTTTCATGAGGTATTTACACACAGTTAACATGGTAGAGATAAACAAGCCACCAATAATCCATTCTATAAAAGTAAACAATTGTTGGTAGTAGAAGAAAAAATTAATGTTTAGTTGTTTAAATATACTCATTTGGACTCTCAAGGTTCATAAAAAGCATTGACTGTCATTGTTTAAGCTCTATATAATTCTTAAAGTGAATTTAGAAAGCTATTGCTGTGTTATATATGAAAGAAGCAGAGTCAATAGCTTTTAAGATCTTGTTCTTTTTAATATTTGTCTCATGAAACTTTTATAAATTTAACCAATGTGTTCTGATCATACCCATCCACCACTATCTCCTCCAACTACTTTCAATGGTGACATATTATCTCACTCCCTATCCCATTATTTCTTTCAGTTTATTTATTTGACTGAAAAATTAATCAATATAATGTATTCTACTCATGACTTTTCCTCGACAATCTTTTACCAGGTCCTCTTCACCTCTGCAAACACCCAACTCCAGACCTTTCTCTGTTTACACTACAACAAATAAGAAATGTGATGAACAAACGAACAAAATAATTCTCACCAACATGACCACCCAAATGTGAGCTGAATAGAAAGGACACTAAGGAATATGTCAGACAGTATATGGAAAAGCCCATGAGGCCTCAGCTCTACATAGAGAACTACAGGCAACTATATAAATCTTGGAGCAAGAAAGCTAATCTTCCTCAGGGAGGATCACATTAACTAGTTATTCAGTGACACATGATCAGTCTTGAAAAATGCATATAAGTAACATTATATTGTCTCAACTAGCTATATTTAGAAATAAGTGCATATATAAATACATACATGCATGCAAAAATAATTATTGAAAGGAGAGCTAATTACTTTGAGAGAGTGAAGTGGACTATATGGGAAGATTTGTAGGAAAGAAAGAAAAGAGAAAATATTGTAATTAAATTATAATATAAAATGTTCCTTATTTTCAAAAGATTTATAAAATTGAGCTTACATATTTAAACACAAAAGAATCTCTCTCACTCTCTTAAATACACACATCATTAAAAGTATAAAATCAGAAATCAAAACAAACAAGAAACACTAAGACAAAACCTGCTCAATTTTCTCCCTTCTATTTTATGTTTAGTTTATATCATACACCTTTGCTATTCTCAATCTGGGTCAGTGATAGTTTCTGTTGTAGTACGTCGTGGCAAGCAGAGACTCCCAAATATGTTTAAACCCCAAGTGTAGCTATTAGGGATGTTCAACTCTGATTGGGTAACCTCCATTATGACTACACTTTTGTTTATAGAGCAGAGTTTTCAAATAGTCAAATCTGAGGAATATTTTTCTCAAAATCTCATTTGATGTTTCTAAGATCTCTGAGGAGATCAAAGTAATGATAAAAATACTTAATTTGAAAAGAGTGATTTTCTATGTCTCTTCTGTAATTGTTGACTAATGTGTAAACTGAGCTCAGTAGTTATACTGAAAACTTTAGTGAAAAGAAACATTTGTACATTTTATTGGCTAGGGGCTTCATTACCTGCACATAGACACTAGAGTTACTTTTTCTTTAATAAAATTCAAAGAAAGGACATCTTTAGAGACTTCTAAGATTTTTTTTTAATATACAAAGGATCTAAGATCATTTCCTAGTATTCACGTTGTGACTCACAAGTATCTGAAACTATCACTCCAACCATTCTTATGCCCTCTTCTAATATTTTCAGATACTGAACATGTGTGTAGTACACATTTATACATGTAGCTAAACACTCACATGAAGTTATAAAAAAGATAATTGTGGAAACATATTATAGTCTTATAATTTTACCCCTGGAATGTTTATAACAGTTAATAGTTTGATTTGTTATTATAATCTTTATGAGCCATCACTGATAATGAAGATAATGGCAAATACATAAACTATTTTGCACTTTTGGAGAACTGAAGGTCATTCATTTTAATTTCCAGTAGTATGTAGTATCTTTGAATATGCATCTGTCATCCACCCATTGTTGTGCACATTCTGGCCTTTATCTGTATTGTCACCTTGTTTGTTAAACCTATGGTATTTATTTAGTCCTCCTGAGTATACCAAAAGGAATATTATTAGTAACTCAACTTCTATTTCTGACATTGCTCATAGAATTTAAAATCCAACACATCAACTATAGAGTCTATTGCCTGTGACCTTCTTACCCTCAAAACACTCTGCATAGCTCTACATCTGTTATTGCAAACAATCAGGGGACCTATTTTAAATCACTTGCTAAACTATTGCTTATCAGTGCAAAGATAAATCAAGTTTGAATATTTCTCTTCAGTAGATAATTAAAAAAACCTACATTAAGCACATGACGGAAACCAAAACTACAGAAGCTCAATGGGTAAAATGAATGGTTCTCTTGGAGGGATTTTTAAAAGAAGCTAATAGTTGAATTAGGATTAAAAATTTAGTAAACAAAATATGGACAAGATAACTAAAAGAAAAATGTAAAAGAAGTAGCAATATAGTATGTAAGATGGAAGGGTGTGACTGGTAAAAAGTAAGTTTGCATGGAGTATGTTTGGTTGGGGTGAAAAGCATGGCATAATGCATATAAATGTGGTGAAGACGTTGACTTGAACCTATTCTGAAGAATTTTAATAACATAATTAGGAATATTGCATTGTCATAGGCAGTTATTAACCATTGTACACTTTCACTGTGTGTTCTTATATGTAAATGAAAAGATAAACATATGGGTAGATGTAGACATTAAAGGACAAGCTTGAGTGTTGCTCTTCTGCACCTTTAGTTTTGTGTTTTTGTTTATTGCTTATTTTTTGGTTGTTTCTAACAGAATCTTTCACTTGTCTTGACATTTTCTGATTAGAATAATTATAGATAAATACATATAGAAATAGATAAATAGATGATAGTGATAGAAGATAAATATAGATGCCTAATTTATAATATATTTATGTAAATATATTTATATTATTCACATTCTTCTCATGAAATAGCAAACCATATTGTATCTGGTTCTTGTAAAAAGTAACAATGTGTGCTGAATGCAATTCAAATAAAGGGTATGCCTAATCATTCCACCTTGAACCTGAAGACTGTAGCAGGAAGTACAGTTAAGTTGACAGGTGTGAGTCTAGTAAGTCACAATCCAGAGCTGATTTGTTAGCTTTAAACTACTGGAACCAATGATAAATGTTCCTACAAAAAATATAGTCATGAATATACAGGAGCTAAGTATGCAAGAGATCATTTTGTTTCAAGAGTCATAACTCATGTCAGTATCTAACATTCTTTACAGAGATTGCCTTTCATTTTTAAAAAGCTAGTAGTTCAGAGCTGAAACTGTCCATTTCTATTCAGAATAAATGAATACTTTATATCATTTGTAAAAGACTTACATCTTGAGTACATTAAAATTTCCTTAAGACATTAATGCATAGTAATAAAAATACAGAATCACTTTAAGGTTAAAGTCACAGGAAAAGTCATGTTCCCTACTGGGTTCCTGTTACCAAGAACATAACCCTATCCAGGACTTTAGTTACTAGCCAGTCTAGACAATGTGTAGATTCTAAGCATAATGAGAAGCACTGCTCAAAAGTTAACGTAGATAGTGACTGAAAAGGACACCCTATGACAGTCTTTGACCTCTGTATTCCATATGCACATGCATAAGCATACACACATGTGCACACATGCATATACACACAAATACAAAGTTAAATTTTTAAACCAGGAAATATATTCAATGAATAAGAAACATTAATTGTTGTTTATTATTGTTCCTAGGCTATTGTTAATAAAAAGAAACACATTTGTAGAACTAAGTGTATTTGTTATTATTTTGTAATATATATATATATATATGTCTGTGTGTTAGAGTGTGTGTGTGTGGTGTATGACTAATTTATGTGTTTTCATGTGTGTGGATATGTGTGAATGAGTATGGGATGACCAAAGATTTACTGGGGTCTCACTTGTAAGTGTTTGTCACACAAATGTGAGGATCTGAGTTCAAATGCCCAGACTGTTTATGGCCAGATAGAGAAGTCACTACTGAGTAGTGTCGACCAGTACGATCAGAGCTCCTACATGGGAATATGAGTTGGAAACGCAGGAGTTATCAGACCAGGTATACACAGATGTGGACAGAGAAAAACAATCTCAAAAGAGCAGAAGACTATAAAAAAGAACGAAGCTTTTCCTCTGACCTAAACCATGCACATTGTGGAATTTAAACACTTTCACAAACAAGTATGAATCATGGTACACACAAATAAACAAATTCAATAAATAAATCAAAGCACAGTAAATAATTTGAAAGACAAAACTTACTGTCTGTACAAAGTTGTACTTTAGGCATCTGTAGACCCACTCCAGGGTTATGACCTTCTCATATTTTTCTCCTTGACATTATGAACTATTCATAAGTGTATTTCAGCGAAAGATGAAGGATTCTTGTTGGAAAAGTGCTTTGAAAGAGTGAGAATCTTCACAGTGAATTATTTTAATGTCCTGAAAATTTGAGATAAGGAAATGGTTACTGAGGAGGTGCTGGTTAATGCTACCCTGTATTAAGCATATAGTATTAGCACCATGCATCTTTTATTCTTTGGCTTTCTGTGTTAGATATCAGAAGGATGTTCAATTTCACTTAGTGTTTGATCCCAACTAGCAGACATATGTCAGTGTATAACAGAATAATTGTGATTGTGTGGGCTCAGCTTGGTGCCTTCATCATTTTCTGTGCTGTCATACTCTTAAAATTACTTTACATTCCCCAACTTTGTGAACTATTATTAGGTTTGTTTCCCAACATTTTTGAACACACTGATTATTAAACTAGAGTCCCTCTTCAATGTAATTGCATACTCCAAGTCTGATTTTGTGGGAATAGATAAGGCCTGAAATTTGCTTTTCTTTCCTTCTTTCCAAAGATGTTTATATAATTTTTTCCTCATATGTATTTACAGGAAACACTGTCTTATAAAAGGTCCTTCACCTAAAGTGTATTTTGTTTGTGTGACTATGCTCATGTGTTGTGTGTATATTTTATGCATGAGTGAGCATTATTGTATATAGGTACATACACCCATTTGTGCATGTGTGATAGCAAGATGTCAACATCGAATGCCTTCCTCAACTATTCTCCACCATGAATCTCTTTGAAACTAGTTCTTTCCCTGAACCTGTCATGCATCAATTTGGCCAGTCTAGTTCCCCAGTCAGTGTCCCCCAGGATTCCTCCACAGAGCTAGTTTTCAGGCATCAATCTTCACACCAAGCTGTTAAAGTGTGATTATCATTGGATTACTTATTCTGCAGGGTAGGGAATCAGCAGTGCTGACTGTGTATCAATGTGATGACATTTTATAGCATTTTCAATGATGTCATCCAGCTAGAGTCTTTTGGTAGAAATGAACTTAAGATGACAATGACATTTTTCCCATAGAAATCTCAAAATCCAGTGTGGGCTAGATGTAGCAGATCTTCCCTGAGTACTATATGCTTGTTTGTTTGTATACACACACACACACACACACATATATATATATATATATATACATACACACATATATATATATATATACATATATATATATTAAGGATTTTTTTTAATATTAAATCAAGAGCCAATGATTCACATGGGCTAGCAAGCCAATGAGTCTCAGAAGTCTGCCTGTCTCTGCCACCCTGGCATTGAGATTATAATTTTATGCCACTACTACTAGCTTTTAAAAGTGGGTTTTAGAAAACAAATTTGTTCATTTTTTCAATGCAAAGGTTGTCTCTCTAGTTCCTGAATGTGGCAGTTTTAACCAAAATGGCAGCTTCTGATCAAGGAAATGGTCATAATATGAATCTGGTCTCAGTCTGTTCTCATGTCTGCAGCAATTATGCAGCCATAGAGTTGATGGATATATTAGATATAATAATGACAGAGAATTGAAGGGGTAGGGAAAAGAAGAGGAGAGAATTCAGCTCATTCTTTTCTTATATGAATATTAGGAAGGAACATTACCTCCACCGACTCTGACTCTGAGAGCTGTATGTGACAGTCAATGGATGTTTCATTGCTACAGTGCATGAAATGTTTTCCAGGAACCACTGCCCAAGGCATCCTCACATGAAGCCTTGCGATCTTCTCTGACTGGTCATGCTGTCTGCTGCATAGCAATTTAGTTCTATTCTATTTTTACAGGGACATTTTATATTAACCCTTGAAGTCTGACAGCAAAGCAGTGGGCTATCCCAGCTCCAGATCTGTTTTGGTACACCCATACCCCCGATCCCGGGCCCATGTAGTGTCACATATATTTTTGCTTTTCTAAATCTTTCCCTTTTCAGATAGTTGGATTTTTCTTCCATTGCTAAGAGAATCATAACCAAAAAAAACTCATTTGTATTCCAAGAAAGTGGTTTGGTTGTTCTTTGTCACTGAAAAGGAAAGTTTGGATTTCCTTTGATGTTAGAATCAGCTGCTTCTGCTTCATCTCAAAATAGTCATTTAGCTGATTATTTTCTGCATGCATAGCAACTGACAAATTATCTATTTCCCTAGTTCCTGCTTATGTGTTGGCAAGTGTGTGTGCACATGTGCATTTGCATGTGTGTGTGTGTGTGTGTGTGTGTGTATCTGGGTCTGAGTATGTCATGATATGAATGTAGAAATCAAAGGAAATTCTCAGGTGTTGGTATTCACTATCCATCTTTTTGGAGAAAGTCTTTTTATTATTTTTCTACTGTTTATGCACAGCTTCCAGAAATGCTTCCATCTACACCTTTTCTCTTACACAGGAGCACTGGAGTAACAGATGCTTGTGCCACTGAGTCTGGCTTTTACATGGGTCATGAGGTTTCAAACTTGTACCCTCATATTTGTGTACAATCTTTTTAATTCTCTCAAATATCTCTTTAATATGAATTCCATGTATTTTTCCCATCAAAATAAATAGTAAAAATAAAACAATAATAGCAACAATTGTTTTAAAGCACATACAATATTTTACTATAAGAAATATACTATACACAAAAACCTTTATAGACAAAACAAATAAGCATATGAGTATCAGACTACTCCTCATAAATACAGAACTAAACATAAAAAGTTGAGTTCTGGCTTGTAGTTTCCAGATGCAATAGTAAATTAAGAGAAGGTGCTTTCTGTCTTAAATCTGGGTAAGTTTGCTAGAGGCTGAAAGTCAGTAGGCATTATTTTCCATTATTCCTTGATGTTGGACTATAGTTTTCAGGATTTCCTCCTCTTTAGCTAACAAAGGCCTTCTTCAGTGTTCTCTATTATTAATAGTCTCTTCTGTTCTCAAATACACTCTTTGTAATCTAGAAAGTCTCTATTTTAACCACCCTGATTATCTCAGTTTAAGCTTTGTTATGCATCCTGCAACAGGGTACGCCCTCATATGTCCTTGGAAGGTATCCTGGAATGGACTTGGAATTTGCAAATTAGCAAGAAATAAAGTATTCATACTTTATATTTACAATAAATGTATCCACTAGAAACATAAGCTATGAAACACATATAAAGGATCATATGTTGATTAAAGCTTAAATTTCAAAGAAGAGAGGAAAACGAGGAAATGGGTTAGGAGGTTTGCAGTTGAGGTTAAAGAAAATGGCTGATAATAGCTGAGACAAGAGTCCTTTCTACTCAGGAGTAGGGAGTAAGTGGTTATAGAAAAATAAATACTTTATTTTTACTGTGAACAAAGAACTCCTAATCACACATGGTCTCCAAGAACTGTGTTCAGAAACATGGATAGACACCTCCTATAAAGTAAAATAAGCCAGATTCAGAATGACACATCATTCACTTTTTTTTTTTTGCATATGGAACCTGGAATTTCAAATTATTCTTGTGTGTGTGTGTGTGGGGGGGTCCCTTTGTGTGAGCACAAGAATGTGAGGCACAAATATGTGTCAGTACACATGTGAGCATATGCATATGAAAACCAGAGTGCTGTGGCTTAAATAAAAATGACTCCTATAAGGCCATATATCTGAATGCTTGGTCCTTAGATGGTGAACTGTTTAGGAAGGATTAGGTGGTACAGCCTTTTGGAGGAGATGTGTCACTGGGGTTGGCTTTGAGGCTTCAATGACTCGCAATAGCCTGAGTCTCCATCTTATTCTGCCTGCTGCCTGTGAATCAGGACGTATGCTCTTAACTATTATTCTACTGCCATCCTTGATTCCTGCTACCATGTTCCCTACCTTATGGTCATTAAATAACTTTGTGTAAAGGGTAAGTGAGGGTCTAACTATAGCTTTCTTTTATAAACTGCCTTGGTCATTGTTTCTTTTCTTAGCAATAGAACAGTGACTAAAACAGTCTGACTTTGTGTGATATCCTTAGTCACTGTATTTAAGTCAAGTTCTGTTGATTGGCCAAATGGTCAGTGGCCCAAGAGATCAGCCAGTCTCTGCCATCCTTTTGCATCAGCACTAGGAATACAAGCACCTTCTGTTGTACCATCAATTTGTGCCCTAGGTATATAAAACCAGGTTTTAATGGTGGGTAACAAGTATTTTTCCACTGAAAAATCTTCCCAAACCCTGAAACTCAGATTTTATATAGAGTCTAAGAAAGAAAATAATCAAAAATCAAAGATGAGGAAATTGTCAGGTGTCTGGGGGGAAGCTCAGAGCAATGTGGTTTCTGAGACTACTTTTCCAGCTCAGCAGGTTACAACACCATATTTTGGGTATCATATTCTAAACCACAATAATCATTGCCTTATGTATCACTTGTCTCTAGACACTGGTCAGATCAGAGGAAGTAAGCTATATCATATTATAAATATGAAAAAAATCTAATTAAAAAACAGCACAAAGCATTCAAGTCATTTCAGTTCTGCAGACAGCAGGGTTCATTCATATCTCAATAAGTTTTTCTACATCCTGTAGAATTTATATTTGGGACTTGAAAATTCTGTGTTCATTACACTTTGTGGTGTATCTGTGTATCCAGATTTGACGTCCCTTATATTACCATGTTTTTATGACTTAGGATTCACTTGGATTGTTGGAGACAGAGTGGTCCCACCTTTCCCTCAACTTCCTTTCTATTGTCCAACTTCCCAGTGTTGCTCCTTCCTCTCTACAGATGCATGTTAACCTAAGAATCTCCTTCCTGACAAGAGCTCCTTGGCTCTACCTGGAACAATTGACAATTGATGCAGAGTCTATAGATGTGGCAGGAAGGTCAGATTGGGCAGATCTGACAAGGAGAACCCAGAGTACAGTCAGAGTGGAGTGGCTCTGCAATACATAGAGATTGATTCTTAAATTCAGAGAATGGCACCAAAAACCTAGGTTGAGGGCTGAGTTAAGCTCACAGAGAAAAAAGAATCAGACATTTTTAGTGAAATACAAAACAGAAAAGAATGAAACATTATCTTTGTTAGAAAATGATAAATATGGAAAAAATTAAATATGCTTATAAACTATATGTGAGTTTTGGAAAGCATCACAGGATTCAGTGCTAACATATAACATATAATAGACTGTATATACAAACAATAAAATATTAGAAACTTTGTAAAATAATTAATAAATATTATTTTAGAAGATTCTATACATTATTATTTTAACTTAAAATTTGTGTCATACCATAAATTGAAAAAAAAAATACCATAAATTGAAAAAATTTAACTTAAAATTTGTGTCATACCTTATTTTGGAAGCTGTAACAGTGAAACTTAAAATGAAGAAGATATTTGCAGGTGCAGGAGAAATTCTACCTTTTAAAGGTGTCGCATTAAACATATTTATAATGCAAATTTAGTAGACTTTTCCAGAAAATTCTTAAGAAGTTATTATAGACAAAGTGATTATAAATTTATATTGAAAAGCAAGCAAGCAAACATACAAAAACATGCGAAATAAGGATCCATTTTTCATTGATACTCAAATTTTCATAAATTTATCAGGTTACGATCACCCACATGACTTAGAATTTCTTTAGGATAAGTATATGGCAACAGCTTAGCTGGGGGGTTTTCACTCAAGTTCTGTCAGACTGAAATCCAAATGTCAGACCATTTTTTTCTCACACCATGTTACCATGAATCAACATTAACTGATAGACATTTTAAAAAGCCATTGACTAGGGTCCAGAGAGATGACTCAGTGGATTAAGATGATTGTCACCAAGATTGATGACCTGAGTTTGATCTCTAGAACTCACATGGTTGGAGGACTGACTGACTTTCATATATCATATATAAGCATTGTGTGTACTTCTACACATACACACACCTACATACATACACACATTCAAACAATGTAATTTTAAATGTTGTCTTCTGATATCTGCACATACAATGCCACACATATTCACACAGAGAGATAAATAAATAAATGAAATTATAAAAATAAAACAGCCACTGGAAGACAAGGCATTTGGGTAAAAAAAAAAAAGTCTTATATTTTATTTATTTATTTATATTTTGAAACTCAGTGTAGATCTGGGTATTGGCTGTTTCTACATAACTTCTTGTTTCCTTCATTGTGTCAGCAAAGAGAATCTGCTATACCAAGAAGAGATACAGTATGCACTCCTGTCACTCAGCTTGTTAGATGTAGATTAGAAAACTTGCCAGTACAAAGAAATTTCCCAGAATCTGGAGAAAGGAGAACATCACATGTCAATAGTCTTCAAGAGTTCTCAATTTTAAAAGTAGAATTTTTACTGATTGTCACTTTGGAACCATGATAAAGTTGAACAATTCTAAGTTGAGCACATTAAAAGCCAGAACCACCTCTACATAGCAGCTTTACTCATATCTAGAGACTTGAGATCACCTGCTGTCCTTCAGTAGGTGAGTAGACAAGCAAGTTGACTACTCTCTGTGTAATAAAATGCTACTCAGAAGCAAAAGGGAACACCACAAAATATTCATAGCAACTTGGATGACCCTCAAAGATATTTTCAGTAGCATTATACTGTGTGAATGAAGCCAATCTCAAAGGTTTAAATTCCACGATGCCATTCATCATTCTCAACTAACTGTCTAGTCACAAGAATGTATAATACATTGGTGTTGCCAGTGTTAGGAGCCAGGACTGGAGACAGCACACAAGCCTTTGTGGAACCATAGTACTCTGTATCCTAAATATAAGGATGCCAGTCAGTTCTACATGTTGGTTAAAATGCATAGGCCCACATATCAAATGAACTGCTTCTACTTTGTTTCTTTTAATTTAAAAATTTCAAAGTTCATCAACTATTAATTCTGAAATTACCTCACAAGTTATATGTCTGTGGAAAACATTAAAAAGGCTGTGTTTCAAAAGTAAGTGTTGGAAGAGTGCTCTCAGCCCTACACAGGTAATACACTGCTCCAGGGTGTGGAAGGGATGTAAAAGGCAGAGGATAGGGAGGTGTGCAGCCACAAGAATCCCATGGCTACTATATTCATGAAGTCACTGAGGCTTTAGTTATCTGCTTAACACTGAGGCCTCAACACCTCATCAATATGGAGGAGTCATAAGGTCCAACCCTCCCCTAGGAAGTTCTGGAAATTAACAGTTACAGGGGGAAGTGATATCATTTATTTCCATGTATAAGCACAAATATATTTCTATTGTTCTAGTAAAAATCTTGACATCAATGTTGAGGCAAGAAATCCTAATTAAACTCTATGTGTCACACACAAAGGGGTATGTGAAAGTAGGTAATTTGTTGAAAAGAGTTTCAACTGCAGAAGTGAGGAAATAAGAGACTAAAATGGTGTGACTGAAGACTAGTTACATTCATTATATCATAACACAATTTCATACAATAAAAGGCTGATTCTCTTTGTTGAACTCTATACTGGGTCTTGGGTTAAATATTTGCATTCATAGCTTTAGGGCTGAGAGTGTCATAGCTTCTATTGGGAGGTATAGCAGAATGAAAAACCTAAGAATTGAAAGTCAAAGGGTCACACTTAGGTCTATTCTACCAAAAAAGTTCCCATTTCTATGTACTTGGCAAGGGCCATTCTTATAACTCATTTAATAACTGGCTTTAAACTCTTTTTTAATGGACCCTTGAAGTAACATCATAATTCTTCTATAAAACATTATAACTTTTAGATATCTTTATAAGCATTTATCAGGCATTGGGGAGTGAGTGGTGGAAGATTTTTTGGTAATTGGTCTAGTAACGGTATATGAATCAATTCTAGATCTGTATAATAACACTCTGCCTAAAGTAAACAAGACTGAATGGTTGCAATGTGAAGAGGAGAAACCTCTGCTGATGTCTGAGTAAAATAAAAGAAGAACAAACAAGGAAAAACTTTAGGGAGTGATGGAAATATTGGTTGCTTTGATGGTGGTAAGGATCCCATGGTATATACATATGTTCATGTTTATGCATGTGTACACATGCTATACATACAGTTTATCAGATATCAGTTGTACCTATATAAAGCTATTGGAAAAAATAAATCAACCCTGTTGTGGAGCTTCTTGGGATCTACATCATTAAGGCTACCATGAACCATTTCAGTTACTTCTTTGAGATGAGAAAATATCTATGTCAAACTTCAAGTGTTTATTCTCTAGGAATAAAAAAATTAATTATATAGTTTGACAAGTTTCCATTATGAAGAAAATCTGTTTTTTTAATAGTATGGGCACATATTCTAAACTTAGAAAGACCTGATTTCATTTTTTCTTGACATTTTCAGTTCAGAACTTATCAGGTGTATAAAGACAATCATAGCCAGAGCCCAATATAAATAATGATTACTCAATATCTTTAAATGTCACAAATATTTCTTGCAACATGTTAGAGGAAATTTTAAGAATCATCCTCAGCAGTGCCTTCTTCCTACCTAGTTCTATACTCCAAAAGCTTTAGGAATCTCTCCTCATTCACAGGTCAATCAAACAGGTGACTATGGCTATTATGTAATATCTACACAGATATTCAAAAGACAATAACTACACTTCCACCAATAAATTTAGCTCTGTCCTAGACCATGAAGGTAAGATACAATCAAAGCATATATCTTCTCCTTTAAAGAGCCAAAAAGTGAGAGAATTTTAAAAAATGCTTGCAAAACAATATTTGCCACAGTTGTAAGTTCTCAAAAGAGACAATAGTATTTGGTGGATTTAATTATACTCTCTAATTTTTACAATCAATGTGTGATAATTTTATTCTTCTTTGGAAAATAGTTTCTCCAAATATAGAAAGATATGCCAAGGGTCTTACAGAAGTAAACCCAAGGTCACAATTTTCCTAATTCAGCCCCATCTACCCAGATGTCACTATAATCAACTTCAGAGAAGACACATTGGATTTTTATCCATCTCATGATTGGAATGTTTGGAGTTAGTTATCCTTAAAATATGAGCCAAGATCAAATATGCACAATGTCAATAACATGAAATAAAGATTGACAGAGAACACTGACTGAGTCAATTTATTCTAAATGTGCTTTGTGTGGGGATAAGGAAGAAGTAGAGAGAGAAGGGGGATTATTTAAAATACAGTGTAATGACATTACAGAGATCATTTTACTTCTAATTTCAGTAAAGAAGGGCAAAACCACTTAGTTACATGTAAATGTGCTGTTATGCATTTAGTGAGCTCCAATATTTCAAGGCAGATGGTATTCTTCAAGGATGTAAGAGATTTCTAACTGCACCCTGAATAAACATTTGTAATTTCCACCATCATTATATATGTCTTTTCCTCCCTAACCAAGAAGTTAACACAATAATGACATATATAATTAATGTCAGTTTTAATTTTCTAATCTTAAGACGCTTATTCACTAAAAAATCACATTTGTCTACAGATGAATAGATGATTATCTTGTCTCCTAAACTAGCCTCACAAATAAGCTACTATAATTGAAATAAATATACATAAATTTATGTTAATTTTTTGCACTTTGAATGCCATCAATTTACATGTTTTTCAAAGCTTCCTATATTATTACAGTAACTAGATTTTCAAAAGAACATTAAAATTGGCACTTTTACTGAGATTGTTCTGACATTAATGAGATCTTTAATATAACACAGCTTACTCTATAACCTGGGTAGACAGGCCACAAGGAGACTAACTCATGTTCTTTGCATATGTAATTGTTAAGCATGATGGTGTGTGTATGTGTGTGCAAAATCAACCTGATAGAATACTGAATTACTTATTCTTTATAGTATCCTGCCTTATGGGATGTCTGAGAGGGAGATTCTAGGTTGGGTTAGGTTAGGTGGGAGATCCAACTTGAGTATGGGCAATATGCTGTGCCTTGGGGACCTGGACAGATAGCAAACTGAGAATGAGCATTTATTTCTCCCTGCATTCTGACTGCAGATACAGTTTGACCTGCTGCCTTGGCTTCTTCAGTCATGACTTCCCTGTTTTTAGGACAATACCTTCTAAAAACATGAGCAAAATAAGTTTGTCTTTTTTTTCTTTTTTTTAAAATTTTGAATAAAGTGTCATTTTTTTTTATCCATGTATCCCCTTATTCAAACTACCTTTCTACTTTCGCCCCTCCCAGTCACCTTCTCTTCTCCCTATCTCCTTATTTCCCCTCCCCAGAAAGGGCTTTTTTAACTTGCTTTTGTCACATATACTAATTAACACAGCTAGGAAAGTATTTAATAGAGTGAGTTGTGCAATTTCCTGAGTATGGCCACAAAACCAGAGCACAGGGACTGCAAAGCTGCCCTCACACTGAATCTCCTGCCTTGCAATGGAGAGAAAACATGGCACAGGAAGACACTTTACTTACCAAGCTGCCACTATGGGAAACTAAAACTGTTCTTGAGATAAAATCAATGACATCACTAAATACTCTATAAATAAGGCAAAGATATGAGACAAAATGCTGTATACCAGTGAAGGTTGTATACCAGCTGTCTGCATAGACAGCAGAAACCTGACTAGTTCAAACCTTTGTGAGGATGTAGCTATAAAAATTTCTTCAGTCACATGTCTTCCTCAAGATGAGTTGTGAGGAGATGCCTGAATTGAAGGACAAGGGCAGATTGATAGAAGATAGGCCATGAAATGCATGTAATCAGAAGGTCTGGGTCTTATAACAAGTGAGAGAACCCAGACTCAGGAAGACATTCACATATGTTCCCTCCCATCTGTGTTCCAGAGCTCCAAATCATTGGATAGGAGGATAGAACCTGGAATAACCTTAAAAACCAATGATATATAGGGAGTCATAGTTTTTTGTTTTGTTTTGTTTTTAAAAAGAAAGAAATTCTAAAAAGTACAGCATTGTGATTCCTGTTATAGGAAGGGGAAGATGGAGGAGGAGTGTATTTAACTGAGCAATGGGGAGCAAGGGCAATACAGAAGATGAATGAGAAGGAGGGACAAAATCACTAAGGAAGGCTAAAGAAGTCATAGGAGGACATATTGTTTGATATTTTTCTAAATTCTCTCTCTTTGTGTCCGTGTGTGTGTGTGTGTGTGTGTGTGTGTGTGTGTGTGTGTGTGTGTGTGCCACAGCATGTGTGTAGAGGTCAAACATAAGTTTGTGAGTCAGTCCTTAACATTCTTTCTTTGAGATAAAGAGCGTTATGTCTTGCCAATGCATCTGTCTGGGTAGCTGGGCTTCAGGCTTCCAGGGAGTCTTCAGTCTTCCTCTCCTGTTTCAAATTAGAAGCACTGGCATTGCAGACAGGCACTTCTGTGTTAGCTTTAAACAGGCTCCAGGGAGCCAAATTCACGTACTTAATATTGGACAGAAAGTGCTTTCTCCAGATCTAGATTGAAATTTACAAATGTCAAGTTTCTCCAGGCATCAAGAGTACAGCAGTCAAACTGCACTTTGTATTATAATGAGAACTGCATAAATAGCTTCTTCAATAGGCTTTTGAAACTATAATTTTCCTTCTTAGTTGTAGGATCCTTTATGATCAACAGAGACTAAATTGAGTTATGAACTTCGGAGCAGCTAATTAAACACACACATGTACACACACACACACACACACACACACACACATAAAAACAAGAACAAAACTTATTTTTGAAAATACTATTAAAATATTATTTAGAAAATATTATTCTGAAACAATATTATTTAGAAAAATGTATAAAAACAATTAGATGGTGAAGTTTTTACAGTTCGGGTGGAAGCATGAGATGAACACCTTGTCACCTGCAGTGAGAAGAAGCCAGTGTGCAATGAGATAGTGAAACTGGACAGCTCATTAAGGAGGAGGAAAAGAGTAGGGCTGCATCCAGCTGGCTCCAGACATGAATTGCTTGAATATTACAAAATTATACAAGCAAATTTTTCTGGTCCTTGGTCAGGAGTTCCCAGGAGCAACACAGGAAATTGAAGCTTTCAGGTATGTCTTCTCTGCTTTGCTAAGAGAAGTCAGTAACAAATGTCCTAATGCTCACAATGTCAGTCTTCTACAGATTCAGAGAGGTAGCTGATTCCACCCCTTTGCTCTGATACATTCTATGTTCAGCTAACAACAAAAACTCAGCCTAATGCTAAGATAGTTGAGAAAACTGCATTTGTTAAAAGTTAAAATAAATACTTCATTATTATGTAATTACTTTTTTCTGAAAATTGAATTTAGTATTAGAAAAACGGAAGGTTTTAGAATTAAGTAGCTGTGTGTGTGAGAGACAAAGGAGAGAGAGATTTCAACCTTGTTAATTTGAGTTATTTGATTTACATGAATCTGTATCTCTGTGAGTATATAGCCACGAATATGGGGTTCAGGTACCTCCAGATACCAATACAGGATATTGGATCCTCTGGAGCTAAGGTTACAAGCTGTTAACTCTGAGTTTTACTCCCAGAATTGTAAAATAAAAAGAGAAGTTATGCTTTTGGTTTTTACCAATTTTCTTTTTTTTTTTTAAATTTCTATATCTTGGTGCAAAGTTATTTAAAGAAAAATGGCTGATGGCATTTATATATTTAGTACTTACAGAACTGCTTATTTCTACATCAGTGGCTCTTTGTGAATGGCCAGGCACATAGTTCTGCTTTCTCAACTATACTGTATCTGTAACCACTCTCTAGTTCTTCTTGTAAAAATTCTGAGTCAAAAAGAACATTTCTTCAACTCTCAAATTACTGAGTTGCCTGCAGTTCTATGTATAGGATTAAAACCTCAGTGGGATTTCCCCAGCCACTTTAGCATGACTATTCTTGTGCCTGTTCAGCCTATATTCAGTCGTGTAGCTCATACTTTATAGATACTGCTCGTGACATTACTAGGAGACATATTCACTCAGCAGACTTCCTTTTCCTTTGGCTCCTAATACACATTCTAATGCCTCTCTCAGTAATGTTTCCCAAGCCTTAGGTATAGAAATATTTTCTAGGTTTTCAACTGGGACTGGACTTTACAACTCCACATTGTTGTTTTATTCTGGATGTGGTTTTTTTTGTAATGTTCTCCATTTATTACAAACAGAAATTTTCTTGATGTGGAATAAAGACTTCACTTATGTGTAAATATACATACAAATATTCAGAATATAGTTAGGGATTATGCTGTTTTATTAAAGGGGTAATTGTAGATTCACCTCCAAGAGTAACCCAGGCTAGGTTTCAGTACTAAACATGATTTTGTCTTGTTCAGTGGGTCTGAAGTTCAATTAGAGACCTTCATGGCACCTTTAGGGTTACTGGGCCATTCTGTTTTTTTCATGGTTCATAGATAGTGTTGGAAACTTGTTCCATTGTCTTGATTCCATGCCTGCTTTTGGGCCATTGTCCTAATTAAACTTTCTATTGCAGTGATGATAAAGTTCTTATATTAAAATATAAATAAATTTAAAAGTCTTAGAGTTTGGGGAATATGGGATTAAACATTAAACCTTGAGTTTACATTTCTATTATTATTATTAATGAGGAAATCCCTTTTCATATGGCATAGTTTACCCAAAGGTTAATTTCATTTAATAATAGAAATGCAACTCCTAGAAAATATTTTTTTAAGACCCAAACAGAAGGCCCCAGCTTCCTGGATTATTCCGAAGGTGTGATGAACATAAGAATTGGGATAATGAATACAGATCAATAGGGGACAAGCAAGGTAACACTTTGTCACTGGAAAAAAAAAACTTAGGGAGCCTCTCTTAGGCCCTAAGGTCAAATTCAGTTTAACAATTTTCTATCAGCAATGAAGAAACAGAAAATTGCCTCCACAGGGCAATTAAGACTTGATATCTACCTAGTCATTAAATCCAAACTAATTTATAATACTAAACAATGACTTTTATTTTATTAGGTAAGCAAAAACATTTTCAAAATTAATAAATTTTCTGTTGCTAGAAAACACTTTTCTCTTAACAAAAATGTAAATTCACAAAAGAGAAACATCCCAAATTTAGGGCTGTAAAAGGGCTTTGTTTTTCCATGAAAATAAAATCATCTAACTGAGGAATCTGAAGACCACAAGAAAATTGAGACATCTGAAAAAGTGGGTGGATGAATCATTCATAAAAAAAAAAATATTCCAAGAAAAGGAATAATATTTCTAAGAAGATAAGTTTTTTTTAAATCTTCCCATAGTTTTGTTTCTGGTGCTCTCTATAAACATAAAAAAGCAAATGGTCTTTTGGTGTTCCCAATTAAAAGTCAAGCTGGCTTTGGAGTGGAAGTTTGCATCTTTACTTCTCTAAGTACAACTATGATTGTTAAAAGAAAACCCTATATCTTAGTCTTATATGAGAACAGCCATCTGCTATGTGACAGAAAAAACAAATTAAGAGACTATTCTACTGCAATTAATCTCATAATTCTTGGATTCTTTAAAAATATTCGTTTTATTTTTTATTATTTTAATAACTTATTTTTTATGAATGAAGTCGTATTTTTTATCCCTGTGTATCCTTGTTCAAGTTCCCTTCCCCCTCCCACCCTTTCCAGTCACTGTCTCCTCTACACAGCTCTTTATCTCCTCCTGAACAAAGGTAGGAGGTCCCAAGGTCCCAATATGGCTCAGCTCAGCATCCACTCCTGGCAGATCTAGTTTCCTCACCTCAACATCAACACTTTAAGTCAGGTGTTCCTCTGGAGGGAGTGGGATCCAAGGTGCCAGTTCAAGGTGTTTCAGATTCCAAGCTATTCAGTGATTGTGGTTTGCACCTTGGACATTTTGCTTTTTGCTTTTTTGTTTAGAGTCCACTAATGAGTGAGCACATCCCCTACTTATGTTTCCGGGTTTGTAATACCTCACTCAGGAGGCAAATTTTAGGATATAATTTTTTCTTGCTAAGTAGTACTCCATTGGGTATGTATACCACAGTTTGTAAATCCATTCTTCAGTTGAGGGACATCTAGGTTGTTTCCAGGTTCTTGCTATTACAAATAATGCTGCTATGAACATAGTTGAGCTAATACCTTTGGAGTGTGAATGTGCCTCTTTAGGGTATACACCCAGAAGTGGTATTGCTGGTTCCTTGGGGAGATTGATTCTTAATTTTCTGAGAAACTGCTATATTGCATTCCAAAGTGGCTGAACATGCTTGCACTCCCACCAACAATGGAGGAGTGTTCCTTTGCTCCGCATCCTCTCCAACATAGGCTGTCATCAGTGCCTTTTATATTAGCCAATCTAACAGGTGTTAGGTGGTATCTCAAAGTTGTTTTGATTTGCATTACTCTGATGGCTAAAGATGTTGAGCACTGCTTCTAGTGCCTTTCAGCCATTTCTTCTGCTAAGAATTCCCTTTTTATTTCTGAATCTCATTTTTTGATTGGTTATTCAAGGTTTTGGGCTCTACTTTCTTGAGTTCTCCATGTACTTTAGAGATCAGTCCTCCATCACTTGTAGGGTTGGTGAAAATCTTCCCATTCTGTAGGCTGACATTTTGTCTTATAGACTGTGTCCTTGGCTTTACAGAAGCTTCTCAGTTTGAGGAGGTCCCACTTACTGATTGGTGTTTGTAGTGTCTGTGCCATTGGAGTTATATTTAGGAAGTGGTCATCTGTGCACATACTTTGGAGGTTATTTCCGACTTTTTTTTCTGTCAAGTTCAGAGTGGCTGGGTCTATGTGGAGGTCTTAGATCAACTTGGAATTGAGTTTTGTGCAGGGTGACAGGCTTGGATCTCTTTGCATTTTTCTACACACTACCATCCATCTATGCCCACACCATTTCTTAAAGATACTATCTTTTTTCCATTGAATATTTTGGGCCTCTTTGTCGAAAATCAGGTGTTCATTGGTTTTTGGGTTAATGCCCTGATCCTCAACTTGATTCCATTCATCCACAAGTCTGTTTTTAATGCCAGTACCAGGCTGTTTTTAATAATGTAGCTGTATAGTGTAACATGAAGTCAGGGATGGTGATGCCTACTGAGGTTCTTTTCTTGAGTAAAATTGTTTTGGTAATCCCGGCTTTCCTGTTATTCCAAATGAAATTGAGTATTGTTCTCTCAAGGTCCATAAAATGTTGTATTGGGATTTTGATGGAAAGTGAATTGAATCCAAAGATTGCTTTTGATAGGACTGCCACTTTTACTATGTTGATCCTACCTATCCAGGAACATGGGAGAGCTTTCCATTTTCTGATATCCTGTTCAATTTTTTTTCAGTGATTTAAAATTTTTATCAAACAGATCTTTGGTTAAAGTTACTCCAAGGTATTTAGTGCTAATTGCAGCGATTAAAAACGGTGATATTTCCCTTATTTCTTTTTCAGTCCTTTTATCTTTAGTGTATAGGAAAGCTACTGATTTCTTTCAGTTAATCTTGTATCCTGCTACAATGCTGAAGGTGTTTATCAGTTGTAGAAATTTCCTGGGAGAATTTTGTGGATCACTTATGTATACAATCATAGCATCCGCAAATAGAGATAATTACACTTCTTCTTTTTCGATTTGTATCCCCTTCATCTCCTTTCATTCTCTTATTGCTTTAGCTAAAACTTTGAGAACTTTATTGAATAGATAAGGGGAGAGAGGACATCACTGTCTAGTTTCTGATTTTAGTGTGATTGTATTGAGTTTTTCTCCATTAAGTTTGATGTTGACTATTGGCTTCTTCAAAATTGCATTTATTATATTTAGATATTTTTTCATTATTCCTAATGTCTCCGGGGATTTTATAATAAAGGAATGTTGGTTTTTGTCAAAGCTTTTTTCAGCATCTAAGGATATGATCATGTGTTTGTTTCCTTCAGTTTGTTTATATGATGGATGATATTTATGGTTTTTCATATGTTGATCCATCCCTGCATGTTTGGGGTGGAGCCTACTTGATCATGGTGGATGGTATATTTTATATATTGTTGTATATGATTTCCAAAATTTTGTTGAAAATTTTTGCATCAGTATTCATGAGGGAAATTAGTCTGTTATTCTCCTTCTTTGTTGCATCTTCAGTGGCTTGGGTATTAGGGTAATGCTGGCCACATTAAAGGAATTTGGCAATATTCCTTCAGTTTCTACTCTTTGAAATGGTTTGAGGACTAATGATATTAATTCTGTTTTGAATGTCTGATAGAATTCTTCACTGAAACCATCTGGACCTGGGCTTTTTTTTCTTGGGAGGTTTTTAATGACAGTTTCAATTTCCTTTAGGGTTATAGGTCTGTTTAGATAATTATTCTGTTCTTCGTTTAATTTTGATAAATGTAACCTGTCCAAAAAGCTGTCCATGTCATCTAGGTTTTCCATTTTTCTGTAATATAGATTCTCAAAGCATGAACTGATAATTGTCTGGATTTCCTGGGGGATCTGTTGTTATGTTCCCCTTTTCAATTCTGATTTTGTTGATTTGAACACTCTATGTTTTTTGATTAATTTGGCTAAGGGCTTATCTATCTTGTTGACTTTTCAAAGAACCAGCTCTTTGATTCATTGATTCTGTGTATTATTCTTTTTGGTTCAAATGTATTGATTTCAGCTCTAATTTTGATTATTTCTTGCCATTTACTCCTTCTAGGTGAGTTTTCTTCTAATTGTTCTAAGGCTTTTAGCTGAGCTATTAGGTCTCTAGTGTGGGATTTCTCTAGGTTTTTCATATAGGCATCTAGTGCTATGAATTTTCCTCTTAAGACTGCTTTCACTGTGTACCAGAAGTTTGGGTACATTGTGGATTCATTTTCATTAAATTCTAGAAAGACTTTGATTTCTTTTTTAATTTCTTCCTTAACTCAGAGGTGGTTCAGCTGAGTGAAGTTTAGTTTCCATGAGTTGGTAGGCTTTTTTTGATTTTTGATGTTGTTGAACTCTAACTTTAGGCCCTGGTGGTCTGATAGGATATAAAGGATTATTTTCATTTTTTGTATCTGTTGATATTTGCTTTATGACCAATTATGTGGCCAGTTTTAGAGAAAGTTCCATGAGAAGCTGAGAAATATGTATATTCTTTTCATTTGGGTGGAAGCTTCTGCAAATAACTATTAAATTCATTTGCATCATAATCTTTGTTAGACTACTTATTTCTCTGTTGAGTCTATGTTTGGTATACCTATCCAGGGGTGAAAGTCTGGTATTGAAGTCTCCCACTATTAAGGTTTAAAAATTGATGTGGAATTTGAGCTTTAGCAGTGTTTCTTTTACATAGATAAGTGATCTTAAATATTGGGTATAAATATTCAGGATTGAAATCTCCTCTTGACCAATTTTTCCTAAGATGAATAAGTAATGTCCATCTTGGTCCCTTTTAATTGCTTTTAGCTTAAAGTCTACTATTTTAAATATTAGGTTGGCAACTCCAGCTTGTTTCTTAGTGCTATTTGTTTGGAAAATCTTTTCCCAATCCTTTACTCTGAGCCTGTGTCTGTCTTTGTGGTTGAGTTGTTCTTCTTGTATGAAGCAGAAGGATGGCTTTTATTTTTGTATCCATCTTGTTAGTGTTTGTCTTTTTATAAGTGAGTTGAGTCCATGGATATTAAGGAATATTAGTGAGTACTGATTGATGTTTTCTGCTATTTTGCTGGTAGCGTGTATGCATTTCCTTTCTCTGGGCTTTCTTCTGTGGAATTATTGAATGTTTGTGGTTTCATGGATGTTTCAGGGTTCCCTAGGTTGAAGTTTTCCCTCTACTGCTTTCGGTAGGGCCATATTTGTGGATAGGTATTATTTAAATCTGATTTGTCATGAAATTTCTTGTTTACTCCATCTATGGCGATCGATAACTTTGCTGGGTATAGTAGTCTAGATTGACATTATGCTCTTTTAGTGTCTGTATAACTTCTGACCAGGACCTTCTTGCTTTCATTGTTTCCATGGAATAATCAGAAGTTGTAGTGATGGATCTGCCTTTATAGGTTAGTTTGTGCTTTTCTTTTATAGCTCTTAAAATTTTTTCTTTGTTCTGTATGTTTTGTGCCTTGATTATTATGTGGCAAGTGGATTTCTTTTGTGGGGTCATATCTATTTGTTGTTCTGTAAGCTTCTTGTATCTTTATAGGCATTTACTTTTTTAAGTTAGGAAAGTTTTCTTCTATGATTTTATTGAATACGTTATCTGTGCTTTTTGAGGTGGTTTTCTTCTCTTTGTTTTTTTTCCTATTATTCTCAGGTTAGATCTTTTCATGGTGTCCCAGATTTCCTAACATTTCTTTTTATAGCTTTTTTGGTTTTAGTATTTTATTTGACTTATGTATCTATTTTTGCTACTTTGTCATCCACTCCAGAGATTCTCTCTTCCATCTCTTGGATTCTGTTGGTTATGCTTGAATTTGTAGTTCCAGCTCTTTTCTTCAGAGTTTCCATTTCCACCTTTGCCTCATTTTGTGCCTTTTTTATAGCTTCTATTTCAATTTTTAGTTCCTAGAATGTTTCTTTCATTTTTTTGTTTTCTTTTTCTTGGTTTTCTTTAAAGAATCTGTTCATCTCTTCCAATTTTTTGTTTGCATTTTCCTCTATTTCTTTAAGGAAAGTTTTTTATATCTTCTTCAAAGACTAAACCTATTCTTAATGTAGCATTATTGTCTCTAAATTTGTTATATGATTAATATGTATATATATTTATATATGTGTTTAAATCTAAACTTTGTGTCATAACATTAATGGTTATAGGAGGTACTAATTCTAAAACTAGACTTCCTCTAGCTTCCTGTGCATGACTTATGCATTATATCTAAAGAGTAGGACTAGTAACCTCTGAGTTTATTATATAAACAGCTGTTGGATTGGCCAGGTAAGATACATAAACTTCAGACTGTATCTACCCCATCCTTTGAACCATGAGTCTTATTTACAAATATAAAGAGTGTTAGTTCAAGCTACCTTTAGTGGCAGTGACAAAGCTGGTCCTGGTACAGAGTTCTTACCAAGCTATAGCATGAGCAACCAGGCCACTGCTAGAGAAGGAAGTCATTTACTGCAGAATTGCAATTCCTGGTAAAATAAAAATAGATTGGGGTACAGCATCTATTTGTGCCAAAGTTAAAAGTCTTTACAAATTTAAACATTAAAATTTTAAATTTAAAATATCTAATCTCTCTAAAATTTGAAACTCTCTTTGAAAGTTTGAATGTCTTTCAGCAGTAGAGTCTTTTAAAAATTAAAATAAAGTACCTTTTTCAAAAAGGAGGAACAATCATACAGTCACAATCTGAACCAAAACCAATCTTCAGCATATAAATATCTCAGTGTTGAATTATCTGGAATTTGCTCATCATCTTCTGGGATGTTCCAAGGAGCTCAAGTATCTTTTCTTGTTCAGCCCTCAGAAACACAGCTTGTCTTCTATCCTTCAGCTGTCCCTACTTTATTGCTACTACTGTTCTTGGCTGTCATACCCTGGTACTGGCATTTGCAAAACACTGGGGGCTTAAGCTGTACTTTCACCAAAAGTCTGTGATAGGCTCTCTTCATGGTGCCAAGTCTCAACATATGTGCATGACCCCTTCAGTCTTAGCCTTCAGCAGCCACTGAGATTGCACCTTTACTGGTGGTCTCTCCTGGTTTCTCCAAGTGGCAAGCCAAATCTCTTGTCAATGACCCTTTTATTTCTTAAAAACCCATATCCCTTGGGTGATTGTTAAACTACCCTCTTCAGCTATAGAAATAACTTGTACTTTACCCTCCCCTGAACCAAATCTTATTTGTGCTGACTCTTAGGAAACACTTTCCAAAAATTTCACATCAGCTATGTTAGACTTCTCTTAATCTCCACTAAATTGTCAGGTCCAAATGACCAATATCAAGTATCCCAGCAAAATAAAAGCTTCTTTTTTGTATTTATGATGTCTTATTTAATCACAGTTGATTCTTCAGCCCCAGATATCAGAACAGCAATATTTTGAATCAAAATAGTAAACAATGTGATAGTTTTTATTTTTATAATATGAATATATAAGTCAAATAAATCCATTTTCTCCAAGCTTGTTTTTCTGACATGGTGTTTTATTATAGAGATTGAAACCCTAATTAATTTGGTACTGGCATAGTGGGGTACTGTGGTAGACCTGATTACTTTTGTGGAAAAAATAAGAAAGTACTTTATAATTTTGAGAAGAAAAGCCATGGAGTGTTGGGAGCTCATTAGGATGTTCAGTATGTATTGAAAAATAAGAATATTGAAAAAAGTAGAGAGAATATAGGCCAGGATTGGGAAGTTTCAGAGGAAGGTTAAAGATTCTATCACTTGAAGGGTTGATGAAAATCTTTTACCAATCTGTAGGCTGTTGTTTTATCTTATTGACTGTGTCCTTGGACTCAAAAAAACTTCTCAGTTTCAAGAAGTCCCACTTATTTATTGTTGTCTTAGTGTCTGTGCTACTTGTAAAATATTTAGGAAGTTGTCACCTGTGACAATGCATTGAAGGGTATTTCCCACTTTCTCTTCTATCAAGTTCAGTGTAGCTGGGTTTATGCCGAGGTATTTGATCTACTTAGATTTGAAATTTGTGCAGGGTAATAGGCTTGTATCTATTTGCATTTTTCTACACACTACCTTTCAGCTATGCTAACACCATTTGTTGAAGATACTATCTTTTATCCATTGAATATTTTTGGCCTATTTGTCAAAAATCAGATGTTCATAGGTGTGGGGGTTAATGTCAGGGTCTTCAATTTGATTCCATTGATTCACATGTCTGTTTTTATGCCAGTACCAGGCTGTTTTTATTACTGTAGTTCTATAATATAACTTGAAGTCAGGAATAGTGATGCCTCCTGGGGTTCTTTTTTGTCGAGCAAAAATAATTTGGAAATTCTGTCTTTCCTGTTATTGCAAATGAAACTGAGTATAGCTCTTTCAAGGTCTATAAAAACTTGTGTTCAGATTATGATAAGAATTGCATTGAATCTGTAGATTGTTTTTTTTAAGATTGCCATTTTTACTATGCTGATTCTTCCTATCCAGGAACAGGAGATCTTTCCATTTTCTGATATCCTCTTCAATTTCTTTCTTCAGTGATTTAAAGTTTTTGTCAAACAGATCTGTTATTTCTTTGGTTATAGTTGCAATGAGGTATTTAATGCTATTTGCAGCTATTATAAATGATGATATTTCTCTTATTTCTACTTCATCCCGTTTATCTTTAGTATATAGGAGTGTTACTGATTTTCTTGAGTTAATCTTGTATTTATTATAGCCCCCTTTTCATTTTTAATTTTGTTAATTTGGATGCTCTCTAACTCTCTGCTTTTCAGTTAGTTCAGATAAGTGTTTATTTATTTTGTTGATTTTCTCAGAGAACCAACTCTTTTATTCATTGATTCTTTGTATTGTTCTTTCTGTTTCAATTGTATTGATTTCAGCTCTAAGTTTGATTATTTCCTGCTGTCTATTCCTTCTAGCTGCACTTGCTTCTAATTTTTTTAGGACTTTCACCTATGCTGATAGTTCTCTTGTGTAGGATTTCTCTATTCTTTCATGTAGCCTAGTGCTCTGAATTTTCCTCTAAAGTCTGCTTTCATTGTTTCCCATAAGTATGAGTATGTTGTGGATTAATTTTTGTTAAATTCTATGAAGTCTTTGATTTCATTCTTAAATTCTTCTTTGACCCCGAGGTGGTTCAGTTGAGTGATGTTTAGTTTCCATGAGTTATTAGGATTTCTGTGATTTTTGCTGCTGTTGAATTCTACCTTTATACCAAAGTGGTCTGAAATGATACAAGGGGTTATTTCCATTTTTTATCTATTGATATTTGTTTTATGACCTAGCACATAGCCAATTTTAGAGAAAGGTCCATGGTGTGCCGAGAAATATGTATATTCTTTTTTGTTTTGGTAGAAGTTTTGGTATATATCTATTAAGTTCATTTGAGCCATAACTTCTCCTAGATCCCTTATTTCTCTGTTGAGTTTCTGTCTAGTTGATCTTTCCACGATTGAAAGTATGGTATTTAGATCTACCACTATTAGTTTGTCAGATTTGATATGAAGTTTAAATTTTAGTAGTTTTTCTTTTACATATGTTTGTTCCCTTGTGGTAGGGTCATGGATATTTACTATTGAAATTTCATATTGGTGGATTCTTTTCTGAGATGAGTAAGTAGTGTCTCTTCTGGTCTCTTTTTATTGTAGTTTATAGTTTATTTTGTTAGATATTATAATAGCTACACTAGCTTGTTTCCTAGTGCCATATGACTAGAAAATCTTTTCCGAACCCTTTATTCTGAGCATGTGTTTGTCTTTGAAGTTGAGGTGTGTTTCTTGTATGCAGGAGAAGGATGCTTTTTGTTTTTGTATCTATTGGGATTGGCATATCTATGCATAGGTGAATTGAGTCCATTGACATTAAGGGATATTAGTGATCAGTGATCAATATTTTCTCTTACATTGGGTAGTAGACTGCATTTCTTCTGGGGAGCAGATCTTTGGTGGGATTATCAATTGTTTGTTGTTACATAGGTGTTTCTGGTTTTCTTAGGTTGAAGTTTTCGCTCTACGTCCTTTTGAAGAGCTGCATTTGTGGCTAGGCATTGTTGAAATCTGGTTTTGTAGTGAAATATCTTGTTTACTCCATCTTTGATGACGGATAGTTTTGTTGGGTACAGTAGTTGGCATCCATGCACTTTTATTTTCTTTATAATGTCTGAACAGCACCTTCTTGCTTGCATTGTTTCCATTGAATAGTCAGATATTATTCTGATGGGTCTGCCTTTTAGGTGTTTTGGCCTTTTTCTTTTGCAGCTGTTAGTAATCTTTCTTTGTTCTGTAGGTTTAGTGGCTTAATTATTATATGGTGAGCAGACTTTTTTGTGGGTCTAGTCTATTTGGTGTTCTGTAGGCTTCCAGTATCTTTATAGGCATCTCCTTCTTTAGGCTGGGGAAGTTTTACTCTATGACTTTGTTGAATATATTTTCTTTCCCTTTGAGCTGGTGTTATTCTTCTTCTTTGATTGCAATTATTTTCAGGTTTGGCCTTTTCATAGTATCCCAGATTTCTTGGACAATTTTTGTTATGACATTTTTGGTTTCAGTGTTTTCTTTCAGTGATGTATCTATTACCCGTATTGAGTCTTCCACTCCAGAGATTCTCTCTTCCATCTCTTGGATTCTGTTGGTTATGCTTAAATCTGTGGTTCCAGGTCTTTTTCTCAGGGTTTCTATTTCCAGCTTTGTCTTGGTTTGTGCCTTTTATGCCTTTCTTATTTCTTCTATTTCAATGTTTAATTCCTGGAATGGTTCTTTAACTTCTTCCCTCCCCCTTGTTTTTCTTTTATTATTTTTCTTTCAGGGCTTTGTTCATCTCTTCTAATTTTCTGTTTGTATTTTCTATTTCTTTAACAGAGTTTTTTTAATATCATCTTTTAAGGACACCATGATTCTCATAAAGCTGTTTTTGAGGTGGTTTCTTTCTTTTTCCTCTTCTTTGTTATGTTCAGGTCTTGAAGCTATAGAACCACTTTCTTCTTTTGGTGATATCTTATTGATCTTTGTAGTATTGCATGTATTTGTGTACTAGCATCTGCCCATATTTTACCTCTGTTCACTCTTGGTTAGTTCTTAGTCGGCTCTTAGTGGGTTGTTGGTCTAAGGACTCTTATTCAGCTGTGTGTTCAGAGGGTTGGCTGCTTCTGTGAGGTTGCAGTGCTGTGACGCCAAGTGTGGTCTCTGTAAGCTATAAGCTGCCAAAGCTGTGCCCCTTAACCACTCTTGGGTTCAGAGAGTAGAAGTCTCTGCTTGGCCTGAAGTGGGGATGACACTCACCTCTGATGTCCCAGCTGTGTGCCATGGGCTTGACTTCTCCCATGCTGGTGCACTGGTATAAAGCCAAACATGGTCTGGGCAGGCTGTATCCTGCCAAAGCTGCGTCTCAACTCGGAGCCTGGGTTCAGGAAGCATAAAACACCCCTTGGTTTGAAGGGGGATGAAATTACTTGTTTTAAAAGTTTAAGAATATTGCAATATGTATGATTATGCATATGTTTAGGTATGACAACATATAGATATAATTAAAATGTTTATAAATAAGTATTTATCAAATTACCTATTGGTAGAAACATGACTGTTTATGCCACTGAGCTATTGCTAAGGGTGTTTTAAGATACATGGGTGTACAAAAAGCTCTTTCATGCCTTGTTTCAATGATTAAAAACTTGCTTATGATTAAAATTGCTTGATCAAATGGAAACTTTCTGAAAAGCCACAGTAGTGTTTCTCATTGCAACTGTACAGTATTGCAAATTTTATTTTTTTTACCAAAAGCACTTAGATTCTCCAATTTTCTGATTATCACCAATATTTATTGATGCAATTTTTCTGCTTGTGTCTATCATAATGACTATGAGATTACATTTTTCTATTTAAGGATTAAGGAACATATTTTTCCTTATATTCTTAGCATGGATTCAATCTTTCAGAAAGAGTTTAATAAAACTGATAAAAAAATCAATCACTAAAAACTAATTAATGAAGAAAAACATTTACATTAATTTGAACATAAATGACAGAACCTAAACTTAAAACTATTATCTTTCAATTACCACATTGCAAGTTGCATATAGAGCCACTAGTCCACCATGGTCATGACCAAGGAACAACCCAGTAACTTCCTTCTTCATTATTCATCCCTTGTGGATATTTCCCTGCTTCTATATCTGATCTATAGCTGCATGAATCTTTAATTTAATCTGATGTCACTTCCCAAACCTTGATCAGATTATTCTTGCTGTCTCACTGAAGGAGGTCACGCATCACTGAAACAAAAGATGTAAAGTTGAGGATGTATTTGTTGTTCAGAAATAACAACTATGCTATAGTCCAATTAATTTTAAACTTATAAGTGTTATATTCTCAAAGTCATCTATGTATTATTTAATAAAATCTCTAGGTCATTTCATGCTTTTGCTCTAGTAAAGCTGAGGCTTGCTCAGTAGACAGAGTAAATTGCTCATAGAGGGTTAATTTTCATACATGTTTTATGCATAAGTAAATTGGAACATGGAGATTATATTACGCTCCAGCTGTTTCTTCATAAACTGTCTTGTACTTCTTTGCAATTTCAAAACAATAATAACCCTTCATCTCCAGGGTTTAAACATTAATACAGCAAAGAAAAGGATATTAAACTTAAACACATATACATATTGATAGAGTAATTTCCTCTAGCAATGGTCTCCATAAATGTCTCCCAATTCAAGTGTTATCAAATGGTCCTTGGGTTGTGTATGAAGTTATTTATAAAAGAAAAATTCACCAAGATTAACCATATCATCCATGGATGATCAACCAGTTTCTGGATTTGGTATTACTGTTTGTTATCAAGGGGATTAACCCCTTGCTGCTCATAACCAGGTTATAATAAAAGCAATACAATGTTTTTATTGAAACATTTTTTATTTCATTAATATAACATTTTTCTGTCATGCATTTTCTCTGGAATAAATACTACAGAAAGAGATTAACATAGGAAAAGACCAGTCTTTATATAAGTGGTTTTAAAGAAGAGAGATGTGTATGGTTATATAGAAAGTCATTTGTTTATTGTATTTATTGATTATTTATTGATGGTTTGGTGAATAATGGATATGGCTTAGCAATCTGAAGTAATGATTTAAAATATACTAGGTAAATAAGGGTATTATGCTTTGAATGTAAATGTCCCAAATAAATGTATATATTTAGACACTTGTTCCCTAGGAACTTGTACAGTATGAGAAAGTTGAAATGATTGATAGGTAAAGCCTCACAGAAAGAAGTAAATTATTAGAAGTGGCCTTGAGGTCTTGGAGCCAATATTTACTTTCTGATTCTTGTTTCATGATGTAAGACTGCCCAATTGCTCACTTTTGACACCATGGAGTCACTTTCTACTATGGCTTACTCATCAGGAGCAACTCATAGTCTCCTTTCAATTGTAAATCAAAACTTTTTATGGTTGTTTTTTGCGCTTTTAGCACCCAAATAAATTACACATGGAAGCATATGCTTACATGTAAATGCCTGGTCATGGCTTGGTTTTTCTTTTGCCAGCTTTCATTAACTTAAATTACTCTGTCTATCTTTTGCCTCAAGGCTTTCCCTTTTTATTGCTATATACTTTTCTTTTTTAACTCTATGGCTTGCAGTGTAGCTATGTTGCTTGCCTCTGGAGTTCTCCTCTACCTCTGTCTACTCCTATTTTCTCAGATTTCTTCTTCTATATAATCTTTCTACCTATCTTTTCACTTGCCTTGCTAGTGGGCATTCAGTTCTACATTAGACTATCAAATTTTTAGACAGGCACAATAACACAGAAGCACCACATCTTAAAACAAACATTTTTCTCTTCATTTACTATTTGACAATTATAAAAAAATAAAAAATAAGCAAAGCACATGGTCTACAGAATAATTGATCAGATTTGTGGGATTTAGTGAGAAGATACAGGGTATTTCAAATCTGGACATCCCATGTAAAGTGTATAATGTCTATTTTCTATTTGTGATAGATTGAATGAGAAATTTGTAAAGATTGCCATGGTAACTACATGGCAAATATATTTTTCCAACATGGCACCTCCAGAACATGCCATGAGAAGAGCATGCCTCTTTTATCAATGTGTATCACCATTACCAGCCATGGCCAAGTAAAGCACTGCAAGCTACCATGACACACCCCTTTAACTCATATGCATAATCAAGCATGGCATGTAAACTCTATGATAAAACGTCCCAAATGACTTGTTCTCAGTTTTCCTTCCATCTGCATCTTCTCTTCCCGCAGCTCCTTAAACAAATTCTAGTGTGCGTTACTGGTTGTATGATTTGTTTCTTTTTTTTCTTTTTTTTAT
Organism: Sigmodon hispidus; assembly: GCA_004025045.1. Classification (NCBI taxonomy): domain Eukaryota; kingdom Metazoa; phylum Chordata; class Mammalia; order Rodentia; family Cricetidae; genus Sigmodon; species Sigmodon hispidus. The sequence goes on from PVIH01001206.1 coordinate 123,762, forward strand.
TTTATTATTATATTTAAATTTATATATTATTATTTTTATTATTATTAGTTTGAGCAAAGAAGTTACACTTTCTACTCTTGTATATCCTTATTCTAGGTCCCTTCCCCCTTCCAACACATCAGGTCATTCTGTCTTCTCCAAAACTGCCAATTACCACCACCACAACCCCCCGGCAGGCAACAGGTGGGCCCAAGGTCCCACTGTACCAATATTACTTAGCTCAGCCTCCACTCCTGGCAGATCCAGTTTTCTCCCCCCCCCCCAACCTCAAGACTGAGTCAGGTGTTCTACTAGGGGGAATGAGATCCAAAGAGTCAGTACAAGGTGTTTGTGATCCCAAGCTGTTCAGTGGTTGTGGTTTGCAGCTTGGGCATGCTTGGCTTTTTTCTTCTTTGTTTGTTTGTTTAGAGTTCACTAATGAGTGAGTACATCCCCTGCTTATCTTTCTGTGTTTGTGATACCTCGCTCAGGGGGATATTCTCCAAGTCAATCCATTTGCCTGCAAATTTTAGGATATCATTTTTTCTTACTGCTGAGTAGTACTCCATTGTGTAGATGTCCAAAGTTTGTTAATCCATTTTTCAGTTGAGTAGAATCTAGGTTGTTTCCAGGTTCTTGCTGTTACAAATAATGCTGCTATGAATATAGTTGAGCTAATGCCACGGGAGAGCAACAGTGCATCTTTAGGGTATACACTCAGAAGTGGTATTGCTGTGTCCTTGGGGAGATTGATTCTCAATTTTCTGAGAAACTGCCATACTGCATTCCAAAGTGGCTGAACAAGCTAACACTCACAAACAGCAATGGAGAAGTGTTCCCCATGCTCCGCGTACTCTCCAGCATAGGCTGTCCTCTGTGCCTTATATCTTAGCCAATCTAACAGGTATCAAGTGGTATCTCAAAGTTGTTTTGATTTTAATTTCTCTGATGGCTAAAGATGAAGAGCACTTTTTCAGGTGCCTTTCAGCCATTCCTAATTCTTGTGCTGAGAATTCCCTTTTTAGATCTGAACCCCATTTTTTGATTGGGTTATTCAAGGTTTTGAGCTCCAGATTCTTGAGTTCTTTATATATCTTAGAGTTCAGTCCTCTATCACTTGTAGGGTTGGTGAAAATCTTTTCCCATTCTGTAGGCTGTCGTTTAGTCCTATTGACAGTGTCCTTGGCTTTACAGAAGCTTCTTAGCTACGGGAGATCCCACTTATTGATCGTTGATTTTAGTGTCTGTGCCACTGGTGTTATATTTAGGAAGTGGTCATCTGTGCCAATTCATAGAATTGTATTTCCCACTTTCTTTTCTATCAAGTTTAATGTGGCTGGGTTTATGTTGAAGTTTTTGATCCACTTGGATTTGAGTTTTGTGCAGGGTGACAGGCTTGGATCTGTTTGCATTTTTCTACTCACTATAATCCATCTATGCCAAAACCATTTGTTATATATATTATTCTCTTTCATTGAATATTTTGGGCCTCTTTGTAGCAGACCAGGTGTTCATAGGTTTTTCGGTTAATGTCTGGATCCTCAGTTCTATTCCATTGATCGACAAGTCAGTACCAGGCTGCTTTTATTACTGTAGCTTTATAGTATAACTTGAAGTCAGGGATGGTGATGCCTCCTGAGGTTCTTTTGTGGAGCAAAATTGTTTTGGCAATCCTGGCTTTCCTGTCATTCCAAATGAAATTGAGTATTGTTCTTTCAAGGTCCAAAAAATATTGTGTTGGGATTTTGATGGACAGTGCATTGAATCAGGAGATTGCTTTTGGTAAGATTGCCATTTTTACTATGTTGATCCTACCTATTCAGGAACATGGGAGAACTTTCCATTTACTGATATCCTCTTCAATTTCTTCTTTAGTGATTTAAAATTTTTGTCAAATAGATCTGTTACTTCTTTGGTTATTGTTACTCCAAGGTATTTAATACTATTTGCAGCTATGAAGGGTAATGTTTCCCTTATTTCTTTTTTAGCTCTTCTATTTTTGGTGTATAGAAGGACTACTGATTTCTTTGAGTTAATCTTGTATCCTGTTACATTGCTGAATGTGTTTATCAGCCATAGCAGTTCCTTGGAAGAATTTTGTGGGTCACTTATGTATACAATCATATCATCTGCAAATAGAGATAGCTTCACATCTTCTTTTCCAATTAGTATCCCCTTAATCTCTTTTCGTTCTCTTATTGCTTTAGCTAAAACTTTGAGAACTATATAGAATAGATAAGGAGAGAGAGAATATCCTTGTCTAGTTACTGATTTTAGTGGGATTGCCTTCAGTTTTTCTCCATTAAGTTTAATGCTGGCTGTCAGCTTCTTGTAAATCGCCTTTATTAGATTTAGGTATTCTCCCTGTATTCCTGATCTCTCCAGGTCTTTAATCATAAAGGAGTTTTGGATTTTGACAAAGGCTTTTTCAGCATGTAAGAATATGATCATGTGGTTTTGTTCCTTTAGTTTATTTATGTGATGGATAACGATTACAGTTTTTCGTATGTTAAACCAGCCCTTTATTTCTGGGATGAAGCCTACTTGGTCGTAGTGGATAATATTTTTTTGTATTTTGTTGTATACGGTTTGCTAAAATTTTGTTGAGAATTTCAGCATCAATATTCATGAGGGAAATTTTTCTGTAATTCTTCTTTTTTGTCTCTTTGAGTGGCTTGTGTATTAGGGTAATTGTAGCCTCATAAAAGGAATTTCAATATTCCTTCAGTTTCTACTTTGTAAAATAGTTTAAGAAGTAATGGTTCTAATTCTTCTTTGAATGTCTGGTTGAATTCGGCACTGAAACTTTCTGTACCAGGGCTTTTATTTTTTAGGAGGCCTTTAATGTCATCTTCAATTTCCTTAAGGGTTATAGGCCTGTTTAGGTAATTAATTTGATCTTCAATTAATTTTGGTAGATGGTACCTGTCCAGAAATCCGTCCATTTCTTCTAGTTTTTCCTTTTTACTGGAATATGGGTTCTCAAAGCATGATCTGATAAATCTCTGGATTTCCTGGGGGTTCGTTTTTATGTCCCACTTTTCATTTCTGATTTTGTTTATTTTTGACACTCTCTGTTTTTTGACTAGTTTAGATAAGGGCTTATCTATGTTGTTGAATTTCTCAAAGAATCAACAATTAGATTTATTGATTTTTTTGTATTGTTCTTTTTGTTTCAATTGCATTGATATTAGCTCTAAGTTTGATTATTTCCTGCTGTCTACTCTTTCTAGGTGTGTTTGCTTCTAATTGTTCTAAGGCTTTCAGCTGTGCAGTTAGTTCTCTAGTGTGGGATTTCTCTAGGTTTTTCATATAGGCATCTAGTGCTATGAATTTTCCTCTTAATTCTGCTTTCATTGTGTCCCACAAGTTTGGGAATGTTGTGATTTGTTTTCATTAAATTCTAGGAAGACTTTGATTTCTTTCTTAATTTATTCCTTGACCCAGAGGTGGTTCAGCTGAGTGATGATTAGTTTCCATGTGTTGGTAGACTTTCTTTGATTTTTGATGTTGTTGAACTCTAATTTTAGGCCCTGCTGGTCCGATATGTTATAAGGGATTATTTTCATTTTTTTTGTATCTGTTGATATTTGCTTTATGACCAATTATGTGGTCAATTTTGGAGAAAGTTCCATGAGGAGCTGAGAAATATATATGTTCCTTTGCATTTGCGTGGAAGCTTCTGTAGATATCTATTAAATCCATTTGCATCATAACCTCTTTTAGACTCCTTATTTGTCTGTTGAGTCTATGTCTGGTTGATCTATCCATGGTTGAAGGTGGGGTATTGAAGTCTCCCACTATTAGGGTGTGAGAATTGATGTGGGATTTGAGCTTTAGCAGTGTTTCTTTTACATAAGTAGCTGCCCTTATATTAGGGGCATAAATATTCAGGTTTGAAATCTCCTCTTGACCAATTTTTCCCATGATGAATAAGTAATGAACATCTTGGTTCCTTTTAATTCCTTTCTGCTTAAAGTCTACTTTGTTGGATATTAGGATGGCAACCCCAGCTTATTTCTTAGGACCATTTGACGGGAAAATCTTTTCCCAACTCTTTACTCTAAGTCTGTGTCTGTCTTTGTGTTTGAGGTGTGTTTCTTTTAGGCAACAGAAGGATGGCTTCTGTTTTATCCATTTTGTTAGTGTGTGTCGTTTTATAGGAGAGTCGAGTCCATTGATATTAAGGGATATTAGTGGCCGCTGATTGATATTTCCTGCTGTTTTTAGTGGTAACTTGTTTGTATTTGCTTTCTCTGAGGTATTCTTCTGTTGGTTTATTGATTGTTTGTGGTTTCCTGGATGTATCTGGGGTCTTTAGGTTGGAGATTTTCCTCTAATACTTTCTATAGTGCTGGATTGGTAGATAGATATTGTTTCAGTCTGACTTTGTCATGAAATATCTTGTTTACTCCATATATTGTGATTGATAATTTTGCAGGGTATAGTATTCTAGTTTGGCAGCCATGCTCTTTTAGCATCTGTATAACTTCTGACTAAGCTCTTCTAGCTTTCATCATTTAAATTGAATAATCAGGTGTTATTCTGATGGGTCTGCCTTTATAGGTAAGTTGGCTCTTTTCTTTTGCAACTCTTAAATTTTTTTCTTTGCTCTTTATGTTTTGTGGCTTGACTATTATGTGGCACCCTGAATTTTTGGGGTGTCATGTCTATTTGGTGTTCTGTATGCTTCTTGTATCTTTATAGGCATTTCCTTCTTCAAGTTAGGAAAGTTTTCTTGTATGATTTTATTGAATATGTTATCTGTGCCTTTGAGCTGGTATTCTTCTCCTTCTTCTATTCCTATTATTCTCAAGTAAGGTCTTTTCATGATATCCCAGATTTCCTGAACATTTTGTGTTATGTCTTTTGTAGTTTTAGTATTTTCTTTGACTTATATATCTATTTGACCTACTGAGTCTTCCACTTCAGAGATTCTCTCTTCCATCTCTTGAATTCTGTTGGCTATGCTTATATCTGTGGTTCCAAGTTTTTTTTCAGGTTTTTTATTTCCATCTCTGCCTCATTATGTTCCTTTTTCATTGCTTCTCTTTCAGTTTTTAGTTCCTGGCATGTTTCTTTCTTAGATGTGCTCATGTCTTCCAGTTTTTTGGTTGCATTTTCTTCTATTTTTTTTTTTTTGAAGGAAATCAAAGTTTATTTGTTTCTGTTTTTCCAATCCAATCAGGGTCTCCTGACACACACATTTGGAATCTCAGGCTGATTTTACTTCATTATACAAGTTGGTCTCTGCTTGTTTCAATTTAGGTTTGCAAAGCTATGTTTGGGAGGAAAAGATGCATGCAAATCAGATTTTTACAATTCTGATAATATTTTCCCATTGTTCCACATGATCTGCTCAGAGGCGATTTATCTTCACTTGTGATTTCTTTTCTTTTTTTTTTTTTAGATATTAACTTTTTTTTCCTTCTTTTTTTTTCCTTCTTTATTTTGTATTTATAAAAAAAAACACAGTAAAAAGAATTTAAAATGTGGAAGAGTTAACAATAACTATACAGAGGATAAGAATGATAAGCATGGCTTATCAAGGGAAGAAATACAAATAAGATTGCTACACCTATATTTTCTTTGTGTTCATCTTTCCCTCTGAATTTTCTTCTATTTTTTAAGGAAATTTTTCATATCTTCTTTGAGGGCTTCAATAAACATATTTTTGGTGTTGCTTCCTTCTGTTTCCTCTTCATTGCTCAGTTCAGATCTTGTAGTTGTAGAACTGCCACTTTCTTCTGGATTTACCTTGTTGTTCTTTATATTATTATACATATTTTTGAGCTGATATCTGCCCATGAGTTCAGTGGTTCATGATTAGGTTGCTCCTGGTCAGTTGTGGCAAGTGGGCTTGTGTGTTTCCTGTCACCTCTGAGCAAGGGATCTGCTCAATTTCAGACTCTGCTCTTGGCAGGGGTCTGAATTTCAAGTCCTCAGTTTTTCTCTGTTGGAGGAGTTGGAGTTGGGGTGGCAGTGCAAGTTCCCTTGACTTAGCAGCAGCTGGGGGAACCCTGACAGCCAAAGTTTATCTCTGTCTGCTATAGAATGTGTGGAGATGCGCTTCAAAGACAGAACCTGTTCTTAGAACTGGAACCTGATCGTAACATAATTTTTCCTGGCAGGATTTCAGGCGCTGGGGCCTGCTGACCTCACCTCAACTTTGGGCAGAATATGAGTCTGACTTTCAGAGTCCTCAGTCCTTCTCTGTTGAAGCATTTGGAGGCAGGGTGGCTGCACATGTTCCTTTGTCTTAGTAGCAGCTTTCTTGCATGCATTAACAAAATTGTTCCTCACAGACTCATGCCTTTAACTCATGACCTTCAGCTCATGATCTTCAGTTCATGCAATTTTTAAAAAGTGGAGGTGAAGAAAATACATCACTGAGGGCAGTTTTTAAGATTTTATAGCTCTTCTTTACACCCAGTTATCTCTCTGTGATTCCTTAGTGCATTTAGAAGTTTCTAAGGCACATTTTTTTTCTCCTATTCCAAACATAGCTTTTGCCACACCTTTCCATCATAATGGATTATCTGGAACTTTAATATGAAATAAACTCAATGTTTTTTATTTGATTTTGTCAGAGTATTCTAGTTTAACAACAAAAGAATAACTAATATACCACTCAAAAAACAACATATAATGTCTGGCTTTATCTAGTACCTCAGCTCTTCAGCTGTCTGTGCCACACGTGAACACTGTCCTTCTCAATATGCCAAGTTTTATTCATGAGATATAAAATGAGAAATATGTATGGCTGTAAAATGCTTAAATGTGGTGAAAATCTTCCTAGTGAAGCGAAAGGAGCTGTGAATGATTCAAAAAATGAATACTGCTCTGTGCCCCTTGGGGAGACAGGGTTCAAGATGTTTGACATGCTATGAACTTTCAATAAACTATGTTATATCAATAATACAGAACCTGTGCAAATTTAAGGTGCTCCTTAGAACACTAATTATCAAATCCTTTACAAGTGTTAAAGCAGTCTCTTCAATATGCTTTTTTAATTTATTTGGCATTTATAATGAGCCCACATCTGCTTGCCATTTTTTCTTACAATTTGAAAATATTTTCATGATTTCTGCTTACAAGACGATCACCTCCTGTGAGTATGGTCTATTTAACATGAGGGATCACTCATCACCCTACATTTAGAAGCAAAGATTTTCCTTCAATAGCTGTCACTCACTCTGCGTCTTATGACTCAATATGGGTTCTTCTTTAATTATCTATTAATACATCTAATATAGTTTCCTATGGAATTTTATTGTATCGCTGTTTATGCCATGATTTAATAACATACTGATATCTTTCAAATACCATGATAAATGATATAAAGAAACTTTGCAAAACATTAGCTGTCCTGTGTCTTTAAGTTAGAGTAAAAGAAGTGAAATATTGAATTATGCATATCAGTCAGGAATCTTCACACAAGTTTTGTATTTATCTGTGACTATTGTAGTAGAAAAATTTACAGCAGCCAAATGATCATTATTTTCAAAATATTTGTTTCTTTGCTAGAAAAAAAACAAAATACTGAGCCACTTAGAAAAAAGAACCACAATTAGTATTAAGAATAAACTTCTATATTTTAGATAAAAATTAAGAAAGTTCTAAAATATAAAAATATATTTTACATGAAATTTTTAAAAATTACTCTTCAGCAGCTCCATCACTTTTCCCTTCTCTGTCTGCACTCCTCTTTGTCTCTTTCTTCTTCCCTCCCCCATCCATTCCTTCTTTCTCTTCAGAAAAGCACAGGTCTCTTACTTATATCAATTAACAAGCTCCAGTAAGTTGAGGCACTTCCCCTTCTATTGTTGCTAGACAAGACAAGCCAGTAGAATAAAAGGTTCCCAGAAACAGGTAACAAAGTCTGAGATGATCCCTGCACCTAATTTTAGGAATTAAACTAAAAGACAAGTTACATAACTGTAACATATTCCAAGTTCTGCCCCATGCAATTTCTCTGTTTGGCAGTTGCATCTCTGTGATCCCAAGTTAGATGATTCTGTGGGTTTTCTTATGGTGCCTTGGGTCACTATAGCTCTCACAATTTCTTTCCATCCTCCACAGGATTCCCTGAGGTATGCCTAATGTTTGGTTGTTGGTCTATGAATCTGTTTCCATAGGTTGCTGGGTAAAACTTTTCAAATGGCAGTTGGGCTAAGCATCAATTTGAGTACAGCAGAATATCATTAGAATTTTTGTAATTGATATTTTTTGTCCCAATCATGTTTGTTTCTATTCTAGGTCTCTGGACTGTCTGATCTCTGAGTTTTGGCCCTCTAGGCAGTATCAGTGGTGGACCCCTACATGGAATGGGCCTCAAGCTGGGCCAGTCATTTGTTGATCACTCCTATAATTTCTGTATTACCTGTACCCCAGTTCATCTTGTAGGTAAGACAAATTGTTGGCTAAAGGTTATGTGACTGCATTTATGTCCCCCTTCCACTACAGGAAAAATTGTCTGGTTACATACATGAGATTGCTGGGTTAGGCTCCATATTCTTCATTGCTAGGTATCTTGGCTAGGGAAAATCCTCATTGATTCCTGGGAATTTCCAAGATGGACCTCCCTTTCCAAGGTTCCATGCTATGGACCAAAACTTGAGCAGAAAACCTCTGCTTTACCAGAAGCCAGACCAGAGATAAGGACCTAAAGTAAGACACCACTCAGTACGTCTAAATACTCCTAAAAGCCTGTACAACACCTCCCAGCAACACCCTCTTTTCTGAGCTCAATATCACAACCTACAACTCATCTGCTTTCTTGGAGACAAGACTGGTCCTAAGGACTCCAGGTAAGACATATCCCACAACCCACTAACACTCCTTAAAGCTTGTCCAACAATTTCATACTTCACCAAATCCCTTGGAATTCATAGTCAGGTTAATAATTTCAGCAGAAAACTTCTGATTTATCTGGGACCAGGCAGATTCTAGGAACCCAGTGTAAGATGCTGTCCACAGCCAACTAATACCCCTATAAAGCTGACCTAACAGTTTCCAACTTCATTCCCTTTTCTGAGCTCCAAATTCCAGAGTGCAACCTTCACAGAAAACATAAGTCACACTGGAGGTCAAATACCAAGGAGGTACCCAGAGGCCCACAGACCCTACTTGAAACTGCAGAGGCAAAATTGGCAACCAAAACTCCAGAGGTCTTGAAGACCATAAAAAGCACAGAAAAGACATCCTACTATACCTGAAGATTTGCTAATCACCCAAACCCCTGGCCATTCATGAGGTGATATATTTCAGCTGTCCAGAAACTTGCTCTGTAAACCAGGCTGGCCTCAAACTCACAGACATCTGCCTGCCTCTGATTCCTGAATGTGAGAGCCAAGGTCTCTCTATTTTATTATTCAGAGCAATTTTGAGGAGTTAAGTTTCTATTTCCTGTAGATCAGGCCTGCTTCTGAGTAATCAGAAGAACATTCCAACCTAGTATTTCCCTATCCTTAAGATGACGAATCAGCTAACCACTGTCCACCTGGCTCAAGAGATAATGTTAGTAAAGAAAATTCTCCTGGACACCAGCACAATAACAGTGCCACACTCCCAAGCACTTCTCAGCACTTTATAGCCCAGATCAGTAACAGTGCCACTCTCCTTAGCACTCACCAATGACAGAATTCCTGTGTTTTCTTCCTTAAAAATCCCTCCTTTATACAGCAGAAGGCACCTTTCTCTCTAATGTCACTGTGTCAATTTGGAGTTAGGTTCCTGCTATACAGCTGGAAGGTACCAAATAAACCTTGCATTTGCATCTCAGTGGGTCTGTGTATTTACTGGGAACTCTACTGTGGATCAGGGTCTAGACAAAACATTTGGAGACTCATCTGGGATCCCCAGGGTCCCCCAGGATATCCCCCTAAGGGTAAGTCAGTCTTCTATCCTTTTTGTCACTTTCTCTTTTGTTTTCTGATTCTGAGAGGGCTGCATGGCATTTGTATCTGTCAGAGACTCAACTGGAGTCTCAGCTCAGAGGGAATGGGAGACTCCTAGACCCTCATCAGTTAAATTTGTCCACCTCCAAAATGAAATTTGGGAAAGTGGAGGAAAGATCTCAAAGTAGAATCCAAGGTGCAAGGGGATCAGGCAACTTTACTATTGATCACTGTCCCATTCATGTGGTCTTTGGAATTATAGAACTGCTGGGGTGGAACTGAGACCTTCTGCTGATTGCAGTCACAGGGCTTGTTCAACTGTTAGCTGACAGATGCAGGATGGGAAAAATGGTATCAGCCCCCTTAGATTTACCTCTGTCTCACTTCTCAGATATTAAAGCTATCACTCACAACATCATAGAAGTATGAATCAATGTGCCTATTGTAAAAGAGAAGGACATTGGACCAAGGATTGTCCTAAGAAGCAGGGACATAAGACCCAGGTGTTGCCAGCCACTACTTGGGCAGGAGAGAGTGGTTAAAGGAGATGGGGCTCAGTGTCCCTCCTTGAGCCTAGGGTAACCATCAAAATGGAGAGGAAACCAGTTGACTTCATAGTGCACATTGGAACAGAGAGTTCAGTCCTGCTCACTCCAGAGGGCCCCATGTCCACAAAAATTACTTGGCTATGGAGAGCAACAGGAACGAGACCATACTCGTGGACTACCTAAAGAATGGTGAATGTAGAAATGGGACAGGTAGCCTATTTGTTTCTAGTGGTTACTGAATGCTCTTACTCCTACTGGGGAAGTTTTCCTGTCTGAAATGAAAGCACAGATACATTTTTCAGGGAGCTAAGCAAATTAATCCACAAAGTCAAAAAGCCAATTCAAGTTTTAGTCATCAGTGATCTTACTGAGAAATATAGAGTTTATCAAAACCCTGAGGAAACAGTCCTGGACATGAGTCAATGGCTTCAAAGATATTCCAAAGTATAGATGGAGACAGGGGATAAGGATCTGGCCCAGAACAGACCACCCATGTATGTAGAGCTCAAGGCAGGAACAGACTGGTTAAATCCAGTATTCAATGTCCCTAGAGTCAAAGAGAGGTACAACCTCCCCATATTAGGAGACTCTTAGAGCTGGGATATTGAGGCCTATTCAGGTGGCATGGAACACTTCTCTCTTGCCTGTAAGAAAATTACACACAAATGATTACAGGCTGGTACAGACATACATCCCACAGTTCCAAACCCATATACCCTGCTGAGCTCCTTGCCCCCTGAAAGGCAATGATATACTGTATTAGATTTGAAGGTTACCTTCTTTAGCCTGCTGCTGGCCCCACAGAATCAAGCCTACTACACTTTCAAGTGGAACAATCCTGAGATCAGAGTCAGTGAACAGCTAACCTGGACATGGCTGCCTCAGGGATTTAAGAGTTGTCTTATCATCTTCGATTAAAAAAAAAAAAGAAAAAAGAAAAAAAAAAAAAAAAACTTCATGAGGTCCAGGGGGACTTCAGACTTCAGAACCCCGAGGTAAGCCTGCTACAATATGTGGATGACTTGTTATTAGCTGCAAGGGATCAGCAACCTGCTTGAGAAGAACTGAGCAACTGCTGAGACGTGGGCTATGGAGCATCAGCAAAGAAGCCTCAGATCTGTTACCAAGAGGGAATGTACCTGAGGTACGTCCTGAAAAATAATGGGCAACAATGGCTTTCAGATGCACAGAAGGAGACTGTGTTAAAAATTCATAGCCCCAAGATGGCTAAGCAACTGGGAAAATTCCCAGAAACTGTGGGGGTTAGGATTCCAGTGTTTGCTGAGGTTGCAAACTGCTCTAAGGCAATTAAGGGAGGGCAAGAATTCATATGTACCAGGGAAAGACAGAAGACATACAAAACCTTGAAACATAAGTTCTTAGAGGCCCCTGCCATAGGGCTGCCAGATGTTGTCAAACCCTTTGTTTGTGGACAAAAAATGAGGTATAACTAAAGGAGTGTTTATCCAAAATATAGGCCTATGGGAAAGGTCTATGGCGTACTAATAAAAATAAAATAGACCCTATGGCAGCCGGTTGGCCTTCTTGCCTTCTGATCTTAGTAACTGTGGCCCTGCTGGTTAAAGACACTGACAAATTAATCCTTGGTCAGAATCTGTTAGTATCTATACCACATACACTAGAAAAGTTGCTGAAACAGCCACCAGACCGGTGGATAAGCAAAGCCTGCATGACACATTATCAGGCATTACTGTTAAACCCTGCCTAAATAATGTTTCTTATACTGACCACCTTGAATCCAGCAATGCTGCTGCCTAATCCAGACCTAGAATCTCCATCGCACTGCGCCAGCATCCTGGCCCAGACCCACAGTATCAGACAGGACCTGAGAGACCAGGCTTTCTCAGATGCCAAAGTAACATGGTTCACTGATGGCAGCAGTTACATCCAGAATGGTCACAGATATACAGGGGCTACCATCACAACTGCCACAGAAGTTATATGGGATGAGCCTCTGCCACAGGAGACCTCAACATGGAAAGCTGATCTGATTGTGTTAACAAAGGCTCTACAATTTGAGAAAGGGCAGCAAGATAAACATCTACACAGACAGCAGGTATGCTTTTGTCACAACCCATGTTAATGGAGCAATGTATCTGGAAAGGAGAATATAGACTGCAGAAGAAATAACTGTAAAAGAAAAAAAAAAGCCCATGAATTTCTAGTCTTGCAGGCTAGTCCTCCCCTTTGCCTTATTCTGAGTTCAGAACTCACTATACCAACTAGATCGTACTCCCTTTGAAATCCTGTATGGACATCCTCCACCATACCCAGCCTGCAAACTGACTTAGTGGCTGAGATATATCAACAAGACATGCTAGACACACTTTCAAGGCTCTCATTGGTCCACAGAACCATTTGGCCAAAGTTGCAGGTGCTCTTTAAATCTGCCTCTGTCCCTACTCCCCATAGGTTTAGGCAGGGAGACTGGGTCACATCTGAAGACATCACCCAAGGACCTTGGAACCAACATGGAAAGAACCTGACATGATCATTCTGATGACACCCATGGCAATCAAAATTGGTTGTGTCACCTCTTGGGTTCACCACTCGAATGCTGGAATGCTCAACATGCAGATCCTTTTGACCTCTCCAACAATCTAGCATGGGAAGCCTCCAAACACCTCATGAACCCCTTGAAGATCAGATTTTGACAGCAAGACACAAGGCAAGCGTAGGCCTCATCCTGATAATCCTGATGATCTCCCTGCCTATGACATCAGTGAATCCCCATGCTCCCTGGAAGTAAACATGGATGATCCTCTCTGAAATCATTGACCAAATTCCATTGGCATAGACAGATACTCCCCAGGGCAATGGGTGGCCAGATTTCAGAGTGGACTTAGCCACTGGCAAAGGGGATATTGCCAGACAAAGACTAGGGCAAGGGCCTCCCTGAATATGAAGGCCATGAGCCCTTGAGTACTGTAGCTTGCTACCTTTCTAGTCTTCAGTTATAGGGAAGGTAGGAGAAGTTGGCAGACAGTGGATAGGTTGTAGTCACCCATCCCTCTGGAGTTACCTGAGAGGTGTTCCAATCTATGAGTGTTCTGGGGATAGAAGAGATCAGTCAGATTCCAACAGATTTGTAGGAGCAACTGATTTGTTTGTAAGAAATGTAGTTGTGAGATACCCAGTAGCACCTACTGGAGACCCAGTTCATCATGGGAACTCATAACAGTCACCAGAAGCTACTGCGGGCCAGGACTCATATGAGACTCCTGCAAAGGATACTGAGGAGCCTAAATAGGAGTTAGCTCTTATCCCATAGAGCTGTGGACAGGCTAGGGAAAATGTATTAAGTATCAATGCAACCCCCTCACCCTCAGATTCACACAAAAAGTGTGCAAGTTTTCTGACTGAATGAGAGGGAGAACATGGGAATTGAGGTGATATAAAGACAGATATGATCAGGGCCTGACATTTTTCCTTAAATTAAGATTCTAGCCTATCTGGCAGTAATCACTAAGCCCTAATGAAGTACAGGCCCCCATCCCTGTTCTTAACCTATCCCTGGGCTTCCAGATACCCACTGAAAGTGAATCATTTCTGCCACTGAGAGACTAGGAGGAGTGGTGTCAGGTAAATACGCCCTTGTACCCCCTGAGGACAAGATGCTCTTCAAACCCAGCAGCACACCAGTCCTAGGACTTGCTCCTAAGTTTAGCAACCAAGTCCTTTTCACTCCTAAATGCCTCTAGACCAGAAATGACCCAGACTCCTTTTTATGAAGGAGTTGCTTTGCCAAGGACATTTAATGTCAGTTTTGACTATAGCCAATGTCGATGGAAATCTGGGCACTCACTGACCCTATAGCAGGTCAGTGGACAAGCGCACTGTAGAAGGGCTATCCACAGCTAGTACCACCTGCACTGTAGTATAACAACTCCCTTAACTAATCTAACTTGCTACTTTCTGCCCCCAACTCATGTGGTGGGCCTGCTCTACTGGCCTGACCCCCTGTGCTCATACCCAGATACTCAACCCAACAGGATTCTGTATCCTCATAAGACTAGTCCCATGCTTCATATACCATTCAGTTGAAGAGTTTAGTAGGTTAACTAAGAGAGGCTATAGAGCCAAAAGACAGCCAGTAACAATCCTAACCTTAAGCATTCTACTAAATGCAAGCCTTAAGGGAGTAGGCACAGGCATTGCCTACTTTGTGACTCTGACCCAGCATTATTATAGTCTGTCTCAATCTATAGATAAAGACATAGATAAATTAGATAGCTCCATTTCCCACCTATAACAATCTCTTTCTAGCCTTGCTGAAGTAGTGTTGCAGAATTAACAGGGATTAGATCTTACTTTCTCAAAAGATAAAGGGCTGTGGGCAGCTTTAGGGGAAGAATGTTGTTCTTATATAGACCACTAGGTGGGTATTAAAGACACCATGGACAAAGTCAGAGAAGGCTAAAAGAAAATAGAGCATGAAGAGAACCAGGGTTGGTCTATAAGGTGGTATTCTAGATCTCCATGGCTCACAATTATCCTCTTCACTATGGTGGGACCTCTCATTATCCTGGTTCTTCTATTCACCTTTGGACCTTGCATCCTAAACGGACTAGTACAATTTATGAATGCAAAATTGGGAATGATACAACTAATGGTACAAAGAATCCACTATGCTCCAGTGGCTATAGTGGATGAATTTCTTAGCACTGCTCCATGATTGAACCAGTCTCAAAAGTTTACAGGGAAATGTGAGAGCCAAGGTCACTTTACCTTGTAACTCAGAGCCATTTTGAGGAGTTAAGATTCTATTTCCTGAATGTCAGGCCCACTTCTGAGTAATAAAAAAGGACATTCCATCCTAGTATTCTCCTACCCTTAAGATGACCAATCAGCTAATCACTGTTTACCTGGCTAAAGATATAACATTAGTAAAGCAAATTCCCATAAACATCAGCACAATAACAGTGCCACACTCCCAAGTACTTCCCAGCACATCCTAGTCCAGCTCAATAGCAGTGTTGTTCTTTCTAGAATTCCCCAATGACAATAGTCCTGTGTTTTTTTGGTTTTTGTTTTTCTCTTTAAGAAGCCCAGCTCATGCCTTTGGAGTGCAAATGTGCATCTTTAGGTCTTTAGGGTATATGCCCAGTAGTGGTATTGCTGAATCCTTGGAGAGATTGATTCCCAGTTTTCATATAAACCACCATACTGCATTCCAGAGTGACTGAACATGCTAACACTCCCACCATAGCAGCATTATTTGTAATAGTAAGAACCTGTAAACAACCTAGATGCCCCTCAACCAAAGAATGGATTAACAAACTGTGGTACATCTACACAATGGAGTACTACTCAGCAGTAAGGAAAAATTATAAACACCCAAAGCCCTCCCAGAACAATTTTGTTTCTCTAAGAAGTCTTCACGACCTTCCCACAGCACTAGTAACTAGTACCAAGTATTCAAATGTGTAAGTTTATGGGAGGGGCTGGCATTTTCAAGCCACCACATTTTTTGCTAGCCTCATAGGATCATGTTTATATCATAATGCAAAGTGATTTAGTTAAACTTTAAAAGCTAATATTTAATAACAAGGATTTGTGTATATAGGAATTAGGATAGAAATTTTAATGGTTCCACATATTATTACCTTTAGTGAACCACTAGGAAAAAAAAAGTTGTTTGATGTTTCTTTGACTTTAAGTTTTTCTGACCTTGAAGATTTGGCTCCAGATAGAGAGTCAGGAAATACAACAAATATTCCATTGAGCTGAAAGCCAAAAGTTCTCCCTTGTCAATTTGGACTTTTGATACTTTTAGGTCCACAGGGTAAGACATAAATAACAGTGTTAAAAGGTGTGATAGATCCTGGTAGTATTGGATTGCTTCTTCACAGTGGACACAAGGAAGGTTACAGCTGGAGTACACAAGGCCTTTCAGGGTTTCTCATGGGGTTACCATGTCTTCAAATTCAATAGGAAACTACAACAATACAATCCAGACAGGATGACAAAAATCTCAGACACTTTGTGTATAAAGGTATGGGTCACATATTCAGTGAAAGAACACAGCCAAACTAAGGAACTTGCTGAAGGAAGAGGATATACATAATGCGCTATAGAGAAAAGTATAAAAACCAGCTCATCTCACATGACTACTTTCAGAAATAAAAATTGTAATTGACATGAATATCTGTCCTGTTTTACTAAGAACTTCTTTATGTATATTTGGGTATACATTGAACTAATATTTGTGTTTTTTCTATTTATCATGCAATACAACATTACTGAAAATATTACTAATGGTTGAATGTTGCAAATATATGCTTTCATATATAAAAGACTAATTATTCATCAACAACTTTGTCTGTATCTACAATATATAATGCATCTGTTGTTGTACATAGAGTAGTAATACCATGTAAAATATGAGCTGATTAATGTTTCATTTAGAAATTAAGCATGGTATAAAGATATGTGATTGTGTCAAATTGACAAGAGGTAGAGTTCTGAAAACTAATCTTGTTTGTCAACTTGACTGCTTCTGGAATCAACTAAACACAAGCTCCTAAGCATACTTGTGAGGTATATTCTTGATCATATTATTTGAAGCCAGGGGATGCTCACCCCCATATGTGTGAGGTACTTTTGTTTGATAGCCCAGATAAAGTACAGAAAAGAAAGAAATTGCTTTTTACCGACTTGCCTTCATGAGTATTTGCATTTACCCAGTTGCTGTACTATTCATTAACTGATACTAAAACCAACTTGTTCCATATCTAAACTGTTGTGGTCAGATTTTCACTGCCAACTTGAAAGAGGCTAGAGTTACTGGGGAATAAGAATCTTGTTTGAGAAAATGGCTCCATCAATTTCATACAGAGATGTGTATAGGACATTAATATAGGAAAGCCTAACTCACTGTGAGTGCTGACACTCCTGGAAGTTGATCTTGAATGACTTAAGAAAACTGGCCACCACTTCCTAAATAAAACACCAGTGGCACAGGCACTAAGACCAACAATCAATAAGTGGGATCTCTTGAAGTTGGGAAGCTTCTGCAAAGCCAAGGACACTGTCAATAGGACAAAATGCCAGCCTACAGAATGGGAAAAGATTTTCACCAACCCTACAAGTGATAGAGGACTGATCTCTAAGGTATATAAAGAGCTCAAGAATTTAGAGCCCAAAACCTTGAATAACCCTATCAAAAAATGGGGTACAGATCTAAAAAGGGAATTCTCTGCAGAGGAACTATGAATGGCTGAAAGGAACCTGAAAAAGTGCTCATCATCTTTAGCCATCAGAGAAATTAAAATCAAAACAACTTTGAGATACCACTTAAAACCTGTTAGATTGGCTAAGATAAAAGACACAGATGACAGCGTATGTTGGAGAGGATGCGGAGCAAGGGGAACACTCCTCCATTGTTGGTAGGAGTGTAAGCTTGTTCAGCCACTTTGGAATACAATATGGAGGTTTCTCTGAAAATTGAGAATCAATCTCCCCAAGGACCCAGCAATATCACTTCTGGGTGTATACCCTAAAGAGGCACATTCACACTCCAAAGGTATTAGCTCAACTATGTTCATAGCAGCATTATTTGTAATAGCAAGAACCTGGAAACAACCTAGATGTCCCTCAACTGAAGAATGGATTAACAAACTGTGGTACATCTACAAAATGGAATACTACTCAGCAGTAAGAAAAAATGATATCCTAAAATTCGCAAGCAAATGGATGGATTTGGAGAATATCCTCCTGAGCAAGATACCACAAACTCAGAGAGATAAGCAGGGGATGTGCTCACTCACTAGTGGTCTCTAAACAAGCAAACAAGAAAAAAAGCCAAACATGCCCAAGCAGCAAACCACAACCACTGAATAGCTTGGGATCAGAAACACCCTGGACTGACCCTTTGAATCCCACTCCAACTATAGGAACACCAGACTCACTCTTGAGGGAGGGAGGACAAAACTGGATTTGGCCAGGAGTGGAGACTGATCCAAGCATTATTGGGTCAGTGGGACCATAGGACTTTCTGCTCCCTGCCCAGGGAGGGGTTGGGGAGTTGCAGAGAGAAAAGTGACCAGATGTGGTGGGAGGGGGAAGGAACCTTGAATAAGGAAATACAGGGATGGAAAAAAAATTCAGAGGGAAAGCTGAACACAAAGTAAATATATGTGTAGCAATCTTAAAAAAAAAAAAAACTGGCTTATGAGGTCATGAGAAGCAAATCATTAAGCAGTGTTTACTATATTTTCCTGTTCAGTTGTTGCCTCAGTTTCTGCCTTCAGGCCCGTACTTTGTGACACTTTCTTGACTTCCTTTAGTGGTAGAGTATTACTTGAAAGTTGTAAAATGAGATAAAAGTATTTCTATGTAAACTGCTTTTGGTTGTGGTATTTATCACAGCAATAGAATCCTACCTGGGACACCAACATATAATGAAGACCAGTGATTTTAAGATATCCTCCATTGCTTCAGCACCAACTTGTGTTTGCTGAGGAATAAACACCTACCAGCCTGTGCATTTTAAAACAGTCATTAATGTACTACACAAGCCCACAACATATAAGCAAGCTGATAAATTTCCTTCACATGTGTGTGTGTGTGTGTGTTATGTTTGTGTGTGTATGTGTGTTATGTTTATGTGTGTATGTGTGTGAAAAGAGAAAGGTTATGGTTTGATTGGGTTACTTAGGGACTAGAAATATATTATATAAACCTTCATACATTTGAGAGTAAGAGGAGGAATACAAGATAAATTGTAAGGCAGGAGGCAGGAAGGAGTAGAAAAATAAAGATCACTGTGATATTTATTATACTATCTGTGGACCATAGATGAGTTATCTAGCACCACGCTGTGTAGGATCAGAATTTAATACCATTTGCTTAGGTCACAAAGAATGATAATGTATAGTTTACTTATGGTATTATGATCAATGAACACAATGGCCTAAACAACATACATCTGTTGCATAATAATTTTTACTCATTAAGATATATCAAGTAAGCATTCATTTATTTTTTTGTTTTGTTTTTGAAATGTAGTTTTTTCTGTATAGTTTTATTATTATTATTATTATTATTATTATTATTATTATTAACAAACAAGACATGCTTTCTATCCCTGTATATCATTTCTCAAGGTCCCTTCTCCCTCCACATCAGATCATTTTTTCTTCTCCACCACTCCCCACCCGCTTCCTGGGTAGGCAGTAGACAATCCCAAGATCCCACTGACCCAATATTGCTTAGTTCAGTCTCCACTCCTGGCAGAACCAGTTTTCTCCCCCCAAACTAAAGAGTGAGTCAGGGGTTCCTTTAGGTGGAGTGAGATCCGAAGGGTCAGTCCAGGATGTTTCTGATCCCAAGCTGTTCAGTGGTTGTGGTTTGCAGCTTGGGCATGCTTGGCTTTTTTCTTGTTTGTTTGTTTAGAGAAAACTAATGAGTGAGTACATCCCCTGCTTATCTTTCTGAGTTTGTGATACCTCGCTCAGGAGAATATTTCCAATTCCATCCATTTGCCTGCAAATTTTAGGATATCATTTCTTACTGCTGAGTAGTGGTACTCCATTGTGTAGATGTACCACAATTTGTTAATCCATTCTTCAGTTGAGGAACATCTAGGTTGTTTCCAGGTACTTTCTGTTACAAATAATGCTGCTATGAACATAGTTGAGCTAATGCCTTTGGAGTATGACTGTGCATCATTAGTGTGTACACCCAGAAACGGTATTGCTGGGTCCTTGAGGTGATTGATTCTCAATTTTCTGAGAAACTGCCATAATGCATTCCAAAGTGGCTGAACAAGCTTACACTCCCATCAACAATGGAGGAGTGTTCCTCATGCTCTGCATCTTCTACAGCATAGGCTGTCCTCTGTGCCTTTTATCTTAGCCAATCTAACAGGTTTTAAGTGGTATCGCAAAGTTGTTTTGATTTGCATTTCTCTGATGGTTAAAGATGAAGAACATTTTTTCAGGTGCCTTTCAGCCATTCATAGTTCCTCTGCAAAGAATTCCCTTTTTAGATCTGTACCCCATTTTTTGATAGGGTTATTCAAGGATTTGGGCTCTAAATTCTTCAGCTCTTTATATACCTTAGAGATCAGTCCTCTATCACTTGTAGGGTTGGTGAAAATCTTTTCCCATTCTGTAGGCTGTCGTTTTGTCCTATAGACAGTGTCTTTGGCTTTACGGAAGATTCTTAGCTTCAGGAGATCCCACTTATTGATTGTTGGTCTTAGAGTCTGTGCCACTGGTGTTTTATTTAGGAAGTGGTTGCCTGTGTCAATTCGTGGAAGTATATTTTCCACATTCTTTTCTGTCAAGATCATAGTGGCTGGGTTTATGTTGAGGTCTTTGATCCACTTAGATTTGAGTTTTGTGCAGGATGACAGGCTTGGACCTATTTGCATTTTTGTACACACTTCCGTCCAGCTATGTCAACACCATTTTTTAAATATGCTATCTTTTTTCCATTGAATGTTTTGGGCCTCTTTGTCAAAAATCAGGTGTTCATAGGTTTTTGGGTTTATGTCTGGATCCTCGATTCTATTCCATTGATCCACAAGTCTGTTTATATGCCAGTACCAGGCTGTTTTTATTACTGTAGCTCTATAGTATAACTTGAATTCAGGGGTGGTGATACTTCCTGAGGTTCTTTTTTGAGTAAAATTGTTTTGGAAGTCCTGGCTTTCCTGTTATTCCAAATGAAATTGAGTATTGTTCTCTCAAGGCCCAAAAAATATTGTGTTGGGATTTTGATGGGCAGTGCATTGAATCTGTAGATTGCCTTTGGTAGAATTGCCATTTTTACTATGTTGATCCTACCAATCCAGGAACATGGGAGAGCTTTGTGTTTTCTGATATCCTCTTCAATTTCTTTCTTCAGTGATTTAAAATTTTTGTGAAATAGGTCTGTTACTTCTTTGGTTATAGTTACTCCAAGGTATACTATTTGCAGCTATTATGAAGGGTAATGTTTCCTTATTTCTTTTTCAGCTCTTCTATCTTTAGTGTATAGAAGGGCTACTGATTTCTTTGAGTTAATCTTGTATCCTGCTACATTGCTGAAGGTGTTTATCAGCTGTAGCAGTTCCTTGGAAGAATTTTGTGGGTCACTGCAAATAGAGATAGTTTCACTTTTTATTTTCCAAATTGTATCTCCTTAATCTCTTTTCGTTCCCTTATTGCATTAGCTAAAACTTTGAGAACTATATTGAATAGATAAGGGGAGAGAGGACAACCTTGTCTAGTTCCTGATTTTAGTGGGATTGCTTTGAATTTTTCTCCATTAAGTTTGATACTGGCCGTCGGCTTCTTGTAAATTGCCTTTATTATATTTAGGTATTCTCCCTGTATTCCTGATCTCTCCAGGGCTTTAATCGTAAAGGAGTGTTGGATTTTATCGAAGGCTTTTTCAGCATCTAAGGAAATGATCATGTGGCTTTGTTCTTTTAGTTTGTTTATATGATGGATAACATTTACAGTTTTTCATATGTTAAACAAGCCCTGCATTTCTGGGATGAAGCCTACTTGGTCATGGTGGATCACACTTTTTATACATTGTTGTATACAGTTTGCCAAAATTTTGTTGAGAATTTTTGCATCAATATTCATGTGAGAAATTGGTCTCTAATTCTTTTTCTTTGTTGTGTCTTTGAGTGGCTTGGGAATTAGGGTAAATGTGGACTCATAAAAGGAATTTGGCATTATTCCTTCAGTTTCTACTTTGTGAAATAGTTTGAAGAGTAACGGTAGTAATTCTTCTTTGAATGTCTGGTAGAATTTGGCACTGAAACCATCTGCACCAGGGCTTTTATTTTTGGGGAGGTTTTTAATGACAGCTTCAATTTTCTTAAGGGTTATTGACCTGTCTACGTAATTAATCTGATCTTCATTTAATTTTGATAGGTGGTTCCTGTCCAGAAAGCTGTCCATTTCTTCTAGGTTTTCCATTTTTGTGGAATATAGGTTTTCAAAATATGATTTGATGGTTCTCTGTATTTCCTGGGGGTCTGTTGTTATGTCCCCCTTTTCATTTCTGATTTTGTTGATTTGAACACTTTCTCTCTGTTTTTGATTAGTTTGACTAAGGGCTTATCTATCTTGTTAACTTTCTCAAGGGACCAACTCTTATTTTTTTTTCCTTCTTTATTTTGTATTTATCAAAAAAAAAAACAGTAAAAAAAATTTTTTTAAAAAAAAATGTC